>CM060597.1:382500-487500 GCA_030578255.1 Tiaroga cobitis
CTTTTTTATAAATAAAAAAACAGATGTAAACGAGAAAAAAAACCTCAACGTTCTTGATAAAAACAAACTCACAATAAGTTTACAACTTGCATTTGACACATAAAAAAATTGTGAGAAAAAAAGTCACAATTGTGAGATACGAACTCGCAATTGCAAGGGGAAGAAAAAGTCATATTCGTGAGATAAAAGTGACAATTAAGTTATTTTATTGTATTAGGTGGCGGGAACACGCCTCCACACACATTCCTCTTACCTTCACCCACAGGTATCCTCTTCCACCCCTGTGTCCTCCTCCCTCCTGCTCCACACAGAGCTGCCCCCGCTGCAGGCGAATGGTTCCTTCCAGCTGGTCCTGCACTCGATAGTCGGACGCGACCATGTACATTTTTGGGGTGCGTGGCCTCCTACTGTGATGCGCGTCGCCGGACATTGTGATGTGAACACCCCCGAACCTGCGCGTGCACGAAACACGAGTAATAACATTTAAATCGTTTCCATCACAGAACAATTTGCCAAACTGAATAAAATAGTGCCAATCGACCATAAAAACAAAGTTTGAATCGAATCGCTTTTCATTTTATACAGGACAAACTACGTGCAAAGTGCCAAAACATTATTTCCTCATATTAAACCTGTTTAAACACACCTGGCGATATGTTTCTCGGTGATAACTTCGTTTTGATTTTAAACATATTGAAATAGACAACAAACGCTAACTTACCGACAAAGTCATCACCTCTGTTTAAAGTGCTACACTTTATCGCTCCGAAAACACAATAATGCTTCACTTTCACCAAAGCAGGAAGCGAGTTGATGGACAGCTGTGTGGACCAATCAGATTGAAGAAGCGTTTGGGCAGCGAACGATGGGCGGGGCTTCGTTCTGAGGGAAATTCCACTGTGGCGGTTTGTATTTTAGTCATAGATATATCTATGGTATTTTAGTGAAGAAATTACTTTTTTTTATCTGACGGATATTTTCTTCATCTTCCGAGAATTCGACGCCGGTAAATACCGGTAAATACACTATGATCTCAGACCATGCCAAGATAGCTTGTGAAAATAAGATGTTAACCAAACCTAAAGTGACATAGTGATGAGATGAGATGGCAGGAAAGATTATTATACTTTTTGCGTTTACTTGCATAACTTTTGCGTTGATATAGGATATATATTTCCTCCCAGCTCATTATTTCAAAGTTTCTCTGGGGAATTTTTTCTTAGAAGTTTTATGACCGAATACAATTTACTCGGGCAATTCAAAAGTTTTGCAAGTGAACGCAGAATAGAGATATAATTTGTTGGGAATAGAGATATAATTTTTTAGGATCATATTAGTTAAGATAATAATGATTTAAGTTGTAAAGAAATATAAATACCATGGAAGCCCATTTCCGCCATATAAGAAAAAAATCTTGCCTTTGTAAATCATATGACATAAAAAGTCGCAATTTTGACTTACAAAGTCATATATCAGATTAAAAGTTGTAATTATCATAAATAGTAGTAATTTCAGTTTTTTATGTCATAATTTCGATTTAGTATGTTATAATTTTGACTTTTTATGTCAAAATTGGAAAAAACATAATTTTGACTTTTGATGTCCAAAGCCAAAGCATGATTTTTTTCCTTGTGGGCTTTCATAAAATTCCCCTTTTAAGTCATTTTCTTTCTAGTCAGCTCAGTGACAGTCACATGGATGGTTAAAGTTTAAACACAACAAAGAGCTGTTTTTTATGAAAATGTTTATATACACTTTTCACATAAATTGAACATACAAAATTTTAAATACATAATAACAAACATTAATAAATAAGTGCATAAGTGAAAGAAAATACATATACTCTATATAAAACTAAACTCAACACCTTGGAAATTTATAGAATTTACACTTTACATTATTTAAAAAAATAGATTATCAGAAAGAAAACATCTCCAAAAAGAACAACAACACAGTTAACTTTAATCTTCCTTCATTTTTAAAAGTAGCCTACTTGAATTAGTTAAATTCACAGTATATTTATTTTAATCCAACTTTTCACTTAATTTTTAAAAAATATTTAATTACATTTTTTATTGCTTTTTTTAAACATTTTGACATTGTTTTCCTCTAAACTTTTCTACGGGCCCACAGCACTCCTTTGCGAACTCCGATGTGAAAACACCTGCCGTAAAGGACCTTAGTGGAACACTCAGGATCTCTACTCGCTTAGTTATAACATGTGAGATTGATGTTTCAAGCGTTCACTGAGAACGTGGTCCGTGTTGTCAGGACTTCAGCGTTTGCTCCGTGACGATGAAGTACGTGGTCAGTTGACCTTTGCCCTTGACGTTGACCACTCCTCTCAGAGTGACATCATAGCCCAGATTTTGCGCCACATGAGCGGTTTCCTCCGTCACCTGAGAACACCACAAACAACACACTGATTTAGTTCCTTATTCATTTAACTAATTCATTTAGTTCAAGTCCTTCTGGGGAAGTTCGTAATTACGAGTGTTTATGGCTTCAGGTGTGTTTAAGAATTACAACGCTATCATATTTTCTATTTCATTTTTGTTGTACATAAAAAAGCAAGAAAAAATTAGGAATGCACCGATATGAAAATTTTGGCCGATACGATAACCGATAATTCTTTATATTTGAAAGACGATAACCGATATATTGGCTGATAAATCTAAATTCACATTTTTATATCATTTTTGAGAGCCTGAATACAAACACAAAAATCTCACCATTAAAATCCACGTCTCAAACACACAATTATAATGTTCATGACAATTGTTTGAAGGCGATATGACAGACTTGCACTACTTTACTGTATTTTCCTTTTTTGAAGTGTTTCTGATCATATTTGTTAAACGGTCACATCTGAAGACTCAGCTGAGGGAAATAATACATTATATATCGGCCAAATTTTCTTATCGGGCCATAACGATAACATTAAAAATGAACATATATTGGCCGATACCGATATGGTGGGCAATATATCGTGAATCCCAAAAAAAGAGTATTATAAAATAATGCCTGTTGCCAAATAATTTTTTTGTAAAAAGTGTATCGGGTCGCTAGTGACCCGAGGAATGTAATAGTGTTTTTTTTTCTGCGCAACAATAATTAAATCGCTATTGACTCAATAAGTGCACTTCAGCTTTATTCCTCAAGGTGGCGATGTCTGATACATTACGATAACGTACACAATAACCGCAGGCATAAAGCAAAAGAATATCCTCAGCAAAACCTGGAATGGCTCAAGTTTCAGGGATCAGAATATTGATTTTGAAGACGTTGAAAACAACAGTTTTGAGAATATGTTTGAGATGGCGAATATGAACCAGATGACCAGCGATAATGGGAGAAAACATCTGCTCAAACTGAACCCTTACAAGTTACAAAAGGTAACAAAATATGCTTTTAATTATTTACTTTATAGAGATCTGTGGAAGTAAAATAATGCCAAATGTTTTTGAAACAAAAAAGCTTGTTGAATTGCACTACTTGAAAAATATGCAATGCATTAACCATGATTTAAGCTGTGAATATTTCTAATTCAAAACATTTCACACACATTTTTTATTATTAAAAATTCAATAATCCATATTCACCTTTCAGATTTCACTTCCAAAATATTCATTCTGTTTAAAAATACAACCTTCAATATTCAACAGGCAATTTTCGGTCCATTTTATTTCACTTTACAAATTCTCTTCCACAAATTCAGTGGTTTAAGTTCGACAGAAGATTCAACATTTCACATCCGGGAACGGCAGGAATAGTAGTAGAGTACAGATCCATAATTGAGGAAGCGAATATTTTGGAATTTTGAATTTCAACCCATAAAAATGCAAGCCAATTCAACAAGCTTTTTTGTGCATCCTAATTATGGACAATTGTGTCTTTTTCAGTTTTTTTTTTATTATCATTTTGTCTGTGTTAGTGCCAACTGCATAAAGTTTGGCACAGGTGTGTATTTTTATTGAAATTTTACTATTTCACCCCCATTTCCTTCTATTTTGCACCAGTGGAGCTAAACTAGTTCCTCTCAGGACCTTCAGAAACCCATTAAAACAGCAATTTTTAACCCCAGGACCATTTAACTATAAAATAATGCACTCTTTGTTAAGAGGCTTTCATTCTGTCAAAATAAAAAAAAAAATTACCAGATGGTGCCATTTTCTTAGGTTTGGCCTATAAAGCAAATACCAGTACTGGCTTTATCCCTGTTTTCTGCATCTGCGTATTATAGACCTAATTGGATAAATTATGCAGCAATAATTGTGTGTGTGTTGGTATGGATATCAGAGTGTGGTTTGTACGTGTGTAATAAAACAAATGTGTGTGTGTGTGCTTGTAATATTTGAGAGAGAATAACTCTGTCCCAGTGAGTTTTGCTGCATCTAATGGGGAAAACATGTTACTGTCCCAAACACACTCTCACTGAACGCTCAGTTCTTGAGAGATCAACCTCAAATTTGGAACACGACTTGTTTAGATTTATGGCTTTGATTTTCTAGCAGTTTTAGAGTTCAACATGTTTCATAAAATATACATTTGATATAAAATAATGTTCATAAATAATTTTCATAAAATTAAACCTATCTAATTTAAAAAAAAATATATATATTTATTTAATTTTTTACTTCAGCAATAATTTGCCACGGGTCTTCTTTAAAATGAGACCAATCTTAAGTCTGTGCTCCCAGGCTTCACATTGTTATGACATTTTTGTCCACAATGGACGCATGTGTAAGTTTTCTTAATTGATGCACAAGGGTTAATGTAAATCCCAACACAAAGAGATTGATGTTTGGATGTTTCGACAGGTGTAAAGATGCATCACCTGTATTTTATCCAGGACTCCAGTGCTGTCCATTCGGCTGGCCACGTTGACCGTGTTTCCCCAGATGTCATACTGAGGTTTATGAGCGCCGATGACGCCGGCGATCACAGGCCCGTGGTTTATCCCTGGACAAAACACAACACCAGTTATTATGCTGGATAAACAATCTGATCGTGCAAAAGCTTGAAATAATGTGTATAAGTCATAAAAATGCAGTGTGTGTTACCGATCCTCAGTTTGAAGCTGTTGAAGGAGTGTCTGTTGATGTTTTCCAGTTTCCCCATCAGAGCGATGGCGAAGTCCAACATGCTGCGAATGTGATTGCACGACGTGTCGCAGGCCTGTAGATGCACAACACTGATGAAATTTAAAATGTCCTTTAAAGACGACACATCATGAAAATCTGAGTTTTCCTGTCTAAGTGCTATAATCGGGTGCATCTAACCCAGAAAACATGTAAAGTGAATCCCAGTAACTGTGTTCTGGTGAGTCTTTCTCTGAGAGCATGTTATAAAATAAGCCGATCATATTTCGCTCCTTCTGCCGTATGAAGAGGATCTTATTATAATATTCCCGGCCCTTAATCTGCACGTTTACACACACCAGCGACATTGGGTTCGGCGAGCGCCGACAGAGACCAGTTCTAACGCACTGGAGAAGATCCAGCGACGCCTGAAACTGTTCTGTGGTTGAGCACAGACGACACTGAACACTATTGACCAGAACATGTCACCGCTGTCTTATAAACACCTCAGGAACTGTGGACACTTGTGGAAGAGTTCAACATGATGAGGAGATGATCAGTGTAACTCCACAACAACTACACAAATGTCTCCGCTAACATTCAGAAACGTGTAAAAGTGAAGCTCTCCCTGAGTCTCTCCGTAAGGCTGCACTCGCTGCTGGTTACTCCTGATTCTGGATCAGTGAGATTGGCCTTGTGAGAGTGTTGTTATTGCCGGAGTATCTTGCGTTAAGACTCCGCCCTCTTGTGTAAAGGCTCCACCCTCTCGTATAAAGGCCCCGCCCTCTTCTGAACGGAGGCGGAGCTGAAGCTCATTTGCATTTATAGGGACACACACAAAAATGGAAAGTTTTTGCTCACACCCAAAAACAGCAAAATTTGACAAGCTGTAATAAAGGAATTAGAGCTGATATTTCACACACACATTCTGGGGACGCCATAGATCATGTGAAAGTGGGCATAACACGTCCCCTTAAAAACACACACATCATTCGCTCGCTACTCACTAGTTGCTCCTCAGTTTTGGCAGGATTGGTCAGGCCGGCCGCCGCCATGTAAGTGCTCCCGATGGTCTTGATCTTTTCTACCGCACTGAATTTTGGCTTGTTAAGGAGCTGTGAGAGGAAAACATATTATGAGACAGGTGTGTAGATTAAACAAGCGACAGACGAAGAGGCATTCACCTCGTCAAAGTCTGAGATGATCTCGTTGAGGAAGCGAAGACACTCCAGCCCGTTGTTGTTGATGCTGCTCTCGCTGTAAAACTCTTTGTAGAACTGCGGCACGGACGCGAACAAAACACACACACACTCGCACGACTTGCTGTACAAGTCCTGAAACACACACACAGATACATCATAGAATTAAGCCCTGTTAACACCAGGTTTTAAGCCTGACATAAAATATTATTAGATAATATTAATGTAATGAACCATTTATTAAACCTTTACAAAATATAAGAGAAAAAAGTTTGCATATGTGTTTTTTTGTTGAGTATCACATTTTATGTATCAGGCTTTTATGGCTCTGATATTGTGAGAATATGGAGGAAAAAACAGCTTAATTTTATACGACAATTCACCCTGACGTCACAACAGTAATAGACGTTCTTCCGGGTGGCAAAAGCCTAAGTGTTCCTATGGCAACGTAAATTGCTTGGAAGAGAGACCCACCGTCAAATGTAAAAATGTAATAATAATCAAAATAAAATATATATATAATGCGTTTTTTTTTTCATAATAACAACTATTTTTAATGATGTTTTTATAAGTAAAAAAATATAATAAATATGTAATATAGTAGGCCTACACATAATTAGTAAAATACTCTCTAGCTCATTTTTCTTGCCAAAATAACGTGCTATAGCCTATCATGGTCATTAAATGGCTTTCCTGGGGTAAATGTTATGTGACAATGTTCTCCAGCTGTTATATGAACCTGTTTGCGCAGTTGAAAAACACTGATTGCTCGATATTATATGAGGAATATACATTATACATTATATAGGAATATACACACTTGATAAAAGAGTCTGAGCTCTCTATCCGACACAGAAGATGCAGGAGATTGAGTGTAATGGACTCTGGCGCCTCTAGAGGGCATCAGTGGAGCTCGCGGCCTGTGTGTGTGTGTGTGTGTGTGTGTGTGGGTCACCTGGTTTGGGACGTCCTTGCCGATGAAGAACTCGGTGACGTGTCCCGGCAGCAGATTCTGCAAGAGGAGTCTGTTCACGTTCTTCGTCGTCTCCATCTCCTCCGTCTCCTTAATAAAACACTTCTCCAGCAGGAACTCTGTGCGAGAGCCCAGCTCGTCCTGAATTACACACACAGATAACACACACACTCAACTGAGCAGGGTTACTGTAGGCAGCTCAAACTGAGAGCATGAAAACATTGGTTGAAATAAAATATACTTTAACTGGAAAAAAACACTTGACTTGTGTTCATTTAGTTTAAACTGATGTATTAAAATAACTTTTAATGTCTATAATAACATATACACATTAAAAAAAATACTAAAAATGACAACAACATGGTAACACTACTTGAAGGGGTGTGCATAAGACTGACATGATACTTTCATAACATGACACATGTCATGAATATGAAGGAGGTTTTATGCATGAATTTGTCATTAAAATGTTAGAATGCCACATGACAGCCAATGTCAAGCCAACCACATGACAGATTAATGTAATGTTCACCCATAAAGCTAAAAACTAATAAAAAATTGCAACAAAAAAAGAGAAAACAATAAAAAACCATATCATATTACTTATGCTTTAAACACATGATTCCTGACAGGAAGAAGACGGATATAAAGACCAAAACCGTTTTGGGAAGCAGTTAGTCATCCAGTGGATTACTGTTATACAACACTCCCCAACACTCAGTGCATACAATCAAACTGAAATAACTCATAACCAAATATGTGTTCACACACTGAGTCACACACACACACACATACTCTTACCTGTCGCACAAGAACAAGGGAAGTCAAGTAGAAAATGACCAGCCAAATGCCGGACATGATCTTGGGCTCCTTAAGAACTCCCGGTCTACAACACACAGTAGGATCTCACACTCAATAATCATTAATAATCACAACAATCACAGTGTTTCTGGCCACAGTTTAGAGTTATAATGCAAAATACACCTGAACCTGGACTGTCAAACCCACAAAAGTCACAAAATCAATATTGACTCTGGTTACCTTCTGTTTTCCTGTTGCCGCTCATTATACGAATGAATAATCAGTGACGTTATGATAAAGAAATAATGTTTGCCTTCATAATCCTTCATCAAAATATATTAATATTCTGACATCACTAATCTTTGATATTTTTCAACCGCCTGTAATAGAGACATTTTAATTTACACCACTCAATCAAACTCGTCATGAATAATTTAAGTCCCGCCTACATATTTCTCATTGACTATTTGGTTTCAATCACAAACACATTCTAAACTAAACTTATGATTGTTTATGCTAAAATTCATGCGACTGATTGTGATTTATTATTTGAATTAGATGATTATAATTTGTTGTTATAATGTTTATTTTACAGTACAATTGTATTATTACAATAGTAATATTTCATTATAGTTAAACAACTTTTTATTATTATTACTGTTATAAGAATTTCTATTGATAAATAAAAAAGAATGATCATTATTGTTATTTTATAGGCCTATAATTATTATACAGTATGATAATTATTATATTAAATGATAAAATATAATAACAATTTAACAACAATTAAATCACAATTAATCAAAATTAAATTAAAATCAAAACATTTTTATTTACAGTACAACTGTATTATTACAATAGTAATATTTCTGTCTTATTTTATTATAGTTAAACAACAATAATACTAGTTTTAATTTTTATTACTGTTATACGAATTACAATTGATAAATAAATAAATAAGAATATTATTGTTAAAGGATGTAATTATTAGAATTATACAGTATGATCATTATTTTATATATCAAATTGTATAATATAATTATAATAATAGAATATAACAACAATTAATGAAAAACATATCCAAATAAAAGTAAAAATCATTGTAAATTATATAATTTTGAATATACATTCATTTTGGTATTTTACAGTACAAATGTATTATGTCAAAAGTTAAAAACAAAACAGAAAGGTGTGTGTTAGTGTCTTACGGGCTGTCGTTGTAGAGCTGTTTGACGTAGCAGTCGGAGCGCGGCGCGTACACGTGCAAGAAGAGCGCTAGATAAACCACTAGCGCTAGCGTCAGGAGGAAGACTTTCACAGACACACACACACGCACGAACACCATCACACCCAGCATCGCCAACAGACAGCAGTACAGATAATACTGCAGAGATGCATTAACATATAATCAATATCACATCAATGCTCATGTAAATGTCATTTATAAGGGTAACGCTTACTGGGACAGTGTAGAGATTCAGGTTGTTCAATTCTGTTGCATTGTGGGAAACATTTAAGCAGTCATCGCCTGGTATAAAAACCTATGAAACAAACATACAAGCTAAAGAGGTTGTGCAAACAGTCATAAAAAGGCAGACGATCATTTGTATTTCATTTTCTTATAATAAAGCACTAATAAACCTGTGTCTCTGATCTACACAGGATCGTTTCCTCCCCATAAAAAAATAAAATGAGAAGAAATGTAGCTGTAGTTCTTCAGTGAAGGTCAAAACTAATTAGATGCATTTTGATAAACTAACTGAAAAAAGTATTTTATTATAGATATCAGTTTTGTGAAATCTTATGTTTAAATATGCATCAATATACATACATTTTCAGAACATAAATTTGAAAATTGGATAAAGCCAGATTCAAAATTCTTGATTGATTTTGTTGGGATATTAGAGTTGAAGATTTTTATAGAGGGGATTTTTTATTTCTCTTTTGATCACTCCATAAATCAGAAAACACTGTTAACAGACAGAAAAAAAACGCATTTTCACTTTGTTTTTAGGAATAAAATGCTCTAAAAATCAGGTTGATTGATATATGAACAAACCCCTCTGTAAAAACCTTCAGATTATAGATATGAATAAAACTGTAAGTTTTGATGTATGTAAGTTGTACTGTAGTGGAGAAAAAAACTTTTTTAATGACATTAATTTTCTCTAAATAAAGCATAAAGCTGTGTCTCTGATCTACACAGGATTCCTTCTAACAGTAAGAAATTTAGCTGTAGTTCAAAACAAATGAAAAGCATTTTGATAAACTAACTGATACAAGTATTTCATTAATAGTTATGGGTTTTGTGAAATGTTCTGCTGTGAGCTGGTGTTTGTGCAGGGGTTTCTCACTATGTTGAGCACTGCCATGAGCAGCGTGATGAGCAGACACAGAATCACCAGCAGCAAACGCAGCGCCGCCCTGGTGACCACACCGCCACACAGGAACGACACCCAGAGGATGCTGGGGGGCATCTTAGAGCTCCAGCGCTGCTAACACACACACACACACACATTGACACCTTTTTTTTAAAAGCCCACAACACTGTAAAATCCAATAGTGATTCTAACAAATACTTTTTAGTTAACATTACTTAAATGTCTTGAATTAACTGTAAAAATCTTATCATCTGTACTATTCACATATTATGCTTTGTTTAATCAGAAAAGCCAGGTTAAGATTGATTGGTTGGTTTTAGTGCGGTTTTTGAGGCGGAGAAATTCTTAATGGACTTTTCACTAATTTCGTCCACTTCTGCTGTTATCTTTCTCTGTTCTCTGTGTACATGCTACCATTAGGAGATATTATTAGGAAACATGGAGTTAGCTTTCACTGTTATGCCGATGATACTCAGCTGTATATTTCTTCAAAACCCAACGAAACTTACCAATTCACAAAATTAACGGAATGCATACCTGATATAAAAAATTGGATGACTAGTAATTTCCTACTACTAAATTCTGAAAAGACAGAGATTCTAATTATTGGACAAAAAACTTCCACACGTAATAACCCAGAATACTGTCTAACACTTGATGGCTGCTCTGTCAAGTCTTCGTCGTCGGTTAGGAACCTGGGTGTGCTCTTTGATACCAACCTTTCTTTTGAAAGCCACGTGTCTAGTATCTGTAAAACTGCATTTTTCCATCTTAAAAATATATCTAAAATACGCCATATGCTCTCATTGGGAAATGCGGAACAATTAGTCCATGCGTTCATGACCTCAAGGCTAGATCATTGTAATGCTCTACTGGGTGGTTGCCCTGCACGCTTAATAAATAAACTACAGCTAGTTCAAAACGCAGCAGCTCGAGTTCTTACCAGAACCAGGAAATATGACCATATTAGCCCGGTTCTGTCAACACTGCATTGGCTCCCTATTAAACATCGTATACATTTTAAAATATTGTTGATTACCTACAAAGCACTAAATGGTTTAGCTCCGCAGTACTTGAGCGAGCTCTTAACGCATTATAGTCCTTCACGTCTATTGCGATCTCAAAATTCCGCCCAGTTGATAACACCTAGAATATCTAAATCGACTGCAGGCGGTAGATCCTTTTCCTATTTAGCACCAAAACTCTGGAACAGTCTTCCTAACATTGTCCGGGAAGCAGACACACTCTGTCAGTTCAAAGCTAGACTAAAAACACATCTCTTTGACCTAGCATACACATAACACACTATAGACTTCTATAATTCAATGTTAGGCTGCATAGATTAGGTCAGCCGGAACTGGGAACACTTCCCTTAAATCTTGATGTACTCGCTACATCATAAGAAGAATGGCATCTACGCTAATATTAGTGTCTTTGTTTATCCCGAGGTTTTCCCGCAGCCTGCCGGATCCAGGCCGTGTCCAGATCTGACGAAGGAGATCCGCCTGGACCCGATGACAATGCAGTACTGAAGTGTCCACTATCCTCTCCCTATGGAGGATCCCTTTCCCACTCTACAGATGAAGCGTTGTGAATTCTGGCTCGCGTACCCCGAAGTGATAAAATAAAACAAAATTCTGTATCAAAATTTATAGGCAAGACAAGTAGTTTGTTTAGGCTGGGTTGTATGGAATTACAAACCTGCGCACATATTTTCAAAAGCACATAACTATAGAATCAATTATTAGTACGCATCTGAACGCCGTTCGCGTTTAAAGTCTGATCATTTCAATGTTGGTGAATCAATCAAAATGAACTTTAGCTGGAAATAACATTATTCAAGAACCGCTATAAAGCGAAAACAATCTCTGTTCCTTAAATTATATGTTTATCTCTGTAAAGCTGCTTTGAAACAATCCATTGTTAAAAGCGCTATATAAATGAAGATGACTTGACTTGACTTGTTTGCATTCACTCATTTCCCAAAGTCATCTTGAGTGTTGAATTGTCGATACAACTGAAAAATTTGAGATAACATCACATACGCTGCCTTCATAAATTGACGTCGATTTTCCTGAAATATTAGTTATCATTATGATGATCAGTGTTCCCGTTGGTTGTACACTTGGAGCTTCATTTATCTATTGTGATTCTCTTCCCATTGATGGAGCGATGTAACAATAAATCAGTTATTTGGTTTCAAAGGAAGATAAGTTATATATATGTATGAATGAATGATGTATAACATATCTATATTTCATGTCACTTAATGATATGTTATCAATTTGTTGCTAACAATTATGTCCTAAACACCTTGTGAAACTTTTAACTGGGTTGATATAATCCCTCTAATCCCTATTATCTGATTATGCTTGAGTCACACAGACTTCAACATTCAGCATGGAAAACAACAGCAATTACTAGAACTCTTGTGTAAGTAAACTATACTAAATAAGCATTTGTCAGAACAAAATACGATTCCTATTTCACTTTACTTGTTTTTTTAAGACAATCAGTTTGCATGCTGTTTTAAATAAGTCTAACTAATTTGATTTTACAGTGAATTTAACATCCTTAATTACAAACATATTCATTATAATATTTAAAGAGTTTACCATTGGTCAACCACTAATCTGACTTTTCTAAAAGACATGCAGTCATACCTTCAGGAATCTAGTGAAGACCACCAGTGCAATCAGGATCTGGACTGGGAAAGTGGCTCCATACGACACCGCAAGAGCAAAGTTTCTGCACATGACCAAAGAGAACGAGAGATTTCTGTTGTGTGTTCATGCAGAAACACTAGAAAATTGCGGAAAACACTTTCAAACTTTTCTTTATGTGAGGAAATAAAGAAGAGGCTCCGGCAATCTGACCCTCGCTAAAAACACGTGATCTGAAATCTGCCATTCTGGAGCTCAGATTATGTGATTTCTTGAACATATTTAACAAAAAGAAATGTTTTGATTAAAGGCGAATTGATTGCATGGTGAAAAGTGCACCAAACCTTTTTGTTAGCTAAAATATGATCTTGTCTCTCAAGATTTTAAGTGTAATAATTTAAAATGATAATACTTATAATAATTAATTATTAATATTTCAATAATTTAAAATCACATTTGCATTTTCTCTTCATGATTTCGGTTAATGGTCACATGACGTGCAGGTAAAGAAATACACACACACACTATTATTTACTATTAGCTTCTCATAATCTTCCGGGGAACCCCTGCTGTAGAATAACTGGTGAATCCTTCACATTAAGATCAGGAACGTCCTGTGAATTATTAAGTATTAAATTATTATTATTTATTATGGCCTCGTACGACACTCACTTTTGCGAGGTCAACATCTGAACCACGAACACAGAGATGAAGATGAAGGCCAGGCATCCCACAGAGTGATGAAGCCCCTGGACTTCACTCAGAGAATACTGACACACACACACACACACACACACACACACACACACATGGTTAAGAGTGAGATAAAAACAACAACATGCTTTTAAATCGAGAAACAAATTCCCACCTCTTTCTCGAACTGGATGTTATTAAAAAATAGCGTCACCCAGTTCAGCTTCGCTCTTCTCCTGAACGATGAAGACACAACATGAGGTCACATACTCACTTATGATTGATTCTGTGAAGATCACATATATTAGTCAATCTTTCGCTCACCTTTCATTTTCCAGAGGGTCTAACGAGTCTGTCGGTCCATTTGGTGTTGATCTGAGAAAACAAACTAATGTCAACAGCGTTTCCAAAATTGAGTATTAAAAAGAACCAAATTTATGTAAAGAAAACCGAATGAAAGTGACCAAGAACATGCGCCCTGATCTCTCTTTTGAGCTCTGTTTTACCTTGATCAAAACATTTTAATTAAGCGTTAAGGGTTCTCTGTTAGAACGGTGTTGTGTTAGGAGCCCCTAAGTTAATAACTAATGATCTTTGCAACAGAAGTGAATCAATCAAAAACTAACTTTATCTGGACAATAACTTTATTCTAGAGCTGCTGTAAAGCCAAAACAATCTGTTACTGTAATATCCTATTGTCACTGTAAAGCTGCTGTGAAACAGTCTATATTGTTAAAAGTGCTGTAAAAATGAAGGTGACTAGACATTAGTGATGAACACCTGCTGTTAACAAGCAGAACTTCTATACTAACTTGTTAAAAGCGCTGTATATATGAAGGTGACTTCGCAAACTACTGTCATATCCCTGAAACAAATGAATAAAGCTTATATCTTCACCTGTGAGTGTTCACATCCGTGAGCTCCTGTTGATGAGAAAGTAAACGCGATCAATATGCGCCGTTACACATACTCAAAGAAGTGATTGAGTGTATTTGGACGGTGATAATGATTGATGCTGACTCTCACCTGCTGTGATTGGCTGATGCCGGGGTCAGCGGTGGGCGGAGTTTGCAGCGAGGCCTCTGAATGGTTGAGTCCATAAAACGGTGTGACGGATTCCCAGGACTTCAGATACTGCGACATGCGCACCGACGCCCGGAGCTTGTGGACTCTGTTGCTCACCTTCAGCTCATGAGTCTGACACACACAAGAAGAGCCAAAACACTCACGTCTACACCCTTCTGTTCTTTATTGTCGGAAGAAATATACTTTTATCCATCGAAGACGCATTCAATTGATCAGTAAAGACATTCATAATGCTACAACAGATTATATGTCAAATAAATGCTGTTCTTTTCAACTTTCTATTCATAAAAGAATCATGAAAAATAAAATGTACTCTAAAATGAATTAATATGGGAACCTTCCAAAAGCTTTAATTTTGATTTATTTATTTATTCATGACAGTAATAAATGAATGCCAACAACAGATTTAGAGGTAGGTAGTAAACTTGGAAAGTCAAAAATACTGCTGATTCAAAAGTAAGTCAATACTATCGATAGTAAACCATTATTTAGTAGTATTTTTGAAACAGTAGTTATTAGGGATGTATAAAATACTGGTAGTTCGGTACTAAGTCAATACTAAAGATAGAAAACCATTATTTAGTAGTATTTTTGAAACAGTAGTTATTAGGGATGTATAAAATACTGGTAGTTCGGTACTAAGTCAATACTAAAGATAGAAAACCATTAGTGACTTGATGGTTTGTTTACTTGCTAACTAAATGATTACTAAGTAATGGTTTACTAGCTTTAGTATTGACTTGTTCTAAAGTATAAAATGAGGAAAAATCCAACCTTTAAGGACACCAATTTTCTTTGTGAACAAATAATGTATCGTAAATAAATAAATGTTTTTCCTTTAAATACAATGTGCATAAGTCAGGACACCCCTGTGTTAAGTTCCCATAGAGGGGCAGATTTTTATTTTTAAAGGCCAGTTACTTCATGGATCCAGGATAATATGATCTTGATAAAGTTCCCTCGGCCTTTGGGATTAAAATATTCCACATAAGACCATCTCTCAATACAAATCAAACCAGCGTGAAATAAACCCATGCCAACTCTAGGTATGTGATGATGATAAAAATCTGCCCCTCTATGGGACGTTAACACAGGGGTGTCCTGACTTATGACCCCTGTATTTAAAGGAAGAACATTTATTTATGTACAATACATTATTCATTCACAAAGAAAATTGGTGTCCTTAAAGGTTGTATTTTTCCTCATTTTTAATTAAGTCATTAAGATCAATTTCCAAAAGATGATTTTGTATTCCTCTTTTTAGTCAACTTTAGCATGGGTGTGTTCACTTATTCTAAGCACTGTACTGTGAAAAACTCGAGTCTTACTATGGGTTAATCACCTGTTTTGTATTAGGATCAATGACCAGGAATGTTCTCCTTCCCTTTAAACTCGCATCCCGACACCCGCCGTCTCCATCCTCCACCTGGTATTTCCCATCCAGGTGAGCCATCGTCTCCTCCGTGATGTGGACTCTCCTGTGAGGACCCGTAATCATCACTAATATAACTAGGATAATCAGGAACGAGAGGAAAAGTGTAAATGTGTGATAGATACCCAGCCACTCCTCCCGACTCCATGTGATTGGCTAGAGTCACGTCATCTGACCAGACGTCGTACTGCCACTTCTGAAGGCCGATCACGCCGCACAGAACGTTCCCCGTGTGCACACCTACACGCATGTTGATGTTCACTTCCGTCGCTTCCCTCAGCTTACTGCAAGGGTCAAAGGTCAAACAACCTCACTTTAAAGGCATAGTTCACCCATGATTTACTCGCCCTCAAGTCACCCTAGTGTATATGACATTCTTCTTTCAGACGAACACAATCAGTTATATTAAAAAATGTCCTGGCTCTTCCAAGCTTTATAATTGTCCATAAAAATCCATAAAAGTGCATCCATCCATCAAATGCACTTTTATGATGGACAGATTTTATTCAAAACAGAAACCAGCCATTCACTGCCATTATAAAGCTTGGAAGAGCCAGGACATTTTTTAATATAACTGATTGTATTCGTCTGAAAGAAGAGTGCCATATTCACCTAGGATGACTTGAGGGCGAGTAAATCCTGGGCTAATTTTCATGTTTGGGTGAGCTATCCCTTTAAGGCCAGAAACACCGCTCAGAAGATGTGTGTGTGATGGTGGACTCACTTTATGGCGCTGCACATGTCCAGGCCCATCTGAACGCAGTTGCGAGCGTGATGAGAGATGGGATCGGGAAGGCCAGAGACGCAGTAATAACAGTCGCCCAGGATTTTAATACGCAAGCAGCCGTTCTTCTACAGAGAGCGAGAGGAACGTCAGAAAGGAGTCAAACACGAGATCCACAGAGCAACAGTGACGGGGATGTCTTCACCTTGGCGGTGTCGTCGAACCTGCCGAAGAGTTTGTTGAGGACGGCGACGAGCTCCTCAGGTGTGCAGGTGCTGGACAGGTGTGTGAAGCCCACGATATCAGCGTACAGGATACTGCAGAGTCAGAACCACGGCTTTATTTCAACCAGTGTGCACTACTAATAAACAAGGCTTTTTATATTGAAAATATATTCATTTCAAAATTCTTTATT
Organism: Tiaroga cobitis; assembly: GCA_030578255.1. Lineage (NCBI taxonomy): Eukaryota > Metazoa > Chordata > Actinopteri > Cypriniformes > Leuciscidae > Tiaroga > Tiaroga cobitis. The sequence goes on from CM060597.1 coordinate 399,949, forward strand.
ATAACAAACTTTTGATTTACATAACGTAATTGTGTGTGTGTGTGTGTTTGTGAGTGTGTATGAGTGTGTAGCATCTGGACCAATCAGATACACAAATGATTACTTATATTTAATGTATAATCCAGCAAATTCACTCTCCCAACAAAGGTCTATGAAACTTCCCCCAAAACTAACACCGGCAGAACTCATTAAGCCTGATACGAGTTTTACGACCCCTGGATGACTTTGCAGAGGGTTGTGACTCTCACTTAACTGTTGCTGAGAAGGAGAAATAAACCCTTTTAATCCTATATATTCTATATATATATATATATCCACTTGAGATCTCATTTGGCATCTCATGATTTTCCCTTTATGTGTATGTTTTCACTCTCTCTTTTAAACTCTTTTGGATTAATGCTTCATACTTGCATACTATGGTTCACCAAAATCATATGTGTAGCATGTTTAGTCTCTATAAACTCCAATCTTCGTCCCCCATTTGTTAATTTACATTACATTTTGCTAACTTTGTGACGTATTAGTGTTATAAAAATCTTGAAGATTCTTTTGTTAAACACCCAATCAAATTACATGTTCAAAGGCCTTCTTGAACAAAGGGTCGTCAAGAGATTCCCTCCAAAGGCAACAACTTCTTATTGGCTGACAGCCCTCCAGAGGGTGTGACATCTTCAGCTTTAAAAATCACTGGTCACAAGATCACGCCTCTTACTCTCTTAGTGCCTTTCTGGAATCCTGATGTGAAGATGATGCTGAACTAGAAGTTTTCTAAGGAACCCAAGCTAGGCTGCGGCCTTGTCTTTCCATTGACCAATGATCCTCTGACTCCCACTGGTTTTCTCTCATCAAGACAACATCAGCAAAGATCAACTGGAGCCTCAACAAACTGCATCAGGACAGTTTAATTCAAATGGGCGAGACATGCAAGTATCAAACTTAAGCCCTATTCACACAGGATTAGTTTTACCTGGTGACCTCTAGACATGCGTAATAATTGGGTAATAATTGGGTAATTTCTAAATCATGGTCGAGGTCCCCAGATAATACTAATCCAGTGCGAATAGGGCTTTATTCTCATTATTTGATACATCAGGTATCCTTACCCCTTTTTAGAACTAAACTGATGATTCGCTCAAGGCTGTTGATCTGCTGAACGTCAAACAATGCTATAACTTCTTGCTTTCCTGTATTCGGCTTCAGCTCTTTCCCTCGGTAAACTGTATGTATATATGTGTATGTTCAAGTTGTTTAAATGTTTAGTCTAGTTAATCAAATCTTGTTTCAAGGTCATATACTGGAGTCCCTAATCATGCAGATCTTGACTACTTGCTCTTAGTGTTACTGTAAAGTAAGAAAGACATGTCCCACACCCCGGAAATTTACAAATTTTGAGAGTTCGTGTGAGTGTGTGTGTGTGTGTGTGTGTGTGTGTGTGTCACACCTGATGTCTCTGTGCTGTCGGATGTAAAGACTGTGGAAATTAGGTCTATTCTCCTCGGCGGAACATGAAGCGCTCAGACGCTTGACGATTTCAGTCTTCAGCTCCATGGCGATGTATCGAGGCAAGACTGACAGCAGGAGATGCTCCTGAACACACGGGTTAACCAGTACAAGAGTAAAACTGGTTAGAGACTATTCTATTAAGAATCTATTCTGTTTAAGCAAACACATTACAAGGGACTAGTATGTTTCATTTTATATTTATTATTTCCATTCATTTTTCTTTGAAAAACCTCTTAATTAACGCATTATAATCTATGAACCAAACCAACCAGCTACGAGGAGAATCACAAACTCTGATTTAAAGCAAAAAAGTAAAAAAAAAATAAATAAAAAAAAAGCAGCGCGACAAGCTCACTTTTTTCCTTATCAGTGCAAAAGAGACTAAAATTACTCTGTTGATTTTGATCTTACATATATCCACACACACACATATATATATATATATATATGTGTGTGTGTATGTATGATTATATTTATATATACTGTCCTTGCATTCTTTCTTGTGTGACACACCTGAATGAAAGGCTCATTATTACTCATTCAGGTCTTTGTCTTCTCAGGTGAGAACCACCTATTTATACATGAGGGGGTTTGGCCGTTCGCATATTGCTTTCCAAATAAATTTTAAAAAATTCGCAATTTAAAACAATCTATTGTTTTATGTGAATGATTAAGCAGGAAGATTTTCAGATCATTGTGAAGCAATAGTTTTTTCAATAACCACGCATAAACAAAATTCTCTCAAAAATACAAACATGTACATGCATGTTGCTCACACATTATGGTAGCCCCGTTTGTGCTTAATAGAGTGTAATTACTCCTGTGCCATTAATATGTCTATAAGCAACTGAAAAAAGCACAGAGGGTTAATAATAAATTTAAATAGAAAAAATCCTTTGAAAATAATAAAAACAATTATTCGTGCTATTATTATTATGTGTTAACTTAGCAGCTTCACGTGAGCAGAGTGTTCAAATCACTTACACATGTATGGGGATCTGTACCTGATCGCGTTTCTGTTTGGCCTGCGTGGAGCGGTTTTTGCTGAAATCTTCTCGTTTCTTGCTGGTCTTCCTGTGAGCGTGCTCAGTGTGCCAGAGGTGAAACATGCCAACACAGTTGACGCACACAAACAGCACTGCGTTCGCCACCAACTGAGACACACAGAAAGAGGTTTTAAATATGTGTGGTGACAGGCAAATCAGCCGCTGAACAGGTTTTGCATATAACATTTCCTCTGACCAGCCATGAAGCGTTCAGGTGTTTGTACTGCTGTGTGTGTGTGTGTGTGTGTGTGTGTGTTACCTGCACAACGAGGTCACGTGTCTGCGGACTGGTGAGGGACACATACGTGCTGATGATGACGATGTGACAAACACTCACTCCAATGCCAAAGCTCAGAGCCCATGAGAGCCTGAGAGGAAGAACCGTATAAACGGACAGTGCCAGAAAGAGGAAGAATGCGACCTGAGATGAAAAACAGCAGTGTAAAGGCGGAAATCACTATTCTCACATTTACAGCAGGGTTATTATTGTTAACCAAAAACTAAAACCATAAAATTGCATTTTTGTTAGTTGAAATGAAATAAACATGAACTAAAATAAATATATAGAAAAAATAAACGTATTGTATTTCAGCTAGTTGTCAAGGCAATCTTTTCTTTCCGAAAATAACAAAACACAACAAAATGAATTTAAAATTTGAATAACATTTTTATAAACATGAACTAAAATTAGAATGAAAACTGAAATGACAAACGTTTCAAACTTTTCAGAAGGCCTTTAGAGATGCTAAACATAAGTATTACTCGGATGTTATCACTCAACACGTTAATGATCCTAAAATTGTAGGTATCCAATTGAATTGTGTTTTTTTATGATACAATTGTTGGTATACACTCTACAATACTGAATTACAGGTGACCTGGCTGTGCCTTGTGGGAATGGAGTGAATTCAGTCTTATTAACCCTTCCAGCTCTGTGGATGCTGTTGTACACCTGAAGCCTTCTTCATCTAAGAGTGATGTCATGATCTTCACTAGTGTAGGGACCACGTGCTGGACCTCATACCCACTGCCTCAGTCAGGGCACTTGTTAATCAGAGTTTAAGTATGCTACAGTTCTTCCATTACTAAAGAGGCCTAATTTGGCAATAGAGGATCTTAATAATTTTAGACCAATTTCAAATGTACATTTTTATGCAAAGGTTTTAGAAAAAATGGTATTTAAGCAGCTACAAGCACATATTACTGCAAATTGAATTAGCGAACCCTTTCAGTCGGGCTTTGAGTCCGGCCACAGCACTGAGACAGTGCTGGTCGAAGTGTTGAATGACGTTTCTGTTTCGCTGGATAATGGTGAAAGTCTAGTTATTTTAATTCTGCGTTGATATGGTGGATCATGAGATTTGAATTAATCGCTTAGCACATTGGGTTGGTCTAAAAGGTAATGTTCTCGAATGGTTTAAATGTTCTCTCACGGACAGATCCTCCTCTGTCAGCTGTGGTGTCTTCCTCGGGGAGTCCCACAAGGCTCAGTTCTTGATCCTATTCTTTTTCCCTCTGCTGCCATTGGGGGCTATTTTTCAGAAACATAAAGTGTATTTTCTTCACTTGACGCTTTACTAGCATGCTTACACGATGTCAAGGACTGGATGGCTGCAAATTTCTTGAAGCTTCACGAAAATAAAAGCGAGGTTATTGCGTTTGGGCCTAAAAAACAAGATGTGCTTCAGTGCTTGAATGCAGCTTCTTTGAATGGTTTTATTAAACCTAGTGGGAAAAATGTGGGATTCATTCTGGATAGTGATTCACAGCAAATTAGTTCTGTGGTGAGATCTTGTTTTTTTTATTCTACGTCAGTTTGCTAAGACTAAACCATTTCTGTCTAGTTCAGATTTTGAGAGAGCAATTACGTCCAATGTCTTCACTAGACTGGATTATTGTAATTCACTTTACTACGGAGTTTGAGCACTTCCAAAATCCAAAATGCAGCAGCAAAGATGATAAAGTCGGCAAAGAAATCTGATTCTGTGACTCCATTAATATTTTCACTAAAGTGGCTGCCAGTACGATTGAGAATTATATCCAAAATCCTCGTACTTGTTTTTGAGGCCTTGCACAATTTGGCTCAATCTACATCCCCGCTAGATCCTTGAGATCAGAAAATAAACAATTGCTTTGCACAACCAAGACAACTTACCAACACAAAGGTGACAGAGCCGTTTCTCGAGCTGGCCCTGAATGACTGATCGATCTGCCAAATCCTTAAACACGGTCAAAGCTAAAACAACACCTTTTAAATTCTAATGGAGAGCTTTCTTAACTGGGTTATTGTCTATGTGTGTCTATGTGATGTATATGTCTATTTCTGATATCTATTTGGTGTTTTAACTTATGATTGTGAAGCACTTTGGGCAACGTGAGTGGTATTAAACTGTGCTATATAAATAAAACAAACAAACAAACGGAAATGAAAATATATAAATAAAAACTAAATTAATTACAGACATTAAAAAAAACTAATAAAAAATGACAAAACACAACAAAGTTACTACAATTTTAACTAAAATGAAAATGTAAAATATATCAATTCATTTGAATAAATACATTAACTTTTAAATTATAAATATATTATTATTAAATAATTATATATGACAAAAGCACACAATAAAATAACGAAAAAATTATTTAAAATGAAAATTATTTGCATAAAAGATATTTCTGGCTTAAAAAAGACATAATAGTGTGTCAGTGTCCTGTTCATGTTTTGTAAACTAAAACCCATAATAAGTGACCTCTGACCTGGTCCCAGGCGGTGACGACTCCTCCGGTGAAGACGAACACGAAGGCGATGATGAGGAGCAGAGACCAGATGAAGAGCGCGAGTGGCGTTTCTCCCCGCCGAAACACCGGCAAACACGGCAAACACGCCAGAAGAGCCACGCAGACACACACCACCACACACACCACTGCGAACGCCGCCACGTGAGTGACCAGGCTCTGCGGGGGCGAGAGACGAAACCTTCAGTGAGAAACACACACCCGCTGGACATACGACTGCATATATCTAATGAGTGATTATAATCAAGCTATCAGTTAAATGACTTCTCTCGGCTAATGAGATTTTACTTAGGCTTAGTTAGAAGTTACCAGTGTGATTACTGAAATGATCTTTTCATGTATTTATTAAATATCTGAGAGGTGACGGAGGGTCTTGCTCATTCATCCGGCTTCCAGAAATGAAATATAGTCTCGTTTTCAGTTTGAAGTCTGTACTGTTAGATTAAAATTGTCCTCTCCTTGAGAGAAAGAACATGTCATCTGGGTGTTTTGAGAAGACTCTCCTGTTTATCGTTAGAGAAGCTGTGTGTCGGTGTGTGTGTGTGTGTTAGTATTCTTGGTTACAGGTTAAGGAACAAGTGGCATTATTGCAGATTGGCTGACTTGTTTTCTTCGACATGTTGGTGCCTAGACACACAGTCCCTAACTCAGCCGTCCAGACGATGGAGATATGCTTCAGCCTATATGTCCACGTGTGGAAAATTACTATGTTTATCTATTTCTTAGCCAATCGGAATCATTCAACCTGAAGCTTAGCTTAGACCTTAGTGAAGGGTATCTGTGATCTTTGAAACTTGTGAGTCTTGATGCTGACTTCTGCTTCATGAAAATGCAAACTATCTTCAGTAAAAAATGTCTTCAATTTATTATAATTCCGACTCTTGTCTTAAATCGAGGACACTTCTGACTCTTAATTAAAGGTGCTGTATGTTACTTTTGTTTTGGTCTGTGTGACTCCGCCCACTGCCAGTTCAGCCAGTAGTATTTTGACACTCCGGTTGGCAGGAAACACAGTGTAACGCAGCCATGGAAACGAGCAAACCGGGTCAGAGATAGCAGATTCCACACAACCTAAAAAGCCTCGATATCCATCTAAAAAGCTCGATGGACGAGAGCATTTAAAACGCGGATAAATCAACTGATTAACTTGCAGTCTGTAATGGCGCTTTTCCACTACTCAGCTCAGCTCGGCTCGCCTTTGTTTGGTTTTCCACTGTGTAAAAGTTGTACCTGTACCTGCTTTTGGGTACTTTTTTTTGTACCACCTCCGGCGAGGTTCTAAGCGAGCTAAGGCGATACTAAAATGTCACGTGAAAACAATGGCGACTGCTGATTGGTCAGAGAGAATCGTCACCATTCACTGCGTCATCATTACACGTGCCAGATGGAGTATCCAAAATATAGCCATTTTTAAATAGTTTAGCCAGAAATAGTGACTAAACTTACTACTATTATTATGGCAACTCGGAGGAATACGGCGTGGTCAAACGAGGAGGTGCAGACTTTCCTTTGTTTGGTTTCCGAAGAGAGGATCCTGCGAGAGATTGATGGGGCAACGAGGAACGAAAGGCGTCGCTATGACGACCGGATATTATTTGTGGCGGTACTGTCTGCAATGGAAAACGGAACGAAAAGCGAGCTGAGTTGAGCCGAGGCGAGTCGAGTCGAGCTGGTACTGGTAATGGAAAAGCGCCATTTGTCTCCTCAGCTTCCATTGTCAATTGTGCTCGTTCCTGTTGCGTGTCCTCAAACTGGCAACCCGCGTGAGCGCCAGGTCTGAGGAGGCGGGGCGAGGGAAACAACGATCTCTGATGTTTTGAATTTCAACTGCAGTACCGATTTACACACAGCACCTTTAATCGTGTCTGGTCCTTGGGTCTTTACCTGTAAATCCCCTAACAGCTCTTACCCTGCCGGTGGACGGGATGATGACGATGATGGTCACGCAGAAGAGGACCGTCAGGAGCAGTCCCGACACCATTAGCGGCGTCTCCTCCAGGCAGCGCGGGAACGATATCCCACACCCGCAGTTCCTGTGGGATTCCTGCGGCTCGGCGGCGGCGGGAACCACGAGGAACCTGCTCCGAGAGCTTTGAGAACCCTCAACGGTGGCATTGGAAGTCCTGGAAGTCTCAGAGACGGTCGCCAAACTAAACCTCCTGTCAATGACGTCGGGTTCGGCCCATTCTGAGGCGTTTCGAGAGGAAGAAGTGCTTGTGTTGAGTGCGTTTGTGGAGCTCTCCTCATTGCGATCACGACTGCCTCCGAGGCGCGACTTGCGAGGTTTCAGGGCTTCGGGGACGTTCTCCAGCTTGGCGACACCCAGTTCGACGCAAGCCTTCGTGTTGTCCAGCATTACGCGTGGGGATAATTTGTGCCTCTATTTACGTACACTGTAAAAAAAAAAATCTGTTAAATTTACGGTAAAAAAAAAATTCGGTAGCAACACTTTACGTTTTACAGACTTAATTTAAAGTTACAGCAAAAAAACTGATATTATGTTGATTTAAAGTTCTGAGTTCTTAATGTACTAATTTGTTTTGTAACATAATGTTGACAACCACCAATTAGAGTGGAGATGAGTGTCACATGGTGAATCAAAACTCATCACACGCTGCTTTTCACAAGAAAGTTAATAGTAATATATAGAAACTGCATGGTGACATTCATACCCACACTAAACACCATCACAGTAACACACATGAAATTTAGAAAATGCAATAAACATTAATTTAACAACAACATAAAACCCTGATGTATACTGATTAGAAACAACTGAAGAAACATAGTTATTTCAACAAAAATACATCAAATGTGAAGTGTCACGCAGGGAATTGTGGGAATGTCAATTTACGGTTTAAATTGTTATTTTTCACTTCCAAAAATTGTATTTTACAGTAAAATTACATTAAATGTATGGTTAGATCTATCACAGTATATACAGTAGTACGGAAAATTTCTGTTAGTTTTTCACTGTAGCATTTTTACGGCATTTTACCGTTAAAATCATGATCATTTTGTACAGTGATGCCAAGAGCCTGATTGATGTGTTCTTCATTGAGCACACTCAATACACAGACATAAATAATGTCTGCCGAAGAGGGGTAAAAACTTACATCGTCCAAATCAAATCCGGGAAAGTCTGAGGGTTTGAGAGCAGATGCAGTTGCTTCACAAATGAATGTTTTCAGAGGTTTTCAAAAGGTACTTGTTGGTCTTTTGAAGTGAATCCATGTAGGTAAGCTCCGCTTCTGGATTTGTAAGCCATTACATCTACCCTTGAAGAACACAATGGTAAAAGAAGATCAGCAAGAGAGAAACACTTCAAATCAATAAAAAGAATAACAGGTTTTCAGAGCAATGCAATAGAAGAACCATTTTGGTTTGTTGTGTTCAAAAACTGGGTAAAAATCGACAAAGTGTTGCGGGTCAAATCGACCCCTACACGCTGATTTCACGAAGCCGCCATTTTGAAATGGAAAGCGAGGCTCCGGTGGGAAGAACCCCAGAAGTACAGATAGACAACAATGCCTTGGACTACCAACCTGAAGCTGCTGCCCAACCTAATGTCCAGAAGAAACAAACCGTGTAACCAGTGTCTCAGGCAGTGGAAGACTGAAGAGGGGTCAAATTGAACCTATAAGAGTTTAAAAGAACCATTTCTCTTACTCTGAAGTATATTTTAATAATCTACAGAACATTATTCTGCTATTAAGAACCTTTTGTGCGACAGAAGCATCAACGGCACTGAAGAACCTTTGTGTGATGGAAACGTCAGTAAATATTCCGGCTCTGTGTGACGACAGGTTTACAATGAAACACAATGAGAAACATGTCATTTCACTGCCAAATCAGATCTAAGATAAAGTACACCTGCGCTTCTTCCTATTTATGCGTTGAATGCACTGTATGTTACTAAAAGTGTGTGGTAAATGAACATGCTCAAACAAGAACAGCTCAAACACACACTGACACGCACATGCAAATGCACTCATTTCACTAAAGTTCTTCTGAGAGACAAAGTTCAATATTACACCATTAACAGACATCACATTTTATTCCTTACAAGATAAACACAAACAAATAAAAACACATTTAAAAATAAAGAAAACGAGAACAACTGTGACGTGTGTATAGTGTCTGTCTACCCTGGACGAAACAGACAAAAGCTTCTGATGTCACGTTCAAAGTGAATTTACGTGAACAGGATGAACTGGATACAGCGATTATTTCTTACACACCTGTGTAACCAAATGTCTGTTGCCTAAGCAGAAACACCCAATTACACACACACACACACGCACACTTAATATTCAACATTATTGATCTGCCTCCATTATATGAGAGCTGAACTGAGCTGGACGATGACATCATGCGGCTACACACACACATACAGTGTGTATATATATATATACAAAAGAAACTTTGTTGCATTATTTTCCTGTTATCACTGTAAAGCTGCTTTGAAACACTCTGTGTTGTAAACGTGCTATATATCAGATCCTCATATTAGAGTGATTTCTGAAGGATCATGTGACACTGAAGACTGGAGTAATGATGCTGAAATAAATTACACTTTACTATATATTCACATAGAGAACAGCTGATTTACACTGGAGTGATTTTACACTGTTTTTACTGTATTTTTGATCAAATAAACGCAGCAGAAGAGACTCTTTCAGACACATAAGAAAAACCGGCCCCAAACTTGTAAACAGTACTGTGTGTATAAGAGCATAAATCTCAACACAGATTTATGCTGGAAACAAGAAAAATTGTAAGAAAAACAAACTTAATTCAAGATGTATTCTCAATATCTCACACAATCTGCATCTCAAGTATTTCTTCAATTACTCCACAAAAAATGCAGTTTAAGAAAACAATGTTATTATATTAAATCCGCAGAGCTTCGGAACGAGTGTCTGAGAGTGAGTGACTCTGTGTCTCTGATCTGGGATCAGACTCTCGATCCTCTTTACTCTCCTTTGACAGAGTGAGTCACAAGTCACAAATCCGTTCACAATACGGCATGAGTCAACGACTAACAAAAGACCTGGTGTGTGTGTGATTATTCTCGAATGAGATCTTACCCACACACACACACAAGAAAACAAAAGCATGTGAAAAGAGGAAATACAGTATTACCTAAGAACGCTTCATCGTGCAAACCTCTTCTCTGTCTGTTGCATTAGTTTGCATATGGGTTATTCATATGACACTGTTTTCCATAAACACGGCCCTTTATTTCCCCTGTAACTCACAGCGAAGCTCATTATGACTGTTGCTTTATCCCACTGTCTAGAGCATTGTTTACATGTTTACAGTTATTGCTTTATTTGGCATGAACGTACAGTGCATCGTAAATAGAAAGTGATCTGGACTTCAGTGACACGTGACACGTCACTGCCCGTTCTAGAACGTTTAGAGAACATTCAAATGTAACGTTTCCATAATGTTTGAAGAATGATACAATGGAATGTTCCCATAACCAAGAATAAATATTTAATATATGAAGTTTTGAACATAACATGAGCAGAATATAAGACCATATTTTTGTTATGTGGGGACTCTGGGGAGCATGTGTTTAATCCTTCAAATATCAATATAAAGAAATGATAAATGATTTTAGACACTAGTTGTGTCAGACGAGGTTTAACAGAAGAACATGACAGAGCAAAATAAAGCATCCTTATCCTGCATGTTTTCATGTGAGAGAACTGGGCAACACTTTATTTTACAGCAACCTTGTTACATAATAATATCAGTAAATTATGTATAGGCTAATTAATTACATGCAGCGAACGCTAATCCTAGTAAGTACATGTTGCTAATTGATATTACTCAGTAGGCCTACTTAATTTACACTGTACAATGACACCTTAAAATAAAGTGTAACCCAGACCTGAATATATAGTCTGATACATTACTCAGTTTTCGTAAAAAAAAAACTCTATGTGACTCTATGTGGCTGTCGTGTTCTCAACACATCATAAAAGCATTTGAATACATGTATAAAACACCCTTTGAACCCCATAAAGCCGGATTAAAGTGATCGTACCTGCGCTCTGCCGCTGTCCTCGATCCTGCTCTCCGTCACTCGAGTTCTCCAAATAGTTTGCGGTTCCATTTTTTGTTCGCTTGAACTGGACGAACCGGTTCGCCATGCAGCAGGAGTGACGGCACAGAGCCGAACCCAAAGGTCACATCATAACACTGCTGTCTGCATGCATATATTTATCATCATTTATTAATGAGTATAGGCTGCTGCCACTATGAATAGTCATTACACACCTAATGAAACTGATAATTATATAAATGAAGGTGTTCATGATGATGTAAAAATGAAAAACTGCAATTACTTTCCTGAAAATGTCGGTAACACTTTATTTTACAGTGTCCTTGTTACATTACATGTACTTACCATAGTAATAACAGTCAACTATGCATAATTACATGCAACTAACCCTCAACCAAACCCTAACCCTATCGTAAGTGAATGTAGTTCGTTAATATTACTCAGTACTTAAATGTATAATTACACTACAATGACACCTTAAAATAAAGTGTAATCAATGTTTCCCATTTTCCTTTACTTTTCATTAAAACATATCCGATTGTCGCTCTTGAACATCTTTTAATATAACTGCTAAAATTACTTGTATTTTCGATTTGTTCATTTTGAATAGCCTTATTGCCACAGTTATTTTGCTGGTCAAGTCAAGTTGATTTACTTGTCATATATACACATTAAAGACAGCTTGTACATTGAAATGCATTTGGTTGAGGCTCAGGCATTCAACAGTAGTGCAATACATACAATTCTATACAATGTAGAGAAAAAAAGTAGATATTTACAGTAGCCTAAAGTATATAAATATGCGAACCATGTGTTTATGTTTACTTTCAAGTCAAGTCACTTTTATTTATATAGCGCTTTATACAATACAGATTCTATCAAAGCAGCTTCACAGTGATAACATGAAAATAATACAACAAAGTTTGTTTCTAGAAGAAAATTGCGTCATCGCCCACCGGTGAACTAATTTGGGTTAGTTCATCCAAAAATGACCCAAAAATGAAAATTAAGTCATTAATCACTCACCCCCATGCTGTACCAACCCCGTAAGACCTTCGTTCGTCACTCCTCCATAGGCTCCCTAAGGGAATGACACCAGACGGCCCAGAAAGTCAATGAAGAAAATGTTTAAATATTCCATGTCACAACAGTGGCTCAACTATAAGTTTATCAAAGTCGTTATTTTTGTTTGTTTTTTCGCACAAAAAGTATTCTCGTCGCTTGATAAACTTATAGTTGAGCCACTGTTGTGACATGGAATATTTAAACATTTTCTTCATTGACTTTCTGGGCCGTCCGGTGTCATTCCCTTAGGGAGCCTATGGAGGAGTGATCCAGCTCTCAGATTTAATCATAAATATCTTCATTTGTGTTCCGAAGACGAACGAAGGCCTTACGGGGTTGGTACAGCATGGGGGTGAGTAATTAATGACTTAATTTTCATTTTTGGGTGAACTAACCCTTTAACTATTTGCGCGAGTAGATTACATACAAAGTCAATGCAAAGACACGAATAGACGCATCATTCGCGCCAGGCGTCGCGAATGACGCGAATTGGGTGACGCGTTTGCCGCGAACGTCTTCCGCACAAGTAGAAAAATTTTAACTGGAGTGGAAGATTCAAGCGTCTAACTAGACGCGATAGACCCGTATTTAACGCTCTATTCGCGTTCGGTGTGAACAATTCGGACTGCGCTCTCCCCCACGGATAAATTCAATTCATAGGCGTACTTTATTAACGATTTGTCACGTAGCTTATACTTGAGTATTTTTTAAGTAGGCCTAAATGTAGTTGTCATTTATTATATGCAGGCTATGAGTTTTCGGATTTAAAAAACTTGCATATTTACAAAATCCCATATTCTCTAATATCTATAAATGGATCGCGGGAAAGGGGGGGCGGCCAGGCCTTGGGCGCGGCTGGGTTAGCCTACTTTTAGTTAACATACAAATATTAAATTCGAAAACACATTGGCTACAGCTCCGTGTGCACGATTTATCATTAAATAATGGCGATCTTGATTCAAACACAATATTATTCCTAAATGACAGCGACAACCCTGTCTATTAAACCTTCAAAAGTATTATCAAAATAAGTAAATACCCTTTAAACAAAAGTTTAGCTTCAAATAAAGATTGTAGATCTTTATTTACTGTTTGGCTATTCCAGTAGTGACTGTTAAAATGTTTTTGAAGAGATTCCTTCAAAACCTCTGGACAAAAGTCTTCATTAATTAACTTCTGTTTTGTTTAAATTAATAGATATCATTTTTAAAGACTCAATTTTATATTTATAGGCATTTAATAATGGACTAATTTGTAACATTTAATTATTGTTTTTTTCTTTTTAAATAGATTTTTGATAAGCAGAAAAAAAAGAAAAAAAAAGATATATATATATATAAGTACACACACACACATACCAGTAAGATTGTTTAATGTTTTTAAAAGAAGTCTCTTCTGCCCACCAAGCCTTCATTTATTTGATCCAAAATACAGCAAAAACTGTAATATTGTGATTATTATTATTTATTTATTTATTTGTACAATTTAAAACAACTGTTTTCTTTTTTTATATATTTTAAGATGCAATTTAAAAGTTTTGGGTAAAAAATTAATAATAAAGTTAAATGCTTTATTGTGTGTGATTGATTTGCATGTTTAATTTATTTTAAGACATTGAATGTACTGGAGCAGTGCAGTAAGCAGACCAATAGCTGTAGATCTAAAATAAGTTAAAATGGTTGGTTCAACTCATTTAATTGTCTTATTTTTATATACAAATGAGCTTAAATGTTAAGTTAACAGAACTAAGATTTGTTTTGATCTCACATGGCCTGCACTGTGTTGGATTTACTTAAAATATATATGCACCATTTTTGCATCATACTTTTTAAGTAATCCCAACTTGGAATAATTTTACATAAAATAAACAAGAAAACCTTTGTTAGATGTACTTAAATATTTGAGTTCACATACAATTCTTTACTTAAAAATAAATGTAACGTGATGCATACATTTTTAAGTAAAGAATGTTGCGTGAACTCAAATATTTAAGTACATCTAACAAAGGTTTTCTTGTTAATTTTAAGTAAAATTATTCCAAGTTGGGATTACTTAAAAAATATGATGCAAAAATGGTGCATATATATTTTAAGTAAATCCAACACATCATTTTTTAGAGTGTACAGTGGCCGAGAGAGCTCAACGTGCTGCAACTGAAGAAAACACATGCAAATAGAAAAAAACGCGTACAGCTTAAAATTATACTTTATTTATTTATTTATTTGTGCAAAACATACAGAGATTACATTTTTTTATGACATACAACTTGTATACAATGTACAAAATGTATTAACAATATGTTCAATGCCATCAGAATACAAATGAGAAAAGAACAATGAGCTGGAAACTAAAATAAATAAATGAAAAAGATAAAGAAGAAAAACATGATTTTACCCCTACAGCAAATTGTTTCATGTTATTACATTTTCATAAAGAAAAGTTTCGTAAGAAATGTTAGGTAATGTAGGGTCCAAAATTTTAAAGTTGAGACCCAGATATATAACGCATATTTTAAAAGCTTTTTTGTAAACTAAAAATAAAAATGTATTTGCATCCGTTATGTTAACAGCATTATATATCTGTGGTAAGACCAGCTGATGGACACCGTGCTGCGTTGTCATGGGAACATCCCAGGTGAAAATAATGAGGAATTACGTAGTCTTTCGTTGCTCCTTCATCAAGTGCGCTCCACACGGCTGCCTAACAGCACACTAGAGCCCTGCGCACTCCAAAGGTCCACTGCCGTCTGCCCTTCGAAGGGAGTAGGGCATAGGGAAGCTCACGAGCAATAAGCACGTCCCCCAGCCGGGTTCGTCACTTATTTGGTTCCCCTGGAAACATTTCCGTTGTGGTGTTATTTGCAGCGCGTTTCTGTATTTGGTTGTGTTGTGAACTTTTGCAGCGCGTTTCTGTATTTGGAGCACACGTGTGTTGTAAAACTGATGAAGATGTTTTTATTTTTTTATTTGCAGGTGTTTTTTTTCTATCTGCACGCATGTTTTTCTATTTGCATGTGTTTTTTTTTTCTATTTGCACGCGTTTGCTTCAGTTGCAGCTCGTTGCGCTGTCTCGGCCACCGTAGGATTTCTTTGCTTCTGCATTTGATATTTCTCTGTGCATCTTCTGTCCTGATTGAACACTTTCAATCACTAATGTCTTCTAGTATCACTCCCTCTAGTGGTTAATCTATGACATTGTAGTTTGGCTACACTTTAAAGTCCCCCTGTGGTGAAAGTCCAGTTTTCAATGTTGTTTATGTGTCTATGTGGTGTTATTAATACGCTTTAAGACACACCATGTGTAAGTTCATTCATTGCTGAGTATTTCCTGCTTAAAACTGCAGTGAACCAAAGACAGTCTCAAAAACACGGTTGGAAATCGTTGGTGTTTCTGACGCCACAAACGACCTTGTAACCAATCAGATCAACGTGTGATCGTCAACCAGTGGATCTCTGAGCTGAGTGAGTGAGTGGAGGCGGGGCTCTAAATGAGGCAAGGGAAAACGCTTCAATATGTAATTTTGGTGATCAAAGATGAATTTTAAGGGATCAAATGATTGACTACAGGGGGACTTTATAAGATCTCGCTATTCTGACTTTTTCATTCATTCTTCTTTTATTACCTTTTTTATTTTACAACAATTTCAGCGGAGTCAGATAATTACTTGCAGTAAAACACATTTTATTTCCACAACCGCTTTTTATTCCCCACTGCATCCCACGCTTTACTCCACTGCATCCCACGCTTTACACCACTGCATCCCACGCTTTACACCACTGCATCCCACGCTTTACTCCACTGCATCCCACGCTTTACACCACTGCACCCCACGCTTTACTCCACTGCATCCCACGCTTTCCACCACTGCATCCCACGCTATACTCCACTGCATCCCACGCTTTACTCCACTGCATCCCACGCTTTACTCCACTGCATCCCACGCTTTACTCCACTGCATCCCACGCTTTACTCCACTGCATCCCACGCTTTACTCCACTGCACCCCACGCTTTACTCTACTGCATCCCACGCTTTACTCTACTGCATCCCACGCTTTACTCCACTGCATCCCACGCTTTACACCACTGCATCCCACGCTTTACTCCACTGCATCCCACGCTTTACACCACTGCATCCCACGCTTTACACCACTGCATCCCACGCTTTACACCACTACATCCCACGCTTTACTCCACTGCACCCCACGCTCTACTCCACTGCACCCCACGCTTTACTCCACTGCATCCCACGCTTTACTCCACTGCACCCCACGCTCTACTCCACTGCATCCCACGCTTTACTCCACTGCACCCCATGCTTTACACCACTGCATCTCACGCTTTACTCCACTGCATCCCACGCTTTACACCACTGCATCCCATGCTTTACACCACTGCATCCCACGCTTTACACCACTGCATCCCACGCTTTACACCACTGCATCCCACGCTTTACTCCACTGCATCCCACGCTTTACACCACTGCATCCCACGCTTTACTCCACTGCATCCCACGCTTTACACCACTGCATCCCACGCTTTACACCACTGCATCCCACGCTTTACTCCACTGCATCCCACGCTTTACACCACTGCATCCCACGCTTTACACCACTGCATCCCACGCTTTACTCCACTGCATCCCACGCTTTACACCACTGCATCCCACGCTTTACTCCACTGCATCCCACGCTTTACTCCACTGCATCCCACGCTTTACACCACTGCATCCCACGCTTTACACCACTGCATCCCACGCTTTACTCCACTGTATCCCACGCTTTACTCCACTGCACCCCACGCTTTACTCCACTGCATCCCACGCTTTACTCCACTGCACCCCACGCTCTACTCCACTGTATCCCACGCTTTACTCCACTGCACCCCACGCTTTACTCCACTGCATCCCACGCTTTACTCCACTGCACCCCACGCTTTACTCCACTGCACCCCACGCTCTACTCCACTGCACCCCACGCTTTACTCCACTGCACCCCACGCTCTACTCCACTGCATCCCACGCTTTACTCCACTGCACCCCATGCTTTACACCACTGCATCTGACGCTTTACTCCACTGCATCCCACGCTTTACACCACTACATCCCACGCTTTACACCACTGCATCCCACGCTTTACTCCACTGCATCCCACGCTTTACACCACTGCATCCCATGCTTTACACCACTGCATCCCACGCTTTACACCACTGCATCCCACGCTTTACACCACTGCATCCCACGCTTTACTCCACTGCATCCCACGCTTTACTCCACTGCATCCCACGCTTTACACCACTGCATCCCACGCTTTACACCACTGCATCCCACGCTTTACTCCACTGCATCCCACGCTTTACACCACTGCATCCCACGCTTTACACCACTGCATCCCACGCTTTACTCCACTGCATCCCACGCTTTACACCACTGCATCCCACGCTTTACTCCACTGCATCCCACGCTTTACTCCACTGCACCCCACGCTTTACACCACTGCATCCCACGCTTTACTCCACTGCATCCCACGCTTTACTCCACTGCACCCCACGCTTTACTCCACTGCACCCCACGCTTTACTCCACTGCATCCCACGCTTTACTCCACTGCACCCCACGCTTTACTCCACTGCACCCCACGCTTTACTCCACTGCACCCCACGCTTTACTCCACTGCACCCCACGCTTTACTCCACTGCACCCCACGCTTTACTCCACTGCATCCCATGCTTTACTCCACTGCATCTCACGCTTTACTCCACTGCATCCCACGGTTTACTCCACTGCATCCCACGCTTTACACCACTGCATCCCACGCTTTACTCCACTGCATCCCACGTTTTACTCCACTGCATCCCACGCTTTACTCCAAAATTTACCCCACTGAATCCCACGCTTTACTCCACTGCATACCATGCTTTACACCACTGTATCCCACGCTGTACTCCACTCTTTACCCCACTAAATCCCACACTTTACTCCACTGCATACCATGCTTTACACCACTGTATCCCACGCTTTACTCCACTGCATCCCACACTTTACCCCACTGAATGCCACGCTTTACTCCACTGGATCCGAAGCTTTACACCACTGCATGCCATGCTTTACACCACTGCATCCCACGCTTTACTCCACTGCATCCCACGCTTTACTCCACTGCATCCCACGCTTTACACCACTACATCCCACGCTTTACACCACTGCATCCCAAGCTTTACTCCACTGCATCCCACGCTTTACACCACTACATCCCACGCTTTACACCACTGCATCCCAAGCTTTACTCCACTGCATCCCAAGCTTTACTCCACTGCATCCCAAGCTTTACTCCACTGCATCCCACGCTTTACACCACTGCATCCCACGCTTTACACCACTGCATCCCAAGCTTTACTCCACTGCATCCCAAGCTTTACTCCACTGCATCCCACGCTTTACACCACTGCATCCCACGCTTTACTCCACTGCATCCCACGCTTTACTCCACTGCACCCCACGCTTTACATCACTACATCCCATGCTTTACATCACTACATCCCATGCTTTACTCCACTGCATCCCAAGCTTTACTCCACTGCATCCCACGCTTTACACCACTGCATCCCACGCTTTACTCCACTGCATCCCACGCTTTACTCCACTGCATCCCACGCTTTACTCTACTGCATCCCACGCTTTACACCACTACATCCCACGCTTTACACCACTGCATCCCAAGCTTTACTCCACTGCATCCCAAGCTTTACTCCACTGCATCCCAAGCTTTACTCCACTGCATCCCAAGCTTTACTCCACTGCATCCCAAGCTTTACACCACTACATCCCACGCTTTACTCCACTGCATCCCAAGCTTTACTCCACTGCATCCCAAGCTTTACTCCACTGCATCCCAAGCTTTACTCCACTGCATCCCAAGCTTTACTCCACTGCATCCCACGCTTTACACCACTACATCCCACGCTTTACACCACTGCATCCCAAGCTTTACTCCACTGCATCCCACGCTTTACTCCACTGCATCCCACGCTTTACACCACTGCATCCCACGCTTTACACCACTGCACCCCACGCTTTACTCTACTGCATCCCACGCTTTACTCTACTGCGTCCCACGCTTTACTCCACTGCGTCCCACGCTTTACTCCACTGCACCCCACGCTTTACTCTACTGCATCCCACGCTTTACTCTACTGCGTCCCACGCTTTACTCCACTGCGTCCCACGCTTTACTCCACTGCATCCCACGCTTTACTCCACTGCATCCCACGCTTTACTCCACTGCACCCCACGCTTTACTCTACTGCATCCCACGCTTTACTCTACTGCACCGCACGCTTTACTCCACTGCATCCCACGCTTTACTCCACTGCATCCCACGCTTTACTCCACTGCATCCCACGCTTTACTCCACTGCATCCCACGCTTTACTCCACTGCACCCCACGGTTTACTCCACTGCATCCCACGCTTTACTCTACTGCATCCCACGCTTTACACCACTGCACCCCACGCTATACTCTACTGCATCCCACGCTTTACTCTACTGCATCCCACGCTTTACTCCACTGCACCCCACGCTTTACACCACTGCATCCCACGCTTTACACCACTGCATCCCACGCTTTACACCACTGCATCCCACGCTTTACACCACTACATCCCACGCTTTACACCACTGCATCCCAAGCTTTACTCCACTGCATCCCACGCTTTACACCACTACATCCCACGCTTTACACCACTGCATCCCAAGCTTTACTCCACTGCATCCCAAGCTTTACTCCACTGCATCCCAAGCTTTACTCCACTGCATCCCACGCTTTACACCACTGCATCCCACGCTTTACACCACTGCATCCCAAGCTTTACTCTAGGGCTGCAACAACGAATCGATTAAATCGATTAAAATCGATTTCTGAAAGAGTTGGCAACGAATTACATAATCGATTCGTTGCATCGCGCGACGCGGAAATGTTTGAGTATAAAAAAAATTGGAGTTGAGCGCGGAGCACTGTCGCTCAATTGCGGAGCGAGCGCGAGAGAGAGACCGAGTGTCCGAGATCGCGCGCGCGAGAGAGAGACCGAGTATGTCCGAGATCGCGCGCGCGAGAGAGAGACCGAGTGTGTCCGAGATCGCGCGCGCGAGAGAGAGACCGAGTGTGTCCGAGATCGCGCGCGAGAGAGAGACCGAGTGTGTCCGAGATCGCGCGCGAGAGAGAGACCGAGTGTGTCCGAGACCGAGTGTGTCCGAGATCGCGCGCGCGAGAGAGAGACCGAGTGTGTCCGAGATCGCGCGCGAGAGAGAGACCGAGTGTGTCCGAGATCGCGCGCGAGAGAGAGACCGAGTGTGTCCGAGACCGAGTGTGTCCGAGATCGCGCGCGCGAGAGAGAGACCGAGTGTGTCCGAGATCGCGCGCGAGAGAGAGACCGAGTGTGTCCGAGATCGCGCGCGCGAGAGAGAGAGAGACCGAGTGTGTCCGAGAGAGAGAGACCGAGTGTGTCTGAGCATTAGTAATTTGGTACATACTACATAGTAATATATAATTAGGCCTACTATATAAGATATAAATAAAAACAACAATTCAATTCTTACCACTGAATTAGCAGACTGTGATTTGAATCAGATAGACAGACGATGAAAACACTTTCTTGTCTGTCCAAATAGCCTACCACTACAAGGGCAGGGAGATATTTTTTCCACAATTTGCAGCACTGAATTTTTCAATCTTTACTCTAATGACTCCGAGAAACACTATATGCTCAGAAAGGATGAGCTGCAAAATACCCTACACACCATAGGAGATGGTCAAGCCATTGTATTTGTTTTTTTTAAATATTTAATATTGTATTTATACTTTATATACATTGTATTTATAATTAATATTAGGATAGACTAGAGATATTATCTTCTCTTATAATTATTATTATTGCTATTATTATGACCTATTATAGGTAATATAATAATAAGTGCATTTGGTTGTTAAAAAATGCCAAACATTTTGTTAAAGATTATAACATATTTGACAAAAACAAAACACAAGTTTGTGAGTGTGTGCATCTGTGAGTGTGAGAGTTTGTGAGTGTGTGCTAGTGTGGCGTAGAGAACAAGTTCTGACATTCAAACAAATCCTGTTAAGCTTTCTGATTTGTATTTTTCTTTATTTTTTATCAATTATTTATTGTTCTGACAGCAGCTCACTTTATTTTTAAAAAGCCTATATATATTATTTGGCAGATGTAAAGCATACATGTGTATGTTTTTTGTTAGTCCATTTTTTTACACTGGATTTTTTTTACGGTGAATTTGCACTGTCAGTTCTGTTTTTTAATAAAGGCTTGGAAATGAATGCTTTTTTTTTTATCCGATTCATCGATTAATCGGAAAAATAATCGACAGATTAATCGATTATTAAATTAATCGTTAGTTGCAGCCCTACTTTACTCCACTGCATCCCAAGCTTTACTCCACTGCATCCCACGCTTTACACCACTGCATCCCACGCTTTACACCACTGCACCCCACGCTTTACTCTACTGCATCCCACGCTTTACTCTACTGCATCCCACGCTTTACACCACTGCATCCCACGCTTTACACCACTGCACCCCACGCTTTACTCCACTGCACCCCACGCTTTACACCACTGCATCCCACGCTTTACACCACTGCATCCCACGCTTTACACCACTACATCCCACGCTTTACACCACTGCATCCCAAGCTTTACTCCACTGCATCCCACGCTTTACACCACTACATCCCACGCTTTACACCACTGCATCCCAAGCTTTACTCTACTGCATCCCAAGCTTTACTCCACTGCATCCCAAGCTTTACTCCACTGCATCCCACGCTTTACACCACTGCATCCCACGCTTTACACCACTGCATCCCAAGCTTTACTCCACTGCATCCCAAGCTTTACTCCACTGCATCCCACGCTTTACACCACTGCATCCCACGCTTTACTCCACTGCATCCCACGCTTTACTCCACTGCACCCCACGCTTTACATCACTACATCCCATGCTTTACATCACTACATCCCACGCTTTACACCACTGCATCCCACGCTTTACACCACTGCATCCCACGCTTTACACCACTGCATCCCACGCTTTACTCCACTGCATCCCACGCTTTACTCCACTGCACCCCACGCTTTACATCACTACATCCCATGCTTTACATCACTACATCCCACGCTTTACACCACTGCATCCCACGCTTTACACCACTGCATCCCAAGCTTTACTCCACTGCATCCCACTCTTTACTCCACTGCATCCCACGCTTACCCCACGCTTTACTCCACTGCATCCCACGCTTTACTCTACTGCATCCCACGCTTTACACCACTGCACCCCACGCTTTACTCTACTGCATCCCACGCTTTACTCTACTGCATCCCACGCTTTACTCCACTGCACCCCACGCTTTACTCTACTGCATCCCACGCTTTACTCTACTGCACCCCACGCTTTACTCCACTGCATCCCACGCTTTACTCCACTGCATCTCACGGCTTACTCCACTGCACCCCACGCTTTACTCTACTGCATCCCACGCTTTACTCTACTGCACCCCACACTTTACTCTACTGCATCCCACGCTTCACTCTACTGCACCCCACGCTTTACTCCACTGCATCCCACGCTTTACTCCACTGCATCTCACGCTTTACTCCACTGCACCCCACGCTTTACTCTACTGCATCCCACGCTTTACTCTACTGCACCCCACACTTTACTCCACTGCACCCCACGCTTCACTCTACTGCATCCCACGCTTTACACCACTGCATCCCACGCTTTACACCACTGCATCCCACGCTTTACACCACTACATCCCACGCTTTACACCACTACATCCCATGCTTTACTCCACTGCATCCCACGCTTTACTCCACCGCATCCCACGCTTTACACCACTGCATCCCACGCTTTACTCCACTGCATCCCACGCTTTACACCACTACATCCCACGCTTTACTCCACTGCATCCCACGCTTTCCACCACTGCATCCCACGCTATACTCCACTGCATCCCACGCTTTACTCCACTGCATCCCATGCTTTACTCCACTGCATCCCACGCTTTACACCACTGCATCCCACGCTTTACACCACTGCATCCCACGCTTTACTCCACTGCATCCCACGCTTTACTCCACTGCATCCCACGCTTTACTCCACTGCATCCCACGCTTTACTCCACTGCATCCCACGCTTTACTCCACGCTTTACTCCACTGCACCCCACGCTTTACACCACTGCATCTCACGCTTTACACCACTGCATCTCACGCTTTACACCACTGAATCCTATGCTTTACTCCACTGCACCCCACGCTTTACTCCACGCTTTACACCACTGCATCCCACGCTTTACACCACTGCATCCCATGCTTTACACCACTGCATCCCACTCTTTACTCCACTGCATCCCACTCTTTACTCCACTGCACCCCACGCTTTACTCCACGCTTTACACCACTGCATCCCACGCTTTACACCACTGCATCCCATGCTTTACACCACTGCATCCCACTCTTTACTCCACTGCATCCCACGCTTTACACCACTGCATCCCATGCTTTACTCCACTGCATCCCACTCTTTACTCCACTGCATCCCACGCTTTACACCACTGCATCCCATGCTTTACTCCACGCTTTACACCACTGCATCCCATGCTTTACTCCACTGCATCCCACTCTTTACTCCACTGCATCCCACGCTTACCCCACGCTTTACTCCACTGCATCCCACGCTTTACTCTACTGCATCCCACGCTTTACACCACTGCACCCCACGCTTTACTCTACTGCATCCCACGCTTTACTCTACTGCATCCCACGCTTTACTCCACTGCACCCCACGCTTTACTCTACTGCATCCCACGCTTTACTCTACTGCACCCCACGCTTTACTCCACTGCATCCCACGCTTTACTCCACTGCATCTCACGGCTTACTCCACTGCACCCCACGCTTTACTCTACTGCATCCCACGCTTTACTCTACTGCACCCCACACTTTACTCTACTGCATCCCACGCTTCACTCTACTGCACCCCACGCTTTACTCCACTGCATCCCACGCTTTACTCCACTGCATCTCACGCTTTACTCCACTGCACCCCACGCTTTACTCTACTGCATCCCACGCTTTACTCTACTGCACCCCACACTTTACTCCACTGCACCCCACGCTTCACTCTACTGCATCCCACGCTTTACACCACTGCATCCCACGCTTTACACCACTGCATCCCACGCTTTACACCACTACATCCCATGCTTTACTCCACTGCATCCCACGCTTTACTCCACCGCATCCCACGCTTTACACCACTGCATCCCACGCTTTACTCCACTGCATCCCACGCTTTACACCACTACATCCCACGCTTTACTCCACTGCATCCCACGCTTTCCACCACTGCATCCCACGCTATACTCCACTGCATCCCACGCTTTACTCCACTGCATCCCATGCTTTACTCCACTGCATCCCACGCTTTACACCACTGCATCCCACGCTTTACACCACTGCATCCCACGCTTTACTCCACTGCATCCCACGCTTTACTCCACTGCATCCCACGCTTTACTCCACTGCATCCCACGCTTTACACCACTGCATCCCACGCTATACTCCACTGCATCCCACGCTTTACTCCACTGCATCCCACGCTTTACTCCACTGCATCCCACGCTTTACTCCACTGCATCCCACGCTTTACTCCACTGCATCCCACGCTTTACTCCACTGCATCCCACGCTTTACTCCACTGCATCCCACGCTTTACTCCACTGCATCCCATGCTTTACTCCACTGCATCCCACGCTTTACACCACTGCATCCCACGCTTTACTCCACTGCATCCCATGCTTTACTCCACTGCATCCCACGCTTTACTCCACTGCATCCCACGCTTTACTCCACTGCATCCCACGCTTTACACCACTGCATCCCACGCTATACTCCACTGCATCCCACGCTTTACTCCACTGCATCCCACGCTTTACTCCACTGCATCCCACGCTTTACACCACTACATCCCACGCTTTACTCCACTGCATCCCACGCTTTACACCACTGCATCCCACGCTTTACTCCACTGCATCCCATGCTTTACTCCACTGCATCCCACGCTTTACACCACTTCATCCCACGCTTTACTCCACTGCATCCCATGCTTTACTCCACTGCATCCCACGCTTTACACCACTGCATCCCACGTTTTACTCCACTGCATCCCACGCTTTACTCCAAAATTTACCCCACTGAATCCCACGCTTTACACCACTACTTCCCACGCTTTACTCCACTCTTTACCCCACTAAATCCCACACTTTACTCCACTGCATACCATGCTTTACTCCACTGCATCCCACGCTTTACACCACTGCATCCCACGATTTACTCCACTGCATCCCACGCTTTACTCCAAAATGTACCCCACTGAATCCCACACTTTACACCAGTACTTCCCACGCTTTACTCCACTCTTTACCCCACTAAATCCCACACTTTACTCCACTGCATCCCATGCTTTACACCACTGTATCCCACGCTTTACTCCACTGCATCCCACGCTTTACCCCACTGAATCCCATGCTTTACTCCACTGCACCCCACGCTTTACTCCACGCTTTACACCACTGCATCCCACGCTTTACTCCACTGCATCCCACGCTTTACTCCACTGCATCCCACTCTTTACTCCACTGCATCCCACGCTTTACTCCACGCTTTACTCCACTGCACCCCACGCTTTACATCACTGCATCTCACGCTTTACACCACTGCATCTCACGCTTTACACCACTGAATCCTATGCTTTACTCCACTGCACCCCACGCTTTACTCC
This sequence comes from Tiaroga cobitis, assembly GCA_030578255.1. Lineage (NCBI taxonomy): Eukaryota > Metazoa > Chordata > Actinopteri > Cypriniformes > Leuciscidae > Tiaroga > Tiaroga cobitis. Next base: position 426,309 of record CM060597.1, read on the forward strand.
ACGCTTTACACCACTGCATCCCACGCTTTACACCACTGCATCCCATGCTTTACACCACTGCATCCCAATCTTTACTCCACTGCATCCCACTCTTTACTCCACTGCACCCCACGCTTTACTCCACGCTTTACACCACTGCATCCCACGCTTTACACCACTGCATCCCATGCTTTACACCACTGCATCCCACTCTTTACTCCACTGCATCCCACGCTTTACACCACTGCACCCCACACTTTACTCTACAGCATCCCACGCTTCACTCTACTGCACCCCACGCTTTACTCCACTGCATCCCACGCTTTACTCCACTGCATCTCACGCTTTACTCCACTGCACCCCACGCTTTACTCTACTGCATCCCACGCTTTACTCTACTGCACCCCACACTTTACTCCACTGCATCCCACGCTTCACTCTACTGCATCCCACGCTTTACACCACTGCATCCCACGCTTTACACCACTGCATCCCACGCTTTACACCACTACATCCCACGCTTTACACCACTACATCCCATGCTTTACTCCACTGCATCCCACGCTTTACTCCACCGCATCCCACGCTTTACACCACTGCATCCCACGCTTTACTCCACTGCATCCCACGCTTTACACCACTACATCCCACGCTTTACTCCACTGCATCCCACGCTTTACACCACTGCATCCCACGCTATACTCCACTGCATCCCACGCTTTACTCCACTGCATCCCATGCTTTACTCCACTGCATCCCACGCTTTACACCACTGCATCCCACGCTTTACTCCACTGCATCCCACGCTTTACACCACTGCATCCCACGCTTTACTCCACTGCATCCCACGCTTTACACCACTACATCCCACGCTTTACTCCACTGCATCCCACGCTTTACACCACTGCATCCCACGCTATACTCCACTGCATCCCACGCTTTACTCCACTGCATCCCACGCTTTACTCCACTGCATCCCACGCTTTACACCACTGCATCCCACGCTTTACACCACTGCATCCCACGCTTTACTCCACTGCATCCCACGCTTTACTCCACTGCATCCCACGCTTTACTCCACTGCATCCCACGCTTTACACCACTGCATCCCACGCTATACTCCACTGCATCCCACGCTTTACTCCACTGCATCCCACGCTTTACACCACTACATCCCATGCTTTACACCACTGCATCTCACGCTTTACACCACTGCATCCCACGCTTTACTCCACTGCATCCCATGCTTTACTCCACTGCATCCCACGCTTTACTCCACTGCATCCCACGCTTTACACCACTGCATCCCACGCTATACTCCACTGCATCCCACGCTTTACTCCACTGCATCCCACGCTTTACACCACTACATCCCACGCTTTACTCCACTGCATCCCACGCTTTACTCCACTGCATCCCACGCTTTACACCACTACATCCCACGCTTTACTCCACTGCATCCCACGCTTTACACCACTGCATCCCACGCTTTACTCCACTGCATCCCACGCTTTACTCCAAAATTTACCCCACTGAATCCCACGCTTTACACCACTACTTCCCACGCTTTACTCCACTCTTTACCCCACTAAATCCCACACTTTACTCCACTGCATACCATGCTTTACTCCACTGCATCCCACGCTTTACACCACTGCATCCCACGTTTTACTCCACTGCATCCCACGCTTTACTCCAAAATGTACCCCACTGAATCCCACACTTTACACCACTACTTCCCACGCTTTACTCCACTCTTTACCCCACTAAATCCCACACTTTACTCCACTGCATCCCATGCTTTACACCACTGTATCCCACGCTTTACTCCACTGCATCCCACGCTTTACCCCACTGAATCCCATGCTTTACTCCACTGCACCCCACGCTTTACTCCACGCTTTACACCACTGCATCCCACGCTTTACTCCACTGCATCCCACGCTTTACTCCACTGCATCCCACGCTTTACTCCACGCTTTACTCCACTGCACCCCACGCTTTACACCACTGCATCTCACGCTTTACACCACTGCATCTCACGCTTTACACCACTGAATCCTATGCTTTACTCCACTGCACCCCACGCTTTACTCCACGCTTTACACCACTGCATCCCACGCTTTACACCACTGCATCCCATGCTTTACACCACTGCATCCCACTCTTTACTCCACTGCATCCCACTCTTTACTCCACTGCACCCCACGCTTTACTCCACGCTTTACACCACTGCATCCCACGCTTTACACCACTGCATCCCATGCTTTACACCACTGCATCCCACTCTTTACTCCACTGCATCCCACGCTTTACACCACTGCATCCCATGCTTTACTCCACTGCATCCCACTCTTTACTCCACTGCATCCCACGCTTTACACCACTGCATCCCATGCTTTACTCCACGCTTTACACCACTGCATCCCATGCTTTACTCCACTGCATCCCACTCTTTACTCCACTGCATCCCACGCTTACCCCACGCTTTACTCCACTGCATCCCACGCTTTACACCACTGCATCCCACGCTTTACACCACTGCATCCCACGCTTTACGCCACTGCATCCCATGCTTTACTCCACTGCATCCCACGCTTTGCATTTCACTTGGTGATGTAAGGCTTGGATGCAGCTGCTCGGCCATGGAAACCCAATCCCTGAAGCTCTTCGCACTTCTTGAGCTAATCTGAAGGCCACAGAAGTTTGGAGGTCTGTAGCTGTTGACTGCAGAAAGTTGGAAACTTCTGCGTACTGTGAGCCTCAGTGTGCGCTGACCCACTCTGGGATTTTACGTGGCCTACCACTTCGTGGCTGAGTTGCTGTTGTTCACAATTGCTTCCACTTTGTTATAATACCACCCACGCTTTACTCCACTGCATCCCACGCTTTACACCACTGCATCCCACGCTTTACTCCACTGCATCCCACGCTTTACTCCAAAATTTACCCCACTGAATCCCACGCTTTACACCACTACTTCCCACGCTTTACTCCACTCTTTACCCCACTAAATCCCACACTTTACTCCACTGCATACCATGCTTTACTCCACTGCATCCCACGCTTTACACCACTGCATCCCACGTTTTACTCCACTGCATCCCACGCTTTACTCCAAAATGTACCCCACTGAATCCCACACTTTACACCACTACTTCCCACGCTTTACTCCACTCTTTACCCCACTAAATCCCACACTTTACTCCACTGCATCCCATGCTTTACACCACTGTATCCCACGCTTTACTCCACTGCATCCCACGCTTTACCCCACTGAATCCCATGCTTTACTCCACTGCACCCCACGCTTTACTCCACGCTTTACACCACTGCATCCCACGCTTTACTCCACTGCATCCCACGCTTTACTCCACTGCATCCCACGCTTTACTCCACGCTTTACTCCACTGCACCCCACGCTTTACACCACTGCATCTCACGCTTTACACCACTGCATCTCACGCTTTACACCACTGAATCCTATGCTTTACTCCACTGCACCCCACGCTTTACTCCACGCTTTACACCACTGCATCCCACGCTTTACACCACTGCATCCCATGCTTTACACCACTGCATCCCACTCTTTACTCCACTGCATCCCACTCTTTACTCCACTGCACCCCACGCTTTACTCCACGCTTTACACCACTGCATCCCACGCTTTACACCACTGCATCCCATGCTTTACACCACTGCATCCCACTCTTTACTCCACTGCATCCCACGCTTTACACCACTGCATCCCATGCTTTACTCCACTGCATCCCACTCTTTACTCCACTGCATCCCACGCTTTACACCACTGCATCCCATGCTTTACTCCACGCTTTACACCACTGCATCCCATGCTTTACTCCACTGCATCCCACTCTTTACTCCACTGCATCCCACGCTTACCCCACGCTTTACTCCACTGCATCCCACGCTTTACACCACTGCATCCCACGCTTTACACCACTGCATCCCACGCTTTACGCCACTGCATCCCATGCTTTACTCCACTGCATCCCACGCTTTGCATTTCACTTGGTGATGTAAGGCTTGGATGCAGCTGCTCGGCCATGGAAACCCAATCCCTGAAGCTCTTCGCACTTCTTGAGCTAATCTGAAGGCCACAGAAGTTTGGAGGTCTGTAGCTGTTGACTGCAGAAAGTTGGAAACTTCTGCGTACTGTGAGCCTCAGTGTGCGCTGACCCACTCTGGGATTTTACGTGGCCTACCACTTCGTGGCTGAGTTGCTGTTGTTCACAATTGCTTCCACTTTGTTATAATACCACCAACAGTTGAAATATTTAGTAGTGAGGACATTTCACGAATGGACACAGGTGGAAACCTATCACGGTACCACACTTGAGTTCACTGAGCTCCTGAGAGCGACCCATTCTTTCACAGATGTTTGTAGAAGCGTCTGCATGTCTAATGCATGATTTATACACCTCTGGCCATAGAAGTGATTGGAAAACCTGAATTCAATGATTTGGAGGGATGTCCCAATACTTTTAGCAATATAGTGTAGATAGGCCTACGTCATAATTTTTACATGATCTCATAATTGATTTTTTGGAAATGTTGACTCTTGGGTTTGATAGAGGCTCAGCTAGATGAAGAAGACTGAGGTATTAGTGTGTTAGTGTGTACATAATGGAATATAGATATGAAGTTCAACAACAATGATTTTTGTGGTTTTTAACGGTATTTATTAGCCCAGATAATATCACAGACACACTTAAACAATGCACAATAAAGGATTCTAGCTTTTCTACTTGATTACTCATAAAACAACCCTGAACAAAAGAATAATAAATACAAAAGTCAAGTCAAGTCATCTTCATTTATATAGCGCTTTTAACAATGGATTGTTTCAAAGCAGCTTTACAGAGATAAACATATAATTTAAGGTAACAGAGATTGTTTTGGCATTATAGCGGTTCTTGAATAATGTTATTTCCAGCTAAAGTTAGTTTTGATTGATTCACCTCCTTTGAAATGATCATTTGTTATTTAAATTAGGGGCCACTAAGACGACACCGTTCTCTCTAACAGACTTTAAACGCGAAACTGTGATTGACGCTGACGGCGTTCACATGCGGATTAAGAATTTATTCTATAGTTATGTACTTTTGAAAATATGTGCGCAGGTTTGCAATTCTATACAACCCATGCCTAAACAAACTACTTGTCTTGTCAGAAGAGTTCATAATTAACCAAGACACACTTAGAAAGAAGATAAATAGCGATAGACGTCTTCTCCTGTTTAGCATTTTCTCAGTAAATAACTAACATGATTAAATAAAAGCTTGAACAGCGTGTTCACAGTTTCTTTTCAAAGGCAAGTCTGGCAACTCTTCCGGTCCTTCGTTTGGAAGACATTCCCATCGGATTGGGTTCTCCATGAAAGTTCAGCTCCTTCTGACATTCCCTTCTCCTTCAGGATCTGCTCCATCTGAAGAACACAAACAGACTTTTGAATGATATTTCTGCTGTCTTTTCCCAGTGGAGTTACAAGAGGACTCACCTTCGCTAAAATCTCTTTCTTCACTTCCGGATCGTTCAGATCTTCACCTGATTTCACCTCCAGTCTCACGATCTGTCTCTTCTTCTCTGTGGAGTGAACACACTGATGAAGTCATAAAGAAAGATGTACGACCAAGCATAATCTGAGAACGATGATGAACATGTTTTATAGTTTTTGTTGTGGACCATTAGGAATTTGTCATTATATCTAATTCTAATGTGGTATTACACATTTTATTAAATGTATAATTTAGGTTCCAATGCAATAGTAAAGTTCTAAACATTGAATTATTAGGATGGTCATTATATCCGGCCCATCCTGTTTTTCTGTGTTGGTCAGATTACTGAAACTCTCAATGGTTATTTCCTACCCAACCTGTTTCTCTCTATTGTAAGTTAAATGAAACAGATTACTGAAACTCTTGGGGACTCTCGTGAGCTCCTTGTCTGCACTCATCACTATTCATTGCACCATCATGATTGTCATGTTCTGTGTGTATAAATACCCTGCCTGTTTAGTGTTTGTTACGGAGTCCTTGTTTAATGTCCCCACACTTCTGTTTATGTATCTGCCTGATTCTTGTTTGTTTGGTGTGTTGTTGGATTGCCTTATTTGGATTTTGACCCTTGCCTGGACTGTGCGAGTACGGATTACCCTTTATTAAATACTGCTCTTGGATCTTCTCACGTCTCCTGTGTGTGTGTGTGTGTGTCTCGTGCCAATTTGATCTATTATATTGTCTCAGTATAAATGTGAAAGAAAGGGGTCATAATTTTCAATGTATCTATTACACAATATGTGATGAGACAACAGTTATTGAATGTTAGTTGGAAATAAGTCCAGAAATTTTAACATTGCAAAACATCATTATCTTTTTCATTATCCAAGATTAATATAATCCTCTGTAAAATACTGATCACATAATAAATTTCCAAAACGAGTTGAAATATTGAGAGAACCAGTATGAATGTAATGATAATTAAATACTGATAAAAGACTGTAAGACTGCATTTGATATCAGAAGAAAACTACAGAGGCTTTAAAAACACAAATCAAATCTAAATATAGGGCAATTTTGATTAGATTTCTGCATGTGTGAGGCTAAAAACATTCAACTAGATGTAACTCTTAATTTCTTTTGAAGGAAAACATTTTTGTGAATGTATGTTAAGAGGATCAACTCACCAAAATGACACACAAAAGGATTTTTGATATAACATTCCTGGTCATTCCATTTGTTATATAAAATATTAACACACCACTGTAAGCCAGCGTAATTGTTAGGTTGGTCAGAAGCCCAGTCTGAAAACATGGATCTGCTCTGATCCGACCAGATCAAAGGAGATGCTGTCGAAGTCCGATGGAGTCCGATCCAAGCACTTGATACGTTTGCCAGAACTTTCAACAGATTGTCGTTGTCCTCCTTGTCATTGACGGTGGCGAGATCAGTGTACTGCTCTCTGCAGAAGGTCTGAGCCTCGGACCAGCTCACATTCAGAGGCACGAAGATGAAGTCATGGAGCTGTGAGAACGCCACGGGCGTCAGAGCTGAAACACAACAAGCATGCAAACATCTCATCTCATGCGTTCTGGAAAATGTAAAAGAGAAATACAGTAAAATAATCAATGCACGATCAAGAGTTATTAAAACCTTAAAAATTTCAATAATCCATATTCACCTATTTCACTTCCAAACTATTCAAACTGATTAAAAATATTTTATTTATTTTATTTAGAGAAACAGGGACAGCGTAGCTACAATAAACATTAACCTCAAAGGGGAAGATGCATTGTACCGGGTTTTAGCTCAAGAGCTAATTTTCACCCGTAGTCCCTGGGCAGGCTGATGTTAAGCTACAATAATACAACCTATATATAATATTCAACAGGCAGTTTTCGGTGCATTTTAGATTTTATTTCGCTTTGCAAATTCACTAAATGTAAAATTGGCTTGACATTCGCACATTTAGGGACCGTCTCTAAAGTAGCCTAACATTGGTGGTCCTATAGGCCTAGACGTTTCTAACTTCAATTTATTTGAATAAATTGCGCATTATGCCTGCCATCACCTACATGAAAACTTTACAGTTGGTTTTATGACTGCAAGTCGTTCTCTTCAAATGCTATTGAAGTTAGAAACGTGTATATGTAGCATGTTTGTTTGTATACTTATGAATTCCACCCAAAAATATTTCTTTTTGTATTACTGGGAGTTTCGTTTTGGGTTCATTCTGCCTGCGCGTCGGGTTAGTGCAGTGTGTGCGTGTGACGTCATCAGAGCGGGGACTTGCAAGTTTGACCTCAGTCAGAGCAATCCTGGATTTGACTGAGGTGAGTTCACGTCAGGTTTCTCCGATAATAAAACGAACATATAAGTTGTTATTATCGCTTATTTGTTGACTTATCACTGTGTAAGAATGTATATGATGATGAGTGAATCTTACAGTAGTCTTAATGAACTACGATCCGCGAAATTGTGTTTTTATATGTTAAATGTGTTGTGCCCTTAAAAAGGGGAAAAATAACGGGAGAAGGTTGAAGAAACACGCACACGCAGCTCTCGCCTTCACTCGTCTGTATTGAATGAGCTTTTGAAAAATGTACACAAGAAAACATACATTTTAATATTCGTGCACTCATTAGATTCAGGACCACAGTCACCAGTATCTTCTTAATGCATTCTAAATTATCCTTTTAACTAAATTACCATATGCAATGTGACTTGTTTTAAACAAAGCTAGCAAATGACATTAATACTCCTTTTACATTAGTTCTCACATAATACTAAAACAAATCATACTCTTAACAGTATTCATTGTCTCAGCATGACATGCACTCGACCTTATAGTGACAAATACACAATAAATCTTACAACAAAAATATGTGGACGTGTACCAGTAACTAACTTAAACACCAACAACTGAGTATACACTAGTATATGGCAAGACTCGGACACGACAGAGCCACGAGGTCTTCGGCTGCTAGCATAATGTTACACATTTTCTCCGTTAGCATGAAACTCTTCGAACAATATACGTTACACATGTAAAACTGTCTCTTCAAACATAACGAATGTACTATTAACATGTGTCAAAATCTACTTTGCTTTGTGAGTGGTAATGAAATGGGAAAAATAACGGGAGAAGGTTGAAGAAACACGCACACGCAGCTCTCGCCTTCACTCGTCTGTATTGAATGAGGAAGAGAAGCGCGCCGGAATCCCCCTACTGAAACCCCAAGGCATTACCAACAGATCGATGAATAATTAACCCATACAGACGAAGATCAGCCTCATCTGCAATCAACTTCTTAATATAACTCGTTGTCTTATTTTAAACAGTGACAAAACTTCATACGCATTCTAATATAATAGACTATTGTAAAAGCAATAATGAGCTATGAACTATAATTTCACATACCACTTGTCACACTCACTTGTCACATACTCCCCCTCAAAATAGATGTTGTCCCCAACATCCTAATGTAACCTTTGACCTTTAGTGCAAATAAAGGGGTTAAACCATTAATAAATACGCAATGCACCGTTATTTCAGATCAACACTTATATAGTGTAGTATTACAGACTGGAACTCTTTTCATATATTCCTTCAAGCACAGGTAAATACACAATATCCTTTAAAGTCTTTGTTTTGTGTCCACTTAGACACATTACTGCCTTGTTAACAGTTCTGTTTGTGCAACATGTTCAAGTCAATTACACTCTCCTTTAACAACAGTCCATGAGTGTGGTATGATTGACTGCAACAGTGTAATATAATTCTGTATGTAGTGTGTAACCACAGTCCATCATATGTTCAACAGTCCATTTGATTGTACATTCTATGCTGAACAGTCTTTTTGAGTGTGATGTGTATGCGTTTACTCAGTTCAATTTCTACCTTTCATGTCCTTAGTGTCAGAAGTATTGGAAGTGATGTGGTTGCACAATGTATGACCACGGCACCATCCAGTTTTGTTGTTGTAATGTCCTAATGTTGTGGCAAGCTGGTGAGCCAAGCCTATCATATGTGAAAACCTTGGGCCGTCTGTGCTGTCGTCTGGGCCGCTGAAGCTCCTCACCACTAGGGTCACTTGAACCAAGCAAGGGAACAGCTCCCTCCAAAAGCATACCCTCAACAAAAGTGTCCCCTCTCTCCAGTGAGTCTTCCATTTGGTTTGTCACTCCTTGTTCTCTATCTGGCTCAGGTGGTATGTTTTCTTCAGACTGTATGCGTTCGAGCTCCGGAGGTGTACTACACACAGGGTTCATTGTCTCAGGTGGGCAGAGTTCAGATTGCTGCTGAAGTGACACTGGATAATACTCATCTCCATCATCCTCTTCTTCTGACTGCTCTGCTTCCTCAGGTTGCTCCACATTTCTTTTCCTTGCTCGTGGCAGCACCGACATTTCAAGTGGCAGGTGGTCACATGGGAGGAGAAGATTACGATGTAAAATCCTTGATCTCCCTTTTCCTTTCTCAGGTCTGAGTTCATAAACAGGAATATCTGGACTCACTTGGCGCACAACTGTGTGGATAGTATCCTCCCAATGGTTTCTCAGATTCCCTGGACCACCACGGGGTGTCATGTTCCTGATTAAGACACGATCTCCAGGCTGTAACACTGAGCTTTTAACTTTACGGTCATAATGTCTCTTACTTCTGATCGTAGCTTTGTGAGCATTCTCTCTTGTGATCTCATAGGCTTCTTCCATGCCCTGCTTCCACTTTTCCATGTAGTGATGGTGATTACGGTTTCCTTGTTCTGAGGTCAAGTTGAATAACATGTCAACTGGCAACCGTGGGGAGCGTCCGTACAGCAAGTAGAAGGGGGAAAACCCAGTCACTTCGCTGCGAGTACAATTGTACGCGTAGATCAGTTTGTTTAATGAGTCTTTCCAGTTACTTTTTTGTCTCTCTGTGAGCGTCTTTAACATCTGAAGTAGTGTTCGGTTAAACCGCTCTACCTGTCCGTTCCCTTGGGGGTGGTAGGGAGTAGTTCTCGACCCAGCAACTCCACAGTACTTTTTCAGTTGTGTGAACAGTTGGTTTTCAAATTCACCACCCTGATCATGGTGTATTCTTGTTGGGAAGCCAAATCTCAGTGCATAATCATTAAATATTTTGTCTGCAGCTGCTTTTCCTGCTTTTGAAGTTGTGGCGTATGCCTGGGCAAAACGTGTAAAGTGGTCAATGATTACAAGAATATACTCATAGCCACCTTTACATTTGTCAAGGTGTAAAAAATCCACTGAGACAAGTTCGAACGGTTGAGTGGTGACAATGCTCGTCAGCGGGGCTCTTGTCTCGTGGCTTGGCTTCTTGTGTTTGAGACATACACACTTCCTTGCGACATAATCTTCTATCTCTCGTTGCATATAGGGCCAGTAAAACCGGTCCCGTATCAGTGACGTAGTCCTGTCTACACCTTGGTGGCCCATTTCGTCATGAAGTTCCTTTAACACAGTACTTTTATATTTTTCTGGAAGCACCAGTTGTTTTCTGCTCGTAGTTTTCCTGTACAATACTCCACTTTCATTCATTTCCAGCTTGTCCCACTCTCTAAGAAGGCATGTGATCTGTGAACTGAGCTGTCTTAGTGCGTGACCTGATGGTTTATCTCCTGCCAGTTTGAACTGAACCACGGGTCCAACAGTGGGGTCATTCCTCTGGTCATGTTTAACCTGTCCTGCTGATAGTGGAATGAGTAATGTGTCTGTTGCTAACGTTGCACATTCAGCTGAGATACCCATGGACCAAGATACGCTGGACTCATCCTGACTTTCCACTGCTTGTGTCGCTGCTCCAATCACATCATATGACATTTCCTCTGAACACTCTTTCATAAACGTCTCCACATCCAAAGGCATTCTGGACAGACTGTCAGCATCAACATTTTCTTTACCAGGGCGGTATTTTATTGTGAAATGGAAATCTGCCAGTTCTGCTACCCAGCGGTAACCTGTTGCATTTAATTTAGCAGTGGACAGCACATAGGTAAGTGGATTGTTGTCACTGTAGACGGTGAAGAATGGTGCATAGTATAGGTAATCACGAAATTTCTCTGTGACTGCCCACTTAAGGGCCAGAAACTCTAACTTGCCTGAGTGCAAATGGTAATTTTTCTCCGCTGCAGTCAAAGTGCTGGAGCCATAAGCAATCACACGTAGCTTTCCATTCTGTCTTTGATATAATACCGCACCTAGCCCTTGGTTGGAAGCGTCAGTGTGGAGGATGAACGGCTGTGAAAACTCTGGGAAGCCTAAAACAGGAGGCTGAGTGAGACAGTCTATCAACCGTTCCAATATTGTCTGATGCACATCAGCCCACTCAATGGGTGTGTTGGATGGAACTCCTCTACTGTTTCGTTTTGTTTGCCACTTTCTCTTTTTATTTTGCAGGGTCTCAGTCTCGACAGGTGCTTTAAACAGGTCATACAAGGGGCTGGCAATACGTGAAAAATCCTTGATATACTGCCGGTAATAACTCAACAGTCCTAAAATTGCTCTCAACTCACCAACAGTACCTGGCTGCTTGTCTTTCAGGGATCTTACCGCAGCAGTATCGGCAGGGTCCATTCTGTTTCCCTCAGCAGACACAATTCTCCCAAGGTACCGCACTTCTGTCTTTAACAGGTCACATTTTCTGGGTTTCAGTTTTATCCCATGCTCCCTCAGTCGTTGCAGCACCTTTCTGACGTCACTGACATGATCCTCAAACGTTCTGCTAAACACAAGAACATCATCGAGATATGGCACACATATTTCATCCCTTAAGCCTTCTAAGCATTGTTCCATGCAACGCTGAAATGCTGCAGGTGCATTCATGAGCCCAAATGGGATCCGGACCCACTCATATAGGCCCCACGGGGTCACAAAAGCTGTCAAATGTGTGCTTCCCTTTGCCATGAATCCCTGGTGGTACGCCTTACCCTGGTCCAGCAGTGAAAAGAGGGTGTTTCCTCCCAGAGTGTCCATAATGTCCTGCACTCTGGGGATGGGGTGGCGATCTGGATGAGTTTTCTTGTTGAGCTCCCTGTAGTCAATGCATAAGCGCAGAGTACCGTCTTTTTTCCTTACACAAACAACTGGCGAGGAGTAGGAAGAGGTCGACTTTTCAACCCACCCTTGTGCTATCAAGTCCTGTAAATAGTCTTTCATTTCTCTGTATAAAGGTTTTGGAACAGAGAGGTACGTTTTTGATACTGGGTCGCCATCTTTTAGTGAAATGTCCATTTGCAGGTTTTCCACACAGCCTATGTCATTATCAGACCTGGAGAATGACTCTGACTCTTCTCTTAACATCAGACTGACTGTCTGCCTCTGGTGTTCATTAAGGTGAGTCAAATCAACAGGAGGTTCCCATTGTTCTTGGGTAGGGATGCTCTCACTAGAGTTCTGAGCCTGTACATGGTGAATGAATGCAGTTGGTAGGTGATCTGTTTTAAATATGTTGGCAGGATACACTGATCTGGCCGACTGTACAGTTCCAATAACAGTCCTTCCTGACAGCATAATGTCATGACTTGTAGGGTTTTGCACACTGACAATAATTTTTGGGGTCATCCCCGCCTTCACTGACACAAGAGTGTCACAAAACTCCAGTCCTTCAGGCCAACGTGGGTTCTCGTCCGGTTCAAAGATAAGAGTCTTATCCTCTCTGAAAGGTGGGGCCTGTACTCGACACTCAATTTGGATGGAGGTACGCTTAGGCACCCTGACTCTCTCATTTGCTGTCCTCACATTATGGTCACATGTCTCTCCTACACTCACTGCATTAATAAAGGTTTTTGCTTTGTTTTTCCTGAGATGGGGAAAAGCCATTCTTACTGCTTTCACAAGTTTGTCTTTATCCACATGCTTTGTTTGGTCTCACAGGCTTTCTAGGACAAGACGCTCGATGACATTAAAGCCAATAATAGGACATTGCTGTTGTTTGCCTTTTAACACTAGCATGGGTATTAGCAGCTCATCATCACTAGCAGTAAGTTTAAAGGACACTTCGAGCCATCCGACGTATGGCATTTCTGTTCCATTGGCTGCTTCGATTTGCAAAGGGTCAAGAGGGTCAACTAGCTCTGATACATCTCTGAGAGGAACATCAGGTAAATGGCTTTTTTTCCATACCTCATCTATAGCACAAACTTGTGAACCTGTATCCCAAAGTGCCTGAGTTTTCTGTTTGTGCAGGAAACACCTGATGACACACTTCTTTCCTACTAACTCACTTACAGTAGATGTTTTCTCTGGAGTCCCATTCTCCTTGCACTTGACTTTATCACGTGGCTGAGTTGCCTGCTTCTTGATACCTGAACATGCATATGGCTTACAAAGTTTTTTGTGTGTGGGCCAATGGTTTCCCTGACACTCCTTTGAGCAGTATAGAGTGATTTTACAAACTGAACAACATTCTAGTTCCTCACTTCTTTTCTCTTCTTCACAACCTGCACAAAATTGGGACTTATCAATATCACTGGTTGCTCCATGTCCCGTGGGAGCAACCCCTCTTAGTTTAAAGGGATTCTCCGGGCGGGCCCTACTGGTCTCTGTGCTTTACAACCTGCTCTGAAGTGTTCACTGCTTCCACACCTGAAGCAATGCTGACAGTACTCCTCGCCTGCTTGAGTACATGAGGAACACCTTGGCTGAGGGCGTCGTGCTGTGTAAAACCTCTGCGGTGCAAACCTCTGCTGGAACTGGGCCGTCTCTCTCATCCGCCCAGGGCCGAATGCTGGTCGATATTCCTGCACTGCTGCTGGTGACTGCTGGTGGTAAAATGACATGTCATTTGACTCAGTCTTATAAGGTGAGGATTGTGGGGGTGAAAACACTGGGTATGGGGAGGGCACAGTTGCTGGTTCTCTGCTTGGTGGGAGGTACTGTGGCGGTGCAGGTGTGGGTCTTTGGATGGTTTCCCTGATTTGGCAGATCTCAGCTTTCAAGTCTTTCAATAGCACCATGTCAGAGCGCATTTCTTTGATTTCAGCGAGCAGATCGGGGGGAAGGGTAGCTGGACTTTGTGAGGTGGCGCTTTTCTTTTCCACTGGAGCTTCACTTGACTGGACTGTGTTCACATTAGTTACACGGGATGGGGCAGCATGTTTCTTTTTGTCCTGCCTCTCTTTTTCATTGGCACATGAAATGTTCAGTTTCTCCAACAGCAGCTCATCTGAGGTATCCGTCTGGAGGAGGTAGGGCTGCAGGTCATCTTTAATATTGTCACTCTGGAGGCCAGTTAGGACTGTATGCATAAACAGACTCTGGACTAGTACTGGGTCATATTTTAGACTTGAATCAGCTTCCTGAGAAGCAAACAGGATTTTTTGTCTTAGGTCCATTGCCTTTATCAGGAAGTTTTGAGGGGTCTCTTTACTGTTTTGAACCTCAGAAGTGAGTTGTTTATATAACTCTGTGGCGCCTCTCTCCTGGTAATGACACCTGAGGATCCTACGGAGGGCAGGCAGTGTTAGTTTGTCTTTCCCTTCAAGGTAACTTCGTAACTGCAGGCCTGGTGTGATAGCACGGATTACAGCATCAATAATCTCTGACTCTGGATAGCCTTTGCTGAGTCCACTTTCAATTTGTTTGGCCAGACTAGAAAATGTTAGCTTATCCTTTTGCCCTGGCTCGCCTATCTGGCCAGATATCTTAAAATCTTTACGCCACATGGAGCCATTAGGGGGTGCTGGGGCCATATCCTTATCTGGCTTGCTGGAACTGGCAGAGGGGTGCATGTTTGTTTTTATTAGGTCATACATTGCGTTCTCTTTTTCTTTCAACGACAGCCTTAGCGCCTCTACTTCTTTCTGGAGGTTTTCCTGTAACTCAATTTGACTGGAAATTTCATATTCACTTACGTTTGTTGCCGTATCAATTTTGTCTATTATGTCGTGTACACTAAAGAGGTCTGACATACCCTCATCCTCTAGGTCAGCCAATTCTTCCCGTTCAAGATACTTTATTACATGTGAAATCACTTGACTGCGAGTTTTACCAGTTACATATTCTTTCCCTGGTCCCGAAATCTGCAGTGCATTGCAGACTTTAATCAGCTGTTCGACAGTCAGTTTGTACAACGCTCCTTTAATCTCCAGTTGCAGCTTCTCCAATTCAGACTCCATTTTATCAGAGAGGGCATAAGCAGTAAAATGAGGGTTAATCTGACTTAATTGGCTTTTTGCTGCTCCCTAGTGGTCAGTTTTGCTCACTTCAGGATACAATGTGCCAGGTTCGTCTGAACACCACTTCCACCGCCTTGCTTAACTCTTTTCTCTGATACCTGGGTTGTTTGAAGGGATGATCAACGCAAGGACTCCTCTTACAACTCAGAGGTGATCCTCAAGCCAAACATCCCAGCGGTGCCTCCAAATGTTGTGCCCTTAAAAAGGGGAAAAATAACGGGAGAAGGTTGAAGAAACACGCACACGCAGCTCTCGCCTTCACTCGTCTGTATTGAATGAGCTTTTGAACAATGTACACAAGAAAACATACATTTTAATATTCGTGCACTCATTAGATTCAGGACCACAGTCACCAGTATCTTCTTAATGCATTCTAAATTATCCTTTTAACTAAATTACCATATGCAATGTGACTTGTTTTAAACAAAGCTAGCAAATTACATTAATACTCCTTTTACATTAGTTCTCACATAATACTAAAACAAATCATACTCTTAACAGTATTCATTGTCTCAGCATGACATGCACTCGACCTTATAGTGACAAATACACAATAAATCTTACAACAAAAATATGTGGACGTGTACCAGTAACTAACTTAAACACCAACAACTGAGTATACACTAGTATATGGCAAGACTCGGACACGACAGAGCCACGAGGTCTTCGGCTGCTAGCATAATGTTACACATTTTCTCCGTTAGCATGAAACTCTTCGAACAATATACGTTACACATGTAAAACCGTCTCTTCAAACATAACGAATGTACTATTAACATGTGTCAAAATCTACTTTGCTTTGTGAGTGGTCATTACCTTAAAAAAGGGGAAAAATAACGGGAGAAGGTTGAAGAAACACGCACACGCAGCTCTCGCCTTCACTCGTCTGTATTGAATGAGGAAGAGAAGCGCGCCGGAATCCCCCTACTGAAACCCCAAGGCATTACCAACAGATCGATGAATAATTAACCCATACAGACGAAGATCAGCCTCATCTGCAATCAACTTCTTAATATAACTCGTTGTCTTATTTTAAACAGTGACAAAACTTCATACGCATTCTAATATAATAGACTATTGTAAAAGCAATAATGAGCTATGAACTATAATTTCACATACCACTTGTCACACTCACTTGTCACAAATGCAGTTCGGTAGCTGCTGCAGCACGTGGTGAGCTAGCTGTTCAGCAGGCCATTAACATTGTATTGACGTGATGCTATTTTTTTTAGATGCTAACTTGATGTCACGCAACACTCATTGTCATATTGTTTATGACCGCAGGTATGTTTTTTTGTGTTTGTGCATATTTGTTTGAGATGACTCAATGACTATATGTGTAGTTTATATAATGGAATTAATGTATGACTAAGGGGAATTTACAATGTGTTTTCCTATTGGAAATATTTGTGATATTTTCTTTGTGTTTGTTTTGATTACAAATGTATGTAGTTTTTCTGTATGAAAAGAGGTTAAAGGTGATTAATGTGAATAAGCAGAGCAATGCTGGATTTGACTAAGATGCTAACTTGATGTCACGCAACACTCTTTGTTATATTGTTTATGACCGCAGATAATAAACTGCATTGTGACTGGCCGTGCCCCTGAGTCTTCTTGAAAACAACCCAGAACACAACGCAGAAAGACAAGACGGGTTACATATACCAATGTCGTATGTAACTTTAGAGACGGTCCCTAAATGTGCGAATGTCCAATGTCAAGCCAATTTATGACAGTTTCACTAAGAAACGCTCAGCTTTAAACTTTGCGCGTTAAGTTCATATTTTGAGTCCTGCTTACCTGCGAGTTTGGTCTTTTATATCACTGTATTAGTCGCTACGTTAAGCGTTTTATATGTCCGGCAGGGGAATCCTGACATATTGAGGGAAACCCTAGTAGCCTACTGCATGCAGCACAATCGCTGCAATATAAGGTTGAGGCAACTAAACAACCAATAGATATGTCAAACTCAAATGTAACATTGGACCTGTAAGTTAGGCCTATAGATCCGCATCGGGGGAATAACATTATAATCTCGTTCACGGTAGAGATGCATGTGTAGGCTACACAGGAAAAGTAATCGTGAAGACACTGAATTTCACATAAAACATAATAAATCACAGATACACTTACATTGTTGTAAATGAGTTTTTATGAATGAATGGCTTGCTCTAACTGTTGCTCTGGTCTTAACACCCGCTTGCGCCCCCTGCTGGTGAGGTTGACTAACAGCAGATGGAGATTATGCTCTGTAATCGACTGCTTTTCCTGCAGTTCCTGGATGTCAACGTTGAATTTACTGTCGAATTTGAGCCACTGAATTTGTGGAAGCGAATTTGCAAAGCGAAATAAAATGGACCGAAAACCGCCTGTTGAATATTATAGGTTGTATTTTTAATCAGTTTGAATATTTTGGAAGGTGAATATTTATTGAAATTTTACTAATGAAAATTTGTTTGAAATGTTTTGAATTTAAATATTCACAGCTTAAATATTCAACCATGCTAAATTTCAGCCCATAAAAATGCAAGCCCTAAAAATACAATGCATTCAAATACAAGCAGGGTTAATGCAATGCATATTTTTTTTCAAGTAGTACAATTCAATAGGCTTTTTGAAGTGGCCGGCGTGGGCTCGCTTAACTCCATGTGCTCAGGCTGCCATTGGCGGCGGCGATCCTTTCTTCCGTGGCTGAATTAGCACCAGGAAAGGAAGAGTAGGGAGAGCGGTGTCGCCATCTTGAAAGAGAGCTAACCGCATCCGCAGAGATGGGCAGGCTCTTTCAGTGAGAACACTCCGTGTGGCCGTCATCCCCGTGTACGTGTAGACGAGCTCCGCACAAAGTGCAACATGAACGAGGCATTTGAAACAACGCCTCGTTAGAAATGTGCTCTTTTACAAAAGCTGAGTATCGAAGCGAGCACAACAGCAGCAGTAAAAGGATATATGTAGCGTTGTCTCGCCGGATGGCCACAGGAGAGCAGCGACAGAAGAGGAGCGGCTTCTGGGTAAGTTGAAAGGCGCTGTTCGCTGTTTTCAAGGCTTGCTCTAGCTGATTTGGCTAGGTTCGACGGCGAATAGCTTCAGTGAGGACTCAGAAATGTGAAGTGCCGTTGAAGTTGAGTAAATCTGGTATTGTGGCCGAAATGAGCGATATTTATAGGCTTAGGCCACGCCCATTTAGGCGCGCTCTGATTTACTCGGCGCCAAGTCAGTTGATTGGTCACGCGTTCAGAGGCGCTCGGCCATTGGATGTGCAGTTGCCAGGGCCGGCTCTGTAAATCTGGGGGCCCTAAGCAGGATAATTTTGGGGCCCTGCCTTGCAGTAAATAATGGAGTATTGCCACCGCAAACCGGCAACTGTATACAATCTATAACCCCAATCTAACAAATCTTCAATAAAGTTGTTGCATATAGGCCAACTAGGCCTACAGGTGTTGCTGGAGTCTTGATCTTTGAACTGCTTTTCTCTTTTCCACACTTTAAAAAGAGGGAGAAGTTGGACCAGTAATTTCTTTGCTTCCTTCTAAAGGGATTTAAACATATTCTTCTTTTTTCTGCACCCCATGGATAGACTCGTTTAATTTTTGCGGTCAAATTTCCAAGTCCAGGGAAGACAACGATCTGACACGGTTGGTTGACTTAACGCAGTGGTTCTCAAACTTTTTCGGTCATTCCCCACTTTGGACAAGGGGGATTTTCAAGCCCCACGGCCCACATCGCCCCAACACAATGCTAATGAAATACACAACAAGCTTAAAATGTTCTAATTTATTGAAGTAACAAGTAGTATCTAAATACAAACTAACTATCTACATCAAATAACATAACAGCAAGTTAAAAACTAAATAAAATAAAAGTGCAGCTGCGTCATAACTTGCATGGAATTCAAAAATAGAGAAAATAAAAGTGCAGCTGTGTCAAAATGTCAAAAAAAGAAAAGAAGAGAAATCCATTTGGCAAGACAGATCTATTTAAAAAAAAAATAGACATAACAGGCTTCTGTGTTTGATATGGGATTAAAATGATGAGCAGTGTATGAGATACAAACTAATTAATTATTTTAATATTCCTTTGTTCCGATCAGAGCATGTGAGGATTTCTGAATATTCCTCGGCTCGCTCATTCCGCTCCGGGTCGCGCGCTCAACCCTGCTGGCTCGAGAGTATGTGGAATAAGGGCTGCCTCCGACTAAAGTTTTTTTCTAGTCGACTAGTAGTTGTTTATTTAAGCTATTAGTGGACAAATCGCCCCTTTATATTGATTTAATAACTTAAATAGGCTATACAGGATAACGAGTGTTATAAAGCTGCACTCAAGCGCACGAACCGGCAAAAGTAGGCTAATGATTATGAATGTGTAAAAGATAGCAAGGAGACATTTAATTGTTTATTAATAAACTGTTGTTTTCTGCGTCGCTGCAAAGATGAAGTTGACGATGCGGACTCGCCATGAAAGAATAAAGATATAAAGGCATAAAAAGGAAAATCTCCTCCCGTTGGCGCACCCCACCTGTCTCGTCTCTGTTCCCCACCAGTGGGGCGCGCCCCACACTTTGAGCGGCGACGACGGCGACTACCATCTGTAGTTAGGGGGGCCCCCTAGTGGCGGCGGGGCCCTAAGCAGCCGCTTAGTTCGCTTAAAGGGTTAGTTCACCCAAAAATGAAAATTAAGTCATTAATTACTCACCCCCATGCTGTACCAACCCCGTAAGACCTTCGTTCGTCTTCGGAACACAAATGAAGATATTTTTGATTAAATGTGACAGCTGGATCACTCCTCCATAGGCTCCCTAAGGGAATGACACCGGACGGCCCAGAAAGTCATTAAAGAAAATGTTTGAATAATCCATGTCGCAACAGTGGCTCAACTATAAGTTTATCAAGCGACGAGAATACTTTGTGCGAAAAAACAAACAAAAATAACGACTTTATTCGACTATTCCTTTTCTTCCTTGTAGGCCTGAAACGAGACTTCAAGAGATTTCCACGACGCACGCGCGAGAATTGCGATCTCCTTCAACTACTTCAGTTCAGTTCTCGCGTGCGCGTCGTGGAAATCTCTTGAAGTCTCGTTTCAGGCCTACAAGGAAGAAAAGGAATAGGCGAATAAAGTCGTTATTTTTGTTTGTTTTTTCGCACAAAGTATTCTCGTCGCTTGATAAACTTATAGTTGAGCCACTGTTGACATGGAATATTTAAACATTTTCTTTAATGACTTTCTGGGCCGTCAGGTTTCAATCCCTTAGGGAGCCTATGTAGCAGTCATGAACCTCTCAGATTTAATCATAAATTAAAGACGAACGAAGGCCTTACGGGGTTGGTACAGCATGGGGGTGAGTAATTAATGACTTAATTTTCATTTTTAGGCGGGCATACACTGTGCGAATTTCTCCGATTTTGAGCCGAATTCTGACTCGTGCGACTCTTTTTCGGGTCGGGGCAATTTTCAGCTTTGTCGTGCGTCCTTTGTCGTGCAGTGTTCGTGCAGGGTCCGTGTACGTTTTGATAGTTTGTTTTCCAATTTGAAACGAAATAAGTAGAAACGAGAAAACGGCGCCTTATTCGTTTTTTAGTTTTTTCAAAAAAAACGAAAAAATGAGATTTCGGCTTGATTTTTTTATTTAGTTCACAGGCAAAAAACGAATAAATTACTTCAAAATTCGTTTTCCACATGTGGGCGGTCCTGAGACGCCCCCTTCCGCCGATTGGTCAAGTAAATCTGAGCATGTGACTCAGTCGTCATCAGTCGTCGCTCAGGTCTGTTCAACAAAATAATAGTCCTAAAAAAATAAAAAAATAATAGTCCTCTACTATGGCTACCGATTCTTAAACTGTACAGGGCAGGTCCTATTGGGCTTATTTCTTCTGTGTAACTTTATGCGTTTCACAGAAATCTTTACATCAGAAATATTAAATATTAGTCTGCTACTAGCCCGTTTTATTTAGCTGTGCGGAGTTAAATCTGTTTGGTGAAGCTGTGCTTGACAGCGGCGAGCGGGAGAGGCTCTGACCAATGTTCAGTCAGAACTTTTCTTTTAGACAGTATTACGCTCCGTTTTGACACGGGATTGTGATTGCAAATACTGTAATGCCAATCGGCTGAGGGTTTAGTACCGATGATGGTGAAATAAATTTTTACTGAAACTGTAATCATAGCCGCGACCCGCGAGAATGATTGACAGGACGATAGCGGAGCCAATTAAAAGCGCAATATAACTTCAGTTAACAAAAACACAATTAAAAAAGTGTTTAATATAAGTGACTTAGTCTTTGTTTTATTGTTTTTGATGTTTTTAATCAAATAATTGTGAACCACAAACCGATCGAGCCTTCGTTTTAAATGTATTTGTCATATGGGTATTTTATGTCACCTTATTAGTTTGATTATAGTAGGCCTATACGCGAGTTTTTTTTTTATTGTACAATTTTAGTGTTGTTTTTTAATTAACAATCTATCATAACAACTTATAAAGATCTAAATCTACAGAAGAGATTAACAAATAACTGGTGTTGTCATAAGTTAACTAATCAATGGGAAAATTTCCTCACCGGCACAACCCTATTCTTCATGTTGGCTAGTTACAGATTTAATGTTGAGCACATAATGTTAAAGGCTTCTTAAATACCATTACACTCGGTTGAAGAGTCAAGAAGGACATGTTAATTTACAGTGATTTCAGTCTGTCCTTAGTTGGTGACCCAGTGTAATTATAATACAGCGTAGGCCTAAATAAAAACAAACACAGGAAATTACACCCGTGGTAATAAATGCAAATAATAATAATTATCATTAATTTTTTTTATTACATTTAGGCTATATAGGCCTATTTAGAAGACGCTTTTATCGACAAAAAAAAAAGAAAAAAAAAGAACAAAGCAATTCGTCAAATGTCAGTCATAATACAAGTTAGACAATAATAATACTGGGCTAAGATTATCACAAATAAACACAAGTTTGTGACGCATATCCAATTGTGCACTGCTTGGCACGGAGGCGCCCGCGCAAACACTTGTATTTTCCTATCAACACTGGAACAACTTAAAATAATATAATTTCTGGTCATACAGAAAAAAATTATACATCATTCGCAACTACTTTTATTTGTGTAAACTCACAATAACAAGAAAACGTTGTGCTTTTGTAAAATTAAATAAAACAATCAGGCGCGCTTTCATGATCTCCGGAGCGCGTCTGATAAATGAACTGAAACAAAAGCCTATATCTAAAGCTTGAAATGTCCACTTTTAAACTAACAAATTCGAATCGAAAGCAAATACCGTCTGATTATAATCCGAAAGGTGCATTTCTCGGTGCATCCGCTTTACAGTGGAGATGGAGATATGTTTAGCCGACACTAATTTAGAAAACAGTTTATTTAAACAATAAAAATCCCTCGTTATTTTTCAGACACATTTATTATGATTAGCCCATAAATCACCTATAAATCATCTCTCCGTATGGTTCCAGAGACATGGCTCTTCTCATTCAGCACTGCGGGAAAAATATAATTTCCAGGTTCTAATTTAATTTTAGAAAGTAAAATCGATTTTTTTTTTCCATATTAATTTGTGAATATTTTAAATGTTTAATAAAGGGGCAAAAAGTCATAAACAAAAATCTGAAAATATGTCAATGACATGTTATTTATTTTCTTGCGCACAAACACTTGGATATGCGTCAAAATCTTGTGTTTATGTGTGATAGTGTAGGCCTATAGTAGGCTGTATTATGTATCCTGATTGACTTTATGATTAGTTAAATCTGTTTTCGCCACAGAGTTAACCATTTCAGACAGTAGCTACCGGGCAGCCTCTGTCTCGTTACGCGTTACGCGCAGCTCAGTGTGGCCGCTCCAATTTACCTTCAATGAAATCTAACCTTAGTGTAATTGACAGAATTACTAAAAAATATTTTGCTACCTAAAAGTTAAAGATTTTTAATAAAACTCAAGAGATTGTCGATGTGTAAAAATTTCATGATTTATGAGTGACGTTAGTCTAGTAGAATTTTCAAAAAAATATTTTGCTACCTAAAAGTAAAAGTTGTTATGATATATTGTGAATTAAAAAACAACAATAAAATAGTACAATAATAAAAAACAACTCGCGTATAATATAATCAAACTAAGACGGGTGACATAAAATACCCATATTAGGCCTATAACAAATAAATAAAATATATTTGGAAATCGCTCTTTAAAACGAAGGCTTGGCTTGTGGTTCACAATTATTTGATTAAAAACACAACAAAAACAATAAAACAGACAAAGTCACTTATATTAAACACTTTTTTAATTGACGTTATTGCGCTTTTAATTGCCTCTATCGTCCTGTCAATCATTCTCGCGGGTCGCGCCTATGATTACAGTTTCAGTAAAAATGTCTTTCACCATCATCGGTACCCACCCTCAGCCGTTTGGCATTACAGTAGGCCTATTCACAATCCCGTGTCAAAACGGAGCGTATACTGTCTAAAAGAAAAGTTGTGACTGCTGACTGAACATTGGTCAGAGCCTCTCCCGCTCGCCGCTGTCAAGCGCAGCTTCACCAAACAGATTTAACTCCGCACAGCTAAATAAAACGGGGTGGTGGCAGACTAATATTTAATATTTCTGATTTAAAGATTTCTGTGAAACGGTAAAGTTGCACAGAAGAAAGCCCAATAGGGCCTGCCCTGTACCGTTTAAGAATCGGTAGCCATAGTAGGACTATTGTTTTGTTGAACAGACCTGAGCGACGACTGATGACGTCACATGCTCAGATTTGTTTGACCAATCGGCGGAAGGGGGCGTCTCAGGATCGCCCACATGTAGAAAACGAATTTTAAAGTCATTTATTCGTTTTTGCCTGTGAACTAAAAAACGAAAAATCAAGCCGAAATCTCGTTTTTCGTTTTTTTGAAAAAACAAAAAAACAAATAAGGCGCCGTTTTCTCGTTTCTGCTTATTTCGTTTCAAATTGGAAAACAAACTATCAAAACGTACACGGACCCCTATTCATTCTTTGTTCAAAAAGGAATAATGAAAAAAATAATAGCCAAAAACGAAAAACGGGCCGTTTTTAATTAGTTTTTCGTTTTTTGATTCTGACACCAAAAACAGTTATTTGGTTTTTCGTTATGAAACAAAAAACAGAAAAACGGTATTTTCGTTTATTAATTACAAACGAATTACGGATTATCCAGAGATCCCCTGACCCGATCGAGAGGTTAATCGCCTCTCGTTTCTCCCTGTACACTGCACGGTCCGTGTACGTTTTGATAGTTTGTTTTCCAATTTGAAACGAAATAAGCAGAAACGAGAAAACGGCGCCTTATTTGTTTTTTTGTTTTTTCAAAAAAACGAAAAACGAGATTTCGGCTTGATTTTTCGTTTTTTAGTTCACAGGCAAAAACGAATAAATGACTTTAAAATTCGTTTTCTACATGTGGGCGATCCTGAGACGCCCCCTTCCGCCGATTGGTCAAACAAATCTGAGCATGTGACGTCATCAGTCGTCGCTCAGGTCTGTTCAACAAAACAATAGTCCTACTATGGCTACCGATTCTTAAACGGTACAGGGCAGGCCCTATTGGGCTTTCTTCTGTGCAACTTTACCGTTTCACAGAAATCTTTAAATCAGAAATATTAAATATTAGTCTGCCACCAGCCCGTTTTATTTAGCTGTGCGGAGTTAAATCTGTTTGGTGAAGCTGCGCTTGACAGCGGCGAGCGGGAGAGGCTCTGACCAATGTTCAGTCAGCAGTCACAACTTTTCTTTTAGACAGTATACGCTCCGTTTTGACACGGGATTGTGAATAGGCCTACTGTAATGCCAAACGGCTGAGGGTGGGTACCGATGATGGTGAAAGACATTTTTACTGAAACTGTAATCATAGGCGCGACCCGCGAGAATGATTGACAGGACGATAGAGGCAATTAAAAGCGCAATAACGTCAATTAAAAAAGTGTTTAATATAAGTGACCAGGGCCTGAAGTTAACTTTTTTTGCCACCAGCCACTGTGGCAGGTGGATATCAAAATTCACCTGCCACAGAGACTTTTTACCAGCCTTTTTTTTTTTGTTGCCTCATAGCCTAAAGGTGAAAAAACGGGAATTTCACAATATTGTTCTTTAACTTGTACACATTTAAGTGCTGTCAAGTTATTAACGAAATCAATATAAGTAATAATAACTCTTAGAATATACATTTAAAAAAATATTTTTATTCATTGATTTTGACACACACACGCACAACAGATCTATAGACCTACCGCAGCTCGTATGTAAACAAATCACCCGCGGCTGTGTTGATGGCTGATTTAGTCACGTAGACAGCTAGGTCCTGACAGCTTTTAGTTACAGCGTTCAGGAACCGTTAAGCAGAACTAAATTAATATTATTACTGGTAAAGTTACCGGGTACCGGACATTTTCTCACCGGTTCCCAACTCCCAACATGTAGGTACTACAGTTGCACACGCACACATCTGTGCAACTGTCATTGTTCTGGAGCCTACGTCAGCGTTACATTATCTCATCCCATCTCACCAACAGTTTAATACTCGCACATCCAAACGTAGTCAGAAAAGGGCCTCATCTTCTTTCTGATCGCATGAACGTTACAAAACAACAGTCGTTGCCATAAATCAGCCGCTCACGAACCTTGCCGTTGTCGCCAATTGCCCACTTTGTATTAAAATGACTTCTTTTACTTTTCTTTGACTCATCCCCATCTTTTTGTTGGTTGTTTGTTTCAGCTGGCCTTTTTACCCCAGTAATGTGCCGCCACATTATAGCTAAGGTCCAACGCAATGAAAATGAAAACGTAAAAAAAAAAACCTAATGAATCACTCAATTCTCATTGGCTACCTGCCAATGTGGCAGGTAGATTGACAGTGTTACCCGCCAATAGCAAAATTCACCCGCATTTGGCAGGTGGTCGGGTGTTAATTTCAGGCCCTGTAAGTGACTTTGTCTGTTTTATTGTTTTTGTTGTGTTTTTAATCAAATAATTGTGAACCACAAGCCAAGCCTTCGTTTTAAAGAGCGATTTCCAAATATATTTTATTTATTTGTTATAGGCCTAATATGGGTATTTTATGTCACCCGTCTTAGTTTGATTATATTATACGCGAGTTGTTTTTTATTATTGTACTATTTTATTGTTGTTTTTTAATTCACAATATATCATAACAACTTTTACTTTTAGGTAGCAAAATATTTTTTTGAAAATTCTACTAGACTAACGTCACTCATAAATCATGAAATTTTTACACATCGACAATCTCTTGAGTTTTATTAAAAATCTTTAACTTTTAGGTAGCAAAATATTTTTTAGTAATTCTGTCAATTACACTAAGGTTAGATTTCATTGAAGGTAAATTGGAGCGGCCACACTGAGCTGCGCGTAACGCGTAACGAGACAGAGGCTGCCCGGTAGCTACTGTCTGAAATGGTTAACTCTGTGGCGAAAACAGATTTAACTAATCATAAAGTCAATCAGGATACATAATACAGCCTACTATAGGCCTACACTATCACACATAAACACAAGATTTTGACGCATATCCAAGTGTTTGTGCGCAAGAAAATAAATAACATGTCATTGACATATTTTCAGATTTTTGTTTATGACTTTTTGCCCCTTTATTAAACATTTAAAATATTCACAAATTAATATGGAAAAAAAAAATCGATTTTACTTTCTAAAATTAAATTAGAACCTGGAAATTATATTTTTCCCGCAGTGCTGAATGAGAAGAGCCATGTCTCTGGAACCATACGGAGAGATGATTTATAGGTGATTTATGGGCTAATCATAATAAATGTGTCTGAAAAATAACGAGGGATTTTTATTGTTTAAATAAACTGTTTTCTAAATTAGTGTCGGCTAAACATATCTCCATCTCCACTGTAAAGCGGATGCACCGAGAAATGCACCTTTCGGATTATAATCAGACGGTATTTGCTTTCGATTCGAATTTGTTAGTTTAAAAGTGGACATTTCAAGCTTTAGATATAGGCTTTTGTTTCAGTTCATTTATCAGACGCGCTCCGGAGATCATGAAAGCGCGCCTGATTGTTTTATTTAATTTTACAAAAGCACAACGTTTTCTTGTTATTGTGAGTTTACACAAATAAAAGTAGTTGCGAATGATGTATAATTTTTTTCTGTATGACCAGAAATTATATTATTTTAAGTTGTTCCAGTGTTGATAGGAAAATACAAGTGTTTGCGCGGGCGCCTCCGTGCCAAGCAGTGCACAATTGGATATGCGTCACAAACTTGTGTTTATTTGTGATAATCTTAGCCCAGTATTATTATTGTCTAACTTGTATTATGACTGACATTTGACGAATTGCTTTGTTCTTTTTTTTTCTTTTTTTTTTGTCGATAAAAGCGTCTTCTAAATAGGCCTATATAGCCTAAATGTAATAAAAAAAATTAATGATAATTATTATTATTTGCATTTATTACCACGGGTGTAATTTCCTGTGTTTGTTTTTATTTAGGCCTACGCTGTATTATAATTACACTGGGTCACCAACTAAGGACAGACTGAAATCACTGTAAATTAACATGTCCTTCTTGACTCTTCAACCGAGTGTAATGGTATTTAAGAAGCCTTTAACATTATGTGCTCAACATTAAATCTGTAACTAGCCAACATGAAGAATAGGGTTGTGCCGGTGAGGAAATTTTCCCATTGATTAGTTAACTTATGACAACACCAGTTATTTGTTAATCTCTTCTGTAGATTTAGATCTTTATAAGTTGTTATGATAGATTGTTAATTAAAAAACAACACTAAAATTGTACAATAAAAAAAAACTCGCGTAGCCTATAGGCCTACTATAATCAAACTAATAAGGTGACATAAAATACCCATATGACAAATAAATTTAAAACGAAGGCTCGATCGGTTTGTGGTTCACAATTATTTGATTAAAAACATCAAAAACAATAAAACAAAGACTAAGTCACTTATATTAAACACTTTTTTAATTGTGTTTTTGTTAACTGAAGTTATATTGCGCTTTTAATTGGCTCCGCTATCGTCCTGTCAATCATTCTCGCGGGTCGCGGCTATGATTACAGTTTCAGTAAAAATGTATTTCACCATCATCGGTACTAAACCCTCAGCCGATTGGCATTACAGTATTTGCAATCACAATCCCGTGTCAAAACGGAGCGTAATACTGTCTAAAAGAAAAGTTCTGACTGAACATTGGTCAGAGCCTCTCCCGCTCGCCGCTGTCAAGCACAGCTTCACCAAACAGATTTAACTCCGCACAGCTAAATAAAACGGGCTAGTAGCAGACTAATATTTAATATTTCTGATGTAAAGATTTCTGTGAAACGCATAAAGTTACACAGAAGAAATAAGCCCAATAGGACCTGCCCTGTACAGTTTAAGAATCGGTAGCCATAGTAGAGGACTATTATTTTTTTATTTTTTTAGGACTATTATTTTGTTGAACAGACCTGAGCGACGACTGATGACGACTGAGTCACATGCTCAGATTTACTTGACCAATCGGCGGAAGGGGGCGTCTCAGGACCGCCCACATGTGGAAAACGAATTTTGAAGTAATTTATTCGTTTTTTGCCTGTGAACTAAATAAAAAAATCAAGCCGAAATCTCGTTTTTTCGTTTTTTTTGAAAAAACGAAAAAACGAATAAGGCGCCGTTTTCTCGTTTCTACTTATTTCGTTTCAAATTGGAAAACAAACTATCAAAACGTACACGGACCGATAGGGTCAGGGATAATCCGTAATTCGTTTGCAATTACAAAACGAAAATACCGTTTTTCTGTTTTTTGTTTCAAAACGAAAAACCAAATAACCGTTTTTGGTGTCAGAATAAAAAAACGAAAAACAATTAAAAACGGCCCGTTTTTCGTTTCTGGCTATTATTTTTATGTTATTCCTTTTTGAACAAATAATGAAGAGGGTCAGGGGATCTCTGGATAATCCGTAATTCGTTTGCAATTACAAAACGAAAATAGCGTTTTTCTGTTTTTTGTTTCAAAACGAAAAACCAAATAATCGTTTTTGGTGTCAGAATCAAAAAACGAAAAACCAATTAAAAACGGTAAGTTTTTCGTTTTTGGCGATCATTTTATCGTTATTCCTTTTTGAACAAAGAATGAAGAGAGTTGTTTTTCGTTTATAAACCAAAAACGGAAGTCACGTGTCTATTCCTTTTTTGGAAGCGAAAGTAACGGTCACACTTTCAAAATAAAAGTAACTATAATTAGCGAGGTGATTGTAGACTAAAACTGAACTAATATAACGTTTTTTAGTAGGCTACAACTAAAGTAGCACTGGGTGTGAAAAAAAAACACTTTAGTTAACTGAAATAAAAATAAATAAAATAATAACTCTTAATAATATTAAACGGTATTTTAGTTTTGTAATTACAAACGAATTACGGATTATCCAGAGATCCCCTGACCCGATCGGCAATCGGATGGTCGGATGAATTTCTGGCATGTCAGAAATTTTGGTCGCTCCTCGTGACTATATCGCACAGTTGAAGCAGAGCTACGAACCGATTGCCCTAAACTAAGGGTTTTTTCCCTCACTGCGCCTGCGCGAAAACAGAATTTTAACTATTTCAATCTGCAGCATACGAAAAGAGGGAACTCTTTAAGTTCTGTAGTTCAAACTAGCTACAAATTACTGTTGCTTACCTCCAGTTTGTCCAGTTATTACCCACGTCTTCCAAGCCATGTAACACCGTGTCTCTTTTATTAATTTGTTAAACAATGTTTTTGAAATAAACCTGTTTTTGATTTTCATTGATGACTACTTATTGCAGTGTTCGGACATATTATAGACTGTTAATAAAATGATATGCCTATAATTCATTGTAATCGATCCTCATTGAAAATTGTATAAAACATTTAGGTCGATTACAATTAATTTTAGGCATATAAATTGTATTATTATTATTTTATTATTCCTCGATGAGTAAGCTTATGTAATATTTTATTATCCTCAAAGCGCATTGTGGTGATGTGCTGTGAAATTATTGCGTGGCAAATTAATTATAATAGCAGATCAATTTAATAATAAAATTAGCCTTCCCCAATACAATAATACTAATAATTTAATACATAAATTGGAAGTGCTAAATCATCTTGATATTGATAGCTGATGCTTGTTTTGACAATAAAACAGAGCACATAAGAGCACATAAAGTGCAATCCATCTCTTATTTACCATTTTTTCATCTTATCGTAGGCCTATATTTTATTCGCTCCTTTGCCCGTATTGGAGCGCGTCTCGTGGCTCTTACTAGCGTCGGGCCAGCCACACGATCTCTCACTGTTTTAATCTACCAGACACTCCGATTGATGCACATGTGCAAACAGACAGTGCAATCCTGACCTGCTCTTATGTAGCCTATCTATTTGTCATCTTATTTTATTCGCTCTTTTTGTCCATAATGGAGCGCGCGTCGTATTGGAGCCATCTTCGCAGTAGTGAACGCGCCGAGAGAAATGCTCATTTCATACGGATTACGTTATCTGAGAGTAGTCTATTTATTTTCGTTTTGAATTGTTTCGTTTAAAAGTAGGCTAGACATTTCTACCTTGATGTATTTATCATACCTGTGAGAAATGTGCAATGCAAAAATTTCATGATTTTAATGCTATGCCTATGCCTATATGTCTGCCTTGCTTCTTATTAAATCCAGGGAATTGGTTGATCAAACATTGATTGAAATTAAGATACAATTTATTAAAAACGAAATTCACTTTAAAGAAAGGCTTTATAAAAAAACAAAACGTAATGGAGTGGTCAAAATCATTCTCCTTCAGAATGTCAATCGGAGAATCAGGCAACTGTAATAGGGAGAGATCTTGTGGCTGGCGCGCCACGAAACGCGCTCTATGGGACAAACGAGCAAATAAAATATAAGATAAGATGGCAGAAGGGTAACTAAGAGCAGGATTACATTGGCTTTGTGTTTTCGTGCATCAATCGGAGTGTCTGGTTCATGTAAACAGTGAGAGATCTTGTGGCAGGCGCGACGCTAATAGGTGACGTGACGCGCGCTCCAAATGGACAAAAAGATATAAAATAAGATGACAAATACCCCTACTGTACGCAGCCCTGGATAATGGCGGAGACAATTCACGTTATAACACAGAGATGACCAGATATCATGGTAGACATGTAATTTTTTATTTATAATTGCTGAATTTAATTTATAATTGTAATTTGGTTGTATTTAATGATGCTATATTTAAATAAAATTGCCTTTGCCATCATGTAAAACCCAGCCATCAATTTAGTATTCCGTCATAGTGACTAAAACAAACAATTCCCTCTGTCTCAGTGTATTACAGTTGTTTTACTAAAACTTAATATCAATGCCAACGGCGAGAGAATTTAGTTTTGCAGTGGACAAATCACCTTACTTTGCACGGGGGTAAAAATAAGTCTCATAAGACACTTGAGTAAAAGCTCGTGTGTTTTGTGTCTTAATCAACCTTTTCCACACACATATAAATTATAACTCATACTCATCGCTCTGTCCATTTCAGCAAATAACGTTTTGTGAAGGCCTCTCCTGTTGCTTTGGTGCTTGTCAACACACGCGTGCACCCCCTGCTGGTAAAGCCGACTACAGCAGATGGAGATTATGATCGGTAATCTACTGCTTTTCCTGCAGTTCCTGGATGTCGACGTTGAATTTACTGTTGAATTTGAACCACTGAATTTGTGGAAGCGAATTTTCAAGGCGAAATAAAATGGACCGAAATTTGCCTGTTGAATATTATAGGTTGTATTTTTAAACAGTTTGAAAATTTTGGAAGTGAAATATGAAAGGTGAATATTGATTATTGAATTTTTAATATTGAAAATGTGTTTGAAATGTTTTTAATTGAAATATTCACAGCTTAAATATTCAACCATGTTGAATTTCAGCCCATAAAAATGCAAGCCTTAAAAATACAATGGATTAAAATACAAGCATGGTTAACGCAATGCATATTATTTTTCAATTGGTGCAATTCAACATGATTTTTGTTTCAAAAACATTTGACATTATTTTACTTCCATAGTCTCAGCTGAAGGAATTATTATTTATTGGCTTTAATATATCGGAGAAATCTACTTATCGGACTGATAACGATAACATTAAAAATGAACAAATATCAGCCGATGTGGTGGCCGATATATCGAGCATACCTAGTTGTTTCCTTAAAGAGCTATTTCTACCTGATTTAACCCATGCAAATTAGTTTTGTTGGTGTAATGTATTTAGATTGATTCGGTGATGTTAAATGTTTGTGACTTGAATAAAACCAGTTAATTTAGATGTTTTAGAAAACACAACAGTATAGAAATTGGCAGGAGATCATTGCAGAAATAATAGTAGGGATGCACCGATATGAACATTTTGTCCGACACCGATTCTTTATATCTTTAAGCCGATAACCAATATATTGACCGATACATCTAAATCCAAATTTTTATATAATTTTGGAGTCTGATAACAAAAAGTCTCGCCATTAAAATCCATGACCCAAAAACACAATTATAATGATGTTTCTCATTATAATTTTATGTAGCCGATATGACAAACATGTTGTACTGAACTGTATTTTCCTTTTTTAAGTGATTCTAATCATATTTCAAGCGATTCAAAACAATCATGTTGAACAGTGCGCATCTGAAGTGTCTCAGCTGAGGGAAATAATACACTATTTATCTCCATTGTTATATCGGCCAAATTTCTTATCTGGCTAATGATGAGATGAAAAATTTACATATAACGGCCGATACCGATACGGTGGCCGATATATTGAGCATCCTACATATGAGTATTTTATTTACCTTTATTGTGTAAAGTCTGAGGCTTTTTATTTGCATTCGTAACTCGAACTGTAGCCTATTTTAACACGTACATGCTTTTTACAAGCAATTAAAGAGATATTTCTACATGATGTAACCATAGACTCTAAAAAATGGGATGTAACCCATTCAGATGAGTTCTGTTGGTATAAATGATTGTATTTAGGTTGATTCTGTGATGTTAAATAATAATCTTGAATGAAAGCAGTTAATTTACAGAAGATGAAACTTTGGTAAGAAACATGAATTAATTGATAATGAATGTTAAGAAGCAGTTTTTCCAAACTCACCTGATAACAGCACAAAGATCACAGCGTTCCTCATGACCAATGATCTGCTCTGAAAGCTTCGACTCCGGGTCAGTTTGATGAGTCTGTCGTGCTCTTTTATGTGTTTGATAGTGACACACTCGTGTTTTACATTGAAAATAATATTCAAATCACATCAGGATCCCAACCAGATCAAACCCACTGACACTTGGCTTGTGAATGATGTACAATATTAACATCTTTGCATTATATAATAGGACTCTAACCCTAACTCTACCAACATTAAAGTCATCTTATTTTTTAAATTTGTACACTTATAGTGTGGAGTCAGTACGATTATTTTGTTGCTGAATGTTCACCAAGGCTGTTTTTAGTGTGGCATGATTATAAAGATTTACCTTCTAGTCAATATGCTGATTTTGTGGCCAAGAAACATTTCTTCTGCTTCTGCTGCTTAATGAATCATAGAAATGTGATCTGTTTACAGGTTTCAATGAGGAAGAGAAAGTTCAAACGAACATAATTTATTTGAAACAGAATCTTTTGTAACATTATAAATGTCTATGTCTTTACTGTCACTCTTGATCAATTTCGTGCATCAGGGATGAATAGAGAGCTCTGTTTTCTGGCATGCTGTCAATCCTCATTCAGAGGAGTGTGTGTTCTGCTGAATTTGTTTATGGTGCTTCAGTCTGGGACACGAAGTTCAGGCTCATTTGTTTCTGGGATCAAACCCTCAAACTTTGGGTTTAATCTATTAATCTTCCTCCAGATTAATTTGCCAGAAACTCTGTAAAGCGATATAAGATTAATAAAAAAAGATTAAAACAAATGCAGTCAAAATAATAAAAAGGTAACAGTCTGTGATAGTTATGGTGACAACATTCAGGGCCAGATGTACGTACATTTGCGAACACAGCGTTAAAGGGTTAGTTCACCCAAAAATGAAAATTAAGTCATTAATTACTCACCCCCATGCTGAACCAACCCCGTAAGACCTTCGTTCGTCTTCGGAACACAAATGAAGATATTTATGATTAAATCTGAGAGCTGGATCACTCCTCCATAGGCTCCCTAAGGGAATGACACCGGACGGCCCAGAAAGTCATTAAAGAAAATGTTTAAATATTCCATGTCGCAACAGTGGCTCAACTATAAGTTTATCAAGCGACGAGAATACTTTGTGCGAAAAAACAAACAAAAATAACGACTTTATTCGACTATTCCTTTTCTTCCTTGTAGGCCTGAAACGAGACTTCAAGAGATTTCCACGACGCACGCGCGAGAACTGAACTGAAGTAGTTGAAGGAGATCGCAATTAGGCCCACAGCTGTAACATCGGCCTACAGTTCTCACGGCAGTATTCTCTGATCGTTGATTCGCTGGAAACCGTGCACCTGATACGTCAGTTGCGTGTGAAAAGTTCAGAGAGAGTTCAGAGCGTCGGAGTCCACTGATGCACGTTTGAAAGTTTGGATGACAATCAAGGTAAGCCGATAATAAAATGGTGTGCCTTGTCACTAGTGTCGTAGCCTTGCCTTATCAGTCTGTGTGGCGAGAGTACAGACGTCAACTACAGTTGCAAACGTCTGACGTGCGTTATGTGGGCTAGCTAATTGCTCAATGAAAATATAGGCTCATGGTACAAATTACGTTTTGGCAAATCGGGCAAGTGGCATTTTAAAATTCCCCAAATTATCAAAGGTTGTCCAGATTGTGTTGAGCCTGCCACACTCAAATGCGGATGCTGAGCGAACCTTTTCAGTAGTGATGTGTCGTTCATGAACGATTCGTTCATTTTGAACGAATCTTTAATATGAGTCGGGACTACCGAGTTGTCTCAGAGAGTGATTCGTTCATTTTGTGTTGACCACGCATGTGCATTGCGCAACATATGGTTTCTGAATCTGAATCTGTACTGGAAATGATTAGTTCATCTCTCTCGAGTCTTCGGGTTCGGTTCGGGACGGGTCCGAGTCTTTCGTTCTTCCCGTCAGTCCCATAGAGACTATGCTGTCAATACCGGAGAAGAGAAATGATTAGTTCATTGTCTTCGAGTCTTCGGGTTTGAAGCTTTCGTTCTTTTGTCACGTGACTTGTCACCGTTTTGAATAGAGGGTATGCGCATGACGTCACCGTCGGCCGGAGTGAATGCGGTCACGCCCACAAGTGGCAAAAAGACTGAGCGGCAGCATTTGTTTTCAGCGTGAATGTCGTGAAAAACACACAAAACACATCTAAAACGGGAAAGAGCTTTGCGATTGACTGTACAACTAGATTTGACCAGAAATCTGAGGTACTGTATATTTTTACAGACTGCAAAAAGCTAACAGACTATATTCTGCATAATTAGATGTTTTTAAATAAACACTGACCAAAAACTATAACGTTACGGGCTGGACGATATGATGATATACAGTATAACATTAATGTAAGTGATCACTCGGATTTAGACCTATCTATATTGTATTTATATAAAACGTTTACAGGCAAATTTTCTTCATTTATTTCCCCGGCGTCGAAATCAGGCACATATAAATGTCAGGAAACACGATTCCTGGCTGCATGTCAATATCCATGGATCACTGGATCTTTGATAAGTTGTAAGGAACACTATATCGAGTCCAACTTTTAGTTTAAACTGATAATAGTTTGTTTTACTCGCGTTAACGCAGTTTCCCCTATTAACTCCAGTCACGCAGCAGCTCTTCTGCCACTCAGTCCCGCTGAGGGGGCGTGTTCCGGCGGGGAAGTGACGTTAATGCATTCCCTCTATAGCCTACTAATTCACAACCTTTTTACAAACAAGCACATAGTTAATGTATAATATAATAGTAGTTAATTAATGTATAATATATAATAAAACACACCACAGATGCACAAGAAACATTTAGAAAAGAGACGAACTGGGACAAGTTCGATATTTGTAGATATTGTTGCACCAATTAGATCAAAAAAGGTTAGAGAGAAAACTAAAGCACCATGGTACAACAGTGCTACGCATGCTATCAAGAGAGAAACTCGTAACCTAGAGCGTAAATGGAAACAAACTAATTTAGAGGTCTTTAGAATCGCGTGGAAAGACAGTATGTCACGTTATAAAAAGGCTCTAAAAGCAGCCAGGGCTGAGCATCTCCGCAAACTAATAGAAAATAACCAAAATAATCCAAGGTTTTTATTTAACACCGTGGCTAGACTAACAAATAAACAGACATCACCCGAGCAAATTATTTCGTTACAGTATAGCTGTAATGATTTTATGAACTACTTCAATGAGAAAATAGAAAGCATCCGAAACACAATTGTAAATGTACAATCCTCTATGGTGTCTTATGATTCAGCCTCAATTATCGCCCCTCAAGAACAACTACACCGCTTTACAACTATAGGACAGGAAGAGCTAAATAAACTTATCATTGCATCTAAACCAACAACATGTTTATTAGATCCAATACCAACTAAATTTCTGAAAGAAGTGTTACCTATAGTGGAAGAGCCTCTTCTTAATATTATTAACTCGTCTTTATCTTTAGGTCATGTTCCAAAAATATTCAAGCTGGCAGTAATAAAACCTCTCATTAAGAAACCGCAATTAGATCCAAATAACTTAGCAAATTACAGACCGATTTCAAATCTTCCATTTATGTCTAAAATACTAGAAAAGACTGTGTCCGCTCAATTGTGCTCTTTCATGCAAGAAAATGAGATATATGAAAAATTTCAGTCAGGATTCAGACCGCATCATAGCACAGAAACTGCGCTAGTTAAAATTACAAATGATTTACTTTTAGCTTCTGACCAAGGCTGTATCTCAATATTAGTTCTACTCGATCTTAGTGCTGCGTTTGACACTATAGATCATAAAATACTCTTGGATCGACTACAAAACTACACTCGTGTTCAGGGACAGGCATTAAGCTGGTTCAGATCGTATTTATCAGACCGTTACCATTTTGTTTGTTTAAATGGGGAAAAATCGAAGATAACGTCAGTAGACTATGGAGTGCCACAAGGATCGGTGTTAGGCCCTCTGTTATTCTCAATATATATGCTGCCACTTGGTAATATTATAAGAAAACATGGAATTAATTTCCACTGTTATGCTGATGACACTCAATTATATATTTCATCACGACCAGATGAAAACACTAACTCATCAAAATTGACAGAGTGTCTTAAAGATATAAAATGCTGGATGACGCATAATTTCCTGCTACTAAATCCAGATAAAACGGAGGTATTACTTGTTGGTCCAAAAAACTATCCACAAAACCACTTACAATACAACTTTAATATAGAAGGATGTCCTGTTACTTTATCCTCTACAGTAAAAGACCTGGGAGTTATACTAGACCACAACTTGTCTTTCGAAAATCATATTTTATATGTTACAAGAACAGCCTTTTTCCATCTTAGAAACATTGCTAAATTACGTAACATGCTATCAGTCTCTGATGCAGAAAAGTTAGTTCATGCATTCATGACCTCGAGACTAGATTACTGTAATGCTTTATTAGCTGGTTGTCCTGCATCCTCAATAAACAAGCTACAGTTAGTGCAAAATGCAGCCGCTAGAGTTCTTACTAGATCAAGAAAATATGATCATATAACACCAATTTTATCATCTCTACACTGGTTACCTATCAAGTTCCGTATCAATTACAAAGTACTACTACTGACCTATAAAGCCCTAAATGGTTTAGCTCCTGTGTATTTAATGGACCTTCTATCGCCCTACAATCCATCGCGTTCTTTAAGATCACTAAATTCGAGGCTTCTAGTCATTCCTAGGATATCTAAGTCCACTAAAGGAGGGAGGGCGTTCTCACATTTAGCTCCTAAACTCTGGAATAGCCTTCCTGATATTGTTCGAGGCTCTGACTCGCTGTCCCAGTTCAAAACTAGATTAAAGACGCATCTCTTCAGCCAAGCATTTACATAATGCTTACCTTTTATAATACTGCTGAATCAGATCAAATGCATTTAATACTATAAAACTTGAAGAGACTGTAGGTTATCTGTATAGGTTGCATAGTATTTGCAGTCATTACGTTCCTGTGTATATTGCGTGAATGACGGGTGGTTGGGCATATATTGTGTTGCGGTAGGTAGTATGCCATACGGAACCGTTGTCCACTGAAACTGCTTTAACGCACCAGTGGGGCTCGACAGCCTTAGTCAACGGGTTGGCGCGTATGGTTGGGTTGCGGAGAGATTGTGAGATTGTGGTTAGGTCTCAGCAGCAGGAGGGACGTAGAGGTCAGTAAGCTGGGCTGAGTTGAGTGGGGGACGGAGGGGGGTGATTTTGGGACGCAAGAGTCACTGTCTTCATGTTTTGTCATTTACGCCTGTGTTATGGAAATCATCATTATGAACAGCAGCTACGCTAATTATTTTCCCTTTGCTTTTCTGCTGTTATCTCGGGACGCGAGTCCCGAGAAAATGGCGTTCGTCAGCTCCAGTTTGTATCCAGCCTCTCACGGAGACTTCAGATGCTCCAATCACAAAGCCTATGAAGTGACGACTCAACACGGGCGATATGGACTCTCTATGGTGGACGGCACTGATCCTCAACAACTCGTCTTAAGACCGGCGTGCATACTTGGACTTCCAAAAAATACTCTAAATGTTCCGATCCAATCTGACTTGTAATGCTGCCCGAATCATGCACTGTTCCTTCGTTGGCCAGAGGAGAACTGCCCCCCGACTGAGTCTGGGTTCTCCCAAGGTTTCTCCATTCTGTCCCTGATGGAGTTTTGGTTCCTTGCCACTGTTGCCTTGGCTTTTGGCTTGCTTAGTTGGGGACATTTAATATTCAATAATATTATTGATCTGCCTTACTTAAGGTGGACGTTGACGCAATATCTTTTAGAAACAAACTTTGTTATATTGTTTTCATGTTATCACTGTGAAGCGCTTTGATACAATCTGTATTGTAAAAAGCGCTATATAAATAAAGGTGACTTGACTTGACTTGGGACAATAATAAGATGGAACTTTTATTTTTCAGGTAATGTTTATTTCACATATTTTGTATTTTAATTCCTAAATATAAAACAATATACAATTCAGACGCAGTCAATAATACGAATCTATGTTTTATTTGATGCGAAAAACCAGCGGTCACGTGACAAAAGAACGAAAGACTCAAACCCGAAGACTCGAAGACAATGAACAAATCATTTCTCTTTCCGGTACTGACAGCATAGCCTCTATGGGACTGACAGGAAGAACGAAAGACTCGGACCCGGCCGAACCCGAACTCGAAAGATGAACTAATCATTACTCTTTCCGGCCCTGCTGTATCACACACGGCACGGCCCAGCAGACAGCACAGATCAGAGTCACACACTGACGAGTCGACAACGTCTCGAGACACGAAAGGAGGAGAACAAACCTGATAAATATGAAGTTGCAAAGGAAAGAACGTCTCGGATCAGGAGGTGAGGTGAACTAACAGAATCAGACTACAATAGCCTGAACTTAAGACCCAACAACTTAATACAATTTTCGGTTTCTTATAATTTGGCTTTGGCTGCATTACCCTATAGTTTATTTTTATTATTTTTTACAAATTTAATCAACATTTTCATAAGTACTAGATGTGTTGGGATATTTAACATGCCATTTTAATTATATTATGCTGAAATGAACGAAATGACTCGAAAAAAGATTAGTTCATTTTGTTGAACGAGACTCAAAGATCCGAGTCAGTAAAATGATCCGAACTTCCCACTACTACTTTTCAGTTATTGGCCTAAACAAGACTGACACACGCTGTCGCTTGATGCCACCCTGTGATGGGAAGTTCGGATCATTTTACTGACTCGCTTGTTCGATCTCGTTCATTAAAATTAATGAATCTTTTTTCGAGTCATTTCGTTCATTTAAAGGGCTTTAAATGTTATACTTACTTTTAACACCCACATTCCCGAACACATCCACCTACGCAGTCTTTATCATATTCTGAATTAAGAAATCATTATAATGCAGTCAAACATAATTTACAGGGAACATACATAATTACTTTACCTTCCGAGTCTTTCGTTCATTTGTCACGTGACAGACGCAATGAACGGATTGTTCATGAACGGGTCGACCCCTGCTTCAGATACAGAGCTCTTGCAGAGGCAGTGATCAGGCCAAACGGCCACTGTGGCGTATATAACAGGCCTAATCTGTGAAACGTGTGTGTTGTGGTTTTCTGGGGAGGTGGAGTAACTATTATGTCCCCTTTGTTTTGAGATTTCTTATTGTTTAGATGTTGTTGTTTTACATGTTTGTTATTTGTTATTTAATCACGTCTATCTTTATTTTTTTTTATAGTGCAATCAATAAATTAATTGTACATTTTGAAAAAATGTTTCCATTCTATTTTTTGTTGTTGTTGCATAAATCAGGGTTTATACTAAGTAAACAAGGACTGACATTTTTAAAATTAGGGTTAGGATTACCAAAAAAAATTTCCGCGCTCGCACTGAAATTTTACAGTCTCACTCCAGCCAAAGTCCCAAAGTTGGCAACCCAGGACGAATGTTGGAGTAAAGGCCTTAATTCATTGTGAGTGTGAGAATTGCAGTGTTTATGGTGATATAAGCACGTTTGAAGTCTTGAGTGTCTTTTTCGGAATACACGAGTGTGGGAAGAACAGTTTTGTCTTTAACCATGACTTCGACCAGTTGACTTGCTCCCGTAGAACGCTGGGCTGTATTCGCCGTTATATGTGGAGTGGGTATTACGCAGAAAAGAGCCATCTATCTCTCCAATGTGCTGATGTGAGTCGAAGAGGAGTTTCTATCTGTGTGCTGTGCTTTGCCTGTTCTGAAGAGGGCCTTTACCTGCACGTCGATTACTGTCTGTCCTGCAGGTTCACTTAGAAGATGGAGAGGAAGCGCAGTTTACGTTTCCCCTCCATCTCTTTATGTGGCACTCCCACTTTCCCTTTGACCATCCCATGAATGCATTTGCATGACACGAAAAGTGCATTTTGCCATTTTCAGTTCCCGCGACAGGCAGTCTGCGCTTTCATCTCGGTGCGTCCCGTTCGTACACACCTTGCCATGGTTTTGTGCGCACTTTGCAAAACAAATATGCCTGAAGTGGGCGCAAAAGCGTTAGGACATCTGGCCCACAGTTTTTTTCAGATTTGCAGATTGTGTAATATTTTTTTCTCATGTCAGCCCTTGTATTCACAAGTTTTACATTTGCATTCTGGTTTGTATCACATTTGTATCGCCAGATTTGATTTGTAAATGATGAAAGTGAGATGAGAAAAGCATTTCAGGAGCTTGAATGACAAACAGGTTTCAGCAATTTTGCTCCTGCAGACTTATATATATATATATATAAAAACAACTTTAAAAACATATTAGTTTATTCACTAATAAACTCAATGTGTGATACGAACAAAAATCACCTTTCCCCCCTAAGTTGTGTTTCAACCAATAACAAACAGAGTGCTATCTTTTTAACCCTCTGGTGTTTCTGTGTCCTGGAGGTGTTCTGACATGCTCTGACGTTTGTGCTTATTGTGTTACTTGTGACATTTTCATGGATACCCGTCCCTCTTCCCGTGGGTAGATAGACAAACTAGAATGAGGTTTCGTACAGGGAAACGCTCACAGTGCGTGCAAACATCTCTCTCTGCGCGCATGCTCCTTGCCCAAACAAACAATGCACCAGTAGTGTATGTGATCAAATGTCAAAAAAGTTTTGAACACAACTTTCACACACCACTTGAAACGTTTGCTTACACAAGCTATCGATCGTGCTTCAAACAAACCCTGAAGACAAAAAGAGGATGACATGTTCTCTAGGTGGCCCTTATATACTTCTTGGTACACTAGTATGATGTCAAATGTTGTCGCCGGCCAATAGGATTGCCGTGATTTAAAAAAACGCTTCAGATACTAGAGTCACGCTGAGGCGTTCCCCAATAGTGTCTCAGGACGCAGTGCGAGTTCCCTTTCGAAAGGGATCCCAAGTATTGCATTATATGCATATATGTTTTCTTATTGTCTGATTGTCCTGCTCTCTTATGTTTGTCCTGTAATGCAACAACATCTAGATGGTTTTAAGGCTAAAAGGCTCTCCGAAGGCTGTTTGTTTGGAGCCACATTCACTGACCATTTCAGATTGTTTTTTTAACCCTGTAAGACCCAAATATAGAAAAAAAAAAAGAAAAAATGTTTCACCTGTCAGATGTTGTTGTAGGAGGCCTCTGATGCAAATAATAAAGGATTTTATTTTTTAAATGATGTTTTTAAGGAAATGTTGTAATATTGCAATGTTGGGCCTATTCGGGAGCCGAATTACAGCATTTGCACTTGTAGGATTACAAATTTATTAAATGTTTAATTTAGGTTCAACAGTATTTTTAACTGAGAAAGTGCACACACTATTTTCCATTTTGAAGGTTTCGGACATTAACCTCTTGTCACATCTCAAAGGTCAGCTGGGCCTTTCGTTGATCTAATCAGGCTGATTGGATTAGCATCTCAAGGCTCTGAGTTACACTGTTACATGATGAAATCAGGTAACCAGCTGAATCATGTACTTTCATTTACATGTTTTGTTCAAGAGTCCCCTCCTCTATGTAATTAATCCCACCCCCTTGAAATGTATATAAAACTGCAATGTAAAGTTCCCTTAGTCAGACTTGGCTAAGATTTTTGGACGAAGCAGACTACAGCGATGCAACAGCAATAAAGAACCCCGCTTACTGTAAAAAGAT
Organism: Tiaroga cobitis; assembly: GCA_030578255.1. NCBI lineage: Eukaryota > Metazoa > Chordata > Actinopteri > Cypriniformes > Leuciscidae > Tiaroga > Tiaroga cobitis. The sequence continues at coordinate 469,848 of CM060597.1, forward strand.
ACTTCCGAGTCTCCTGGTCTTTGCTTCTGAGTTTCCAAACACTTTAGAAGAAAAAGTTCACAACACACTCACACTAGCTACGTTAACATGGACACCTTTTGGTTCAATCGGAATGAAATCAATCCGATTGATGAATCCGAGCACGGTGTTTACATGAATGATAAATAAAGTAACCGGTTTGATGTGTGTTTATATGTCACAAGCTTCAAATCGGAATTGATTGACATGCGCTCACTGCACGAATATACTGCCACACTACAACAGATTCACCCGCTGTAAAATGCAGAAGACTTCGTTCGGACTTCGGAGTGGTTACAGAAAAGGCCCATGCGAAAACAAGGAAACATATCTGAAGGACATTACATGTAGTCACGCAATGCTGACGTTGTTAACATTAACAATTTGAGAACAGAGTATAATTTGCACGGTTTTGTGTGATATGGTAACTTATAAAAGCGATTGCTAGATTTAATCAGCGCGATTTACTGCAATGTCAGAACCAGAACAAAGGTGGATGTTTCTTTCTTGTTCAGAGGACATTTTCCGGTGAAAATTCTTATGTTGGTCAAACTTCCAAAAAGTATAATCTGTGATTCTGAATGCCAGTATCCACACCGGCGCGTGGACTGACACACACACTCTCCTCAAACACTGTGTTCATCCGCGCTGTGCCGTGTCGAGGGCGTCGAAGTACAACTCACGTAACGTTGATAATTCCGCGAATAACTGCAATTGCAGATTTCGAACAGAGATGGCGACCAAGAGGAAAAACGCCGGACTGCAGCTTTAAGTAGACATTTTGGGTATCTATACTTTACTGGAGTAATTATTTTTCAGACAACTTTTTACTTCTACTTCTTACATTTTCACGCAATTATCTGTACTTTCTACTCCTTATATTTAAAAAAATAGCCTCGTTACTCCAATTTCATTTCGGCTTGTTGGCATTATGGCTTGTCATCGTTCAAAAAAATGTCCAATAACACACACGGATAATAGATCGGAGTCCCGCCCCCTGAACACACATCGCTAAACTGATTGGCTTTGTGTTTTCTTTCTAACTTGTGAGAGGCTGTAGTTACATTTGGTTGTGCGAAGCGGCAAAACTCATCCGAAGGAAACCTATGCTGCGTCCCAATTCGCCTACTTATACTACGCCCTAAAAGTATGTACTCTTTTTGTAAAGAAAAAGTACATACTTTTGAGCAAAAGAGTAGGCAAGCTTTGGGACATACTCGCCATCTTTAACGGACAAATCTGTCGCGTGCACCCTGTCACCGTTAACTGCCCTGTCAATCATCTCGTCACCGTAAACTGCCCTGTCAATCATCCTGTCACCGTAAACTGCCCTGTCAATCATCCTGTCACCGTAAACTGCCCTGTCAATCATCCTGTCACCGTAAACTGCCCTGTCAATCATCTCGTCACCGTAAACTGCCCTGTCAATCATCCTGTCACCGTAAACTGCCCTGTCAATCATCCTGTCACCGTAAACTGCCCTGTCAATCATCCTGTCACCGTAAACAGCCCTGTCAATCATCCTGTCACCGTAAACTGCCCTGTCAATCATCCTGTCACCGTAAACTGCCCTGTCAATCATCCTGTCACCGTAAACTGCCCTGTCAATCATCCTGTCACCGTAAACTGCCCTGTCAATCATCCTGTCACCGTAAACTGCCCTGTCAATCATCCTGTCACCGTAAACTGCCCTGTCAATCATCCTGTCACCGTAAACTGCCCTGTCAATCATCTCGTCACCGTAAACTGCCCTGTCAATCATCCTGTCACCGTAAACTGCCCTGTCAATCATCCTGTCACCGTAAACTGCCCTGTCAATCATCCTGTCACCGTAAACTGCCCTGTCAATCATCCTGTCACCGTAAACTGCCCTGTCAATCATCTCGTCACCGTAAACTGCCCTGTCAATCATCCTGTCACCGTAAACTGCCCTGTCAATCATCTCGTCACCGTAAACTGCCCTGTCAATCATCCTGTCACCGTAAACTGCCCTGTCAATCATCCTGTCACCGTAAACTGCCCTGTCAATCATCTCGTCACCGTAAACTGCCCTGTCAATCATCCTGTCACCGTAAACTGCCCTGTCAATCATCCTGTCACCGTAAACTGCCCTGTCAATCATCCTGTCACCGTAAACTGCCCTGTCAATCATCCTGTCACCGTAAACTGCCCTGTCAATCATCCTGTCACCGTAAACTGCCCTGTCAATCATCTCGTCACCGTAAACTGCCGTCAATCATCCTGTCACCGTAAACTGCCCTGTCAATCATCTCGTCACCGTAAACTGCCCTGTCAATCATCCTGTCACCGTAAACTGCCCTGTCAATCATCCTGTCACCGTAAACTGCCCTGTCAATCATCTCGTCACCGTAAACTGCCCTGTCAATCATCCTGTCACCGTAAACTGCCCTGTCAATCTCATCACAGTTAAAATCCTCCATTCAATCTAATATAACTTCTTACCATTTCGGAGAGAATTGTTGTCACACGTTCATCTGCCAGTCATGGGGCTTTCATGCCGAGACTCAACTTTGGAATTTGAATATTTTTTACATTTACATTTATTCATTTAGCTGATGCTTTTATCCAAAGTGACTTACAATTGCTATACATGTCAGAGGTCTGGAGCAACTAGGGGTTCAGTGTCTTGCTCAGGGTGTCTCACAGTGGATTCTAACCCGGGTCTCGCACACCAAAGTCATGTGTCTTATCCACTGCGCCATCACCACCCCCAATATAATAATGCATTTAAAAGTGAATGGCTAAACGTGTCTTTGCAAAAGTTCACAATGCTGCAGATGCAATATAATGTGGACAACATTGAATAAATACATTTTCGTGAGGTCAGATACCGATAATCACTCAAACCCCTTTATCTAAACCTCTCTACATAATCGTCGGACTCGCGTGTCCTCCATGTCTGTAGTTTTTGAACACTTTTCAGTCGTGTTTGTAGTTCTAACCGAATCCTCGTCCAGCGCGCGATGGGTTGTGGGCAATATCAGCCGTTTTGCAACGATCTGAGCTGTGTCTGAAATCGCTCCCTATCCACTATATAGTGCACTATATCGGGTGTCGGCCATTTTGTAGTGGTGTCCGAATTCTGAGTGAACGACATCATTCCCTACATTCGTTCACTACTTTTACCCACAATCCTCTCTGATTTTGAGTGTACATCCGATGTACATGATGTAATTAATTTAAAAAAACATTTGTAAAGATATTCTGGAGCGAAATGATACAGGTTTATCTGTTGGTACTGTAATTACTTTTTTAGTCACTTTTAGTGCTTAAACTCTTAAATTTGCAGTTGTACATAACAAATTGGTCGATTGTTCTCAGATCTGTTAGTGAATTGTACGTACAGTATTCACCTAACGTTACGCCTTAGAAAATGATGTACTGACAAATTTTAATTTACTTTAGGGACAGATGAGGACATACAACTTATAATTGTTAAAAGAACAGCCTATGATCATCTCTTTTCTGGGCGGAGAAACGCTGCTCAGCATGGATGGGAGTGAGTTTTAGAATCAAACAGTTTAATAATAATATGGTTTAATTGATGTGTATTTATTAATGTGTAAATCATTAGGTTGTATGTTCTACAGAACAGTACTGAAGGAGATAGGCCTGCTGTGTGTGGTATCTCCAGCCAGAGTGGCCAAAAAGTGGGAAAATTAAAAAAAAAAAAACAAGGTAAGATAATATGTAATTACATATTTGCTTGTAACTTTACTCCCTTTGCGGAATCTGATATGTTTTATCCCTGGATTTGATCCAAATCAGAAATAATGTTTTACAGATCTCAAGCTAGAGACCAAATAACTCACAGACATTTCACAGCAATTCATTTATGTATAGTGCCAATTTATGGAGAGCTCCGCCATACAGAGATGTATCGTGGATTAAATATACATAATTGTTCATGAATTTTATATTTGGTCAGGTCTGTGTTAGCTTGAGATCTGTAAAGATGTAATGTAAGGCATCTCTGTTCACATGTTTGTACTGACTGTCATTACTTTGCCCCGCTGCTGATGGTGACAAATATGGCAGATGATTGTAAAAATGTGTATGACTGAAGCAGATGGATTTGTTTTTGCCTATAATTATAACAAAACTCTTACTCATCTGTCTGTTGGGTTATACATCATTTTTAGGAGCTAAGAAAGCCACCAACTGGTATCGGGACTGAATCAGGAGAGTCTACTGCAGGAACATGGAAGTGGTTTGACCTCATGGATGAGGCAATAGGTGGGAGGCCATCCATCCAGCCCCCCATCCTAATCCCCTCATCAGAGGAAGACTCCGTTGTTCTCTCGGTTCAGTCCCTAAGGAGCCAGAGCAGCAGGACAGGAGAGAGAGTGTCGAGGCAGGGCCATCAAAGAGGCAGAGAAAAGATCCAGTACTGGATTTTATAGAGAGGGAAGCTGAAAGAACAGAAGAGAGAATGAGAAAAGAGGATATGAGAGAGGAGAGACTTCTCTCAATTCTGCAGAAAATTGTTGAAAAAATGTAAAATCGTTTAATTGATTATATAAAAAAGTAACCTTTCTTTTTAATAAATAATTTTGAGTTGTAATGTTTTTTTTTTGTGTGTTTAAAAAACCCCAGGATTATTTAATAATATAAACTGTTAGAGAAAATTAACAATATCATGTACATCTAAACACATTAAGATTTTAAAGTAAAGGCACGTACTTATAACATTGAACTGGAATACATGTTTTAAATATTATTTAGCTGAAATGTAAATTAAAATTGGAAAAAAATGACGAATACATAACTAACCTAAAATAATTACACTTGTTTAATTTTTTATTTAATTGCATACTAACTAAACATATCTAACTATAATATAAACGTGGTTGTAACATATTTTATAAATAATCATGATGTCTTAGGGCTGGAGGAAGATCATCATCATCATCATCAGGAGCAGAAACGGCTGCAGCCAAGCGGTCTCTGTTGTGTTCTCCACTCTGTGGCTCTCTCACCTGCAGGTCATCGGGGTCATCACCGTTCAGGTGTCCTTCCTCTGGCTCCATGATATCACCATTTGTTATGCAGATGTTGTGTAGTATAGTACAACAAGTGATGACCTCTGGAGCAAATTCTGGCTTGACTTCAAGGGCCTTAAAGGGGTCATATAATGCCATTTTTGTACAAGCTAATATGATTCTTTAGGGTCTAAATTAAAAGTTTGTAATATACTTTAATTAAAAATTCTCATTAGTATTGTAAGAAACACTTATTTTACCTGGTCAAAAACAGCTGTTTTCAGCACGCCGTTTCAGTGCATATGCCTTTAAATGATAATGAGCTTCGCTGACTCCGCCCCTCTGTTCGGTGCGTACACCGTTTGAACACAATAACACAATAACCATAACGCGTTGTTCAGTATAAACGTGGGATTATGAATTATATTGAGAACGTCATACATAGAAAACATGCCGTAATGAACCCTGAGTGTAAACCTTAGACGCATTCATTGTGAAGCGTGCAGCTAGCGATTTGCAAAGATTAATATAAATATGAATATAAAGTTTAATAAAACGTTACACTCACTTCAGTTCTTCTGGAGGTTCAGCAGGAACACGAATATCTGGTACTGATCCTTTAATCATGAGCAGCTTCTTAGCAAAACCAGCTTTATACTGACCCTCGTTTATAAAGCAGTCTGGTGTGTGAAATGATTTGCGCAAACATGAGAGCATTGACGTTTCTCGTGGGGAATATTCCCTTCGAAAACAAACTCAGCCACTGCGTCTTCAGCGGTTCGGATTTAGGAACATTAAAATGACTGTGTTCGTTATTACACCCAAGAACAGAACACCACACTCGCTTAGAGCCATTCTGCTCATAGACAGAGCTCCAGCATATCAACAATGACCGCGCCGCTCCGCGAGGACTATGATTGACAGCTCGCTCACGAGCGAGGGCGGGTCTGTGTTGAAACGCTGCTGTCAATCATCAATCGAGGGAGGGGCTTCCGACCGTGTGACGTCACAGGCTCGAACGGCTCTATTTGAGGCAGGGAGAAACATATAAGGAGATTAAAACAAAAACACTGGATGGATTTTTATCATTATATGATGGTTGTGTACAGACACTGCCAACACACATTTCAGTACAATCAACTTGTAAAAGTGCATGTACCATTATATGACCCCTTTAAAGAAAAGTGACCGCCATCGTGTTTTCAAAATGCCAAAGGATCTCTCAATGATGGATCGAGCGTTTGCATGGTGTAAGTTGAAGCGACGCTGACTTGGATTTTGTAGTGGCTCTCTATATGGAGTGATGAGAGAGATTGGGTGGCTAAGACAGGGGTAACCCCCATCTCCTAAAATGTGGTATCCCTCTGATGGGTATGTGCCCTCGAATAGATAGTGCTGTTTCTGAGCACTCGGGAATCATGGACTGATCCGGGATAACCCACAAAAATGTCCAGGTATTTACCTTGGTGGTCACAGAGTGCTTGTAACTATATAGAATAAAATAATTTTCTGTTTAAGTAGCACATAGAATCAACAGATGGAGGCTTGATTCTAATGTGACAGCCATCAATGCTACCAGCAACTGAACTAAAGACAGCACTGCCTGCCAGGTTTGCAAAGCCTGTGCTGATTTCCTCTAGCTCCTCTAAAGATGGGAAGTGATTAACTTTGCATTTGATTTTGAGGAGCAGTTTTGAGACTTTGTGGACAATCATGTGAACTGTTGAACGGGGCATATCAAATGCTCTGGAAACAACCCGGTAAGAAGTTTCACTTGCGAGCCAGAATATGAAGACCAGAATTTCTATATCCTGAGCCCAACATGATCACGATCCTCACGGAGTGTGTTAATTAGGTAGGTCAGTGTTTGCCTGTTAAGACGAAAGTCTGGCCTCAGGTCACATCTCCTATCCAGGTACAACCTGAGGACAGGCACTGATTGGTTCAGCAGGGAATATGGAGCTCGAGTGCCAGACTGAAAGAGAAAATATACTAAAATGGTCAATAATGGTATTTATGTAAACATAATAGGATGCATTAATCAAAGATAATATTAAAAAGTGTTAGATAAAATTAAAGATGTGATCATATCAGCATATTATTAAATATAATTAAGATGTTATATATTGAAAAAATATACATCCAGCTGCAAATTAAACACAACAATTTGTTCTCCCAATTATCATAAGTAGCAATGGAAACTGAATTGATAAATGTTTGTTTCATAGAGGAGTAGGAAAGTACATCATCTTCAGTTATTTAGTTAATTGCTAAATGTGTATTGTATAATATCTTCTTACCGATAGGTGGCATCTGCGAGCTAACAAAGCACGCCTTAGAGCTGTTGCTCTTCCTGAAAAAAGCCGTTTTCTTCTCCTCAGGAAAAGAAGTTTCATCAGAACGAAAACTAACAGGATGGAGTACATTTTACAACAGGTTTACCTCAGGAGTCAGCTGAAGGACACTGACTGAAAACCCAGCGAAAACAATGTTTAAATAACAGGTTTTTGTTGACAGTTTTTTTATTTATTTTTATATTTTTTATTTTTATCATTTATATATTTTTTTATCAACAAATATGTTGTGTAGGCCTAGTGTTTTGTTCTCTTTTTAAATATAAATGTAAAAAGTAGAATAAATATGACAAGCAGGTGTTTTTATTATCTTTTTTTTTAATCAATAATGCAATAAACGTGAAAAATGAACAGTTACATATAATTTATCCAAGCAAAAAAGGTAATATTACAGATGGGTAGGTAATGTTAATGACGAAATTGTCCGTGCTCTCTGGCGCATGATGATTAGTATGTCAGCGTCCGAATTCGCTCACTCATTTTCGTTCACTCTTTGCTGATGTAGTGCACTCAACTGCCATTCACTATATAGGGATTAGTGAATGAGTGAACGAGTGAGCGGTTTCGGACACAGCTCTGCACTTCGGATTCTGACCGGATATACTAGACCATCCGGGTCTCTTTGGGACACTCATTTCAACATACTACGATTTGGGACGTACTAATTCTATTTTCGAATACTATTTAGGACGGATAGTATGCGAATTGGGACGCAGCACTAGAGATGCGGTAAGCAGTTTTCTGCTCAAGAATAAGGGTCCAATCGCGTCAAATACTGACTTGGGGACAGCCGTTTTTACAATACTGTATGACAATCGCGGGATAAGTGGCAAAGATAATCGTTAGTGTGTGTGTGTGTGAGAGAGAGAGAGAGAGAGAGATTTTAAATCTCTTTATTTATACAAAATTTTCTCTTTTTTTTAAATAATATTTTTTTCTTTTCTTTTTTTTTCCACAATTAAAAAGAAAAAACATCTCACATTATCACACCAAATTTCAAGAAACTATATAAAAAAATTAGTTACCATTTTTTTCAATCTGAATCTTTTTTTTCTACTTAACTCTTCATAACTGACAGTCTTTTGTATCTTGATCACTGAAGCCAAAAACTTCTTCACATCAGGAAAAAGTTCCTTTACTTCTGCTTTTTTCCCAAAGGTTTCATCAAGGACAACATGACATCATGACTTTGCGTAAACATACACGCCACTTTCAATTCAAGTGGCGTGTTATCTATACGCATTTTGAGCTATCCGCGTGTATGTCCACGCCGAAATCTTTTGCGTGTATGTCTACGCCATTAAACGTCCGAGTGATTCCGCGTGTATGTGTACGCCGTTAAATGTCCGAACGAAACGAAGCAAAATCTATATCTACATCTGTGGAGCGATATTTCTTTTCCTAGGATGGTAGGGGAAGACTCATAAATGCTATTAACCCCAGTGACGGGTAGGTTTAGGGACGGGGTTGGGGTAGGTCATATATCTATATATACATAATACAGTAATATAACGTTAAGTCAAAGGCGTTGATAAACACGCTGAAAAGCGATTATGCGTGTTGATAGCACGCCAAAAATGGAAATACGAATTGGCGTGTCATACATACGCCATTTCATGAGATCAGTCTGTCAAGGAACTCATTAATCTCTTTTACCGTATATAACTGATCCTCATCATAATTGGAGGGAATATCTGACATTTCAACCATCATCAGCCATCTCTTCAGTCACATCAGTGCTTTCAGAGAACTGAGACAGAGGTATATTATCCAATCCATTCTCAACAGTGTCTACATCTATATCATACGAACTTTCAAGATGGGATTTTTTGGCATCACTTGTCCCTGCCTCTTCAAAATTCCTCTTTTTTTCCCCTCCATCACAATTTTTATTTTTCCCTTTTTTTTTTCCTGATTCCTTTTCACCCACTAGTAGTAATACCAGGGACATACTGTCAAGATGATTTATGACCCTATGATTGACAGGTGGGCGGGGCTAACCTTTGACCTTCCGGAGGTCCTCCCGGAGGCCCTTTGATGTAGGGATTAACCTTTGACCTATCGATCGATCAAGTTGACAGTTGTCTTTGATCTGTTAGGGTATAATCATTTATTTTGACAGTTGTCTTTGCCCTATTGACCTTTGTATTATACGTCAAGTTGCCAGTTGTCTTTGATCCGGGGTATGATGGATCAAATTGCCGGGGGAATAGTGAGAAAAATAATTTTCTAATGTTGCATATCGTATATAGATTAGAATAAAACATACAGGTTATGAAGGGGTGTAAAATAAAACCATCTTACTTTATCAGACGTTCCCAAAGATGCTGAAAAGCTACCACAAGTGACTCTCTCTCTCCGGGGGTTTTTGACAGCAGCCTCCAAGCTAAGCGTCTGTGTGTGTGTGTGTGTGTGTGTGTGTGGCTGTTACATGATACCCTTTGCATTCCTGAAGCAGGGCTATAAATTTGCGGGCTGTGAAAGTGAGAAAAAAAAAAGTTGTATATGTAATAATGTTATATATCTTGCACTAACTAAAGTTGAACAACATTGTTCATTTAAATTTACAAATAATTCACACCAAACCAATTATTTAGATAAACAAATAAATAAAATGCTTTTATCATTCATTGTAAAATAAATAACAATGTACTGATCCAATTATTTTAGATAAAAATCATCAGGTGTGTTTTATAGATCAGCAGATAACATACAGTTATGAAATGGGTTTACACAATGTAGTGAGTTTAAAAAGCTGAAAACCATTCAGTTATTTCAAATAAAATAAAATAATATTTCTCTCTCTCAAACACCAGTCGCATGACAGGCATGGTCTCTGCACTAACATGTGTGCGTCTGTCTGTGAGTGAGACACCACCCATTTGTGCTCCCCCTGATGGCAAGTGAAAGCCAGAAAATATGACCCACTAACTAAAGCTGAGCAACATTGTTCATTTTAAAGTATATAAATAAAATACTTTTATCATTCATTGTAAAATAAATAACTAAATTGTACTGATCCAATTAATTTAGATAAAAATCATCCCACATGCTTTATAGATTAGCAGAAAAACATATAGCTATGAAACGGTTTACACGGTTGCAATAAGTTTAAAGCTGAAACCATTCAGCTCTTTCAAATAAATAAATAATCAGCTTACCGTTTCAGAGTACTGAAGAATTTGGTTTAAGTTGACACTCTCAGCGCTAACTGTGTTTGTGTGCTTGCGACACCAGGGAGATGTATCCACAGACCGCTGTTTTCACAATTCATACTAATTTACGGTCCTGTGTATCCTGATAATAAAATAAAATAAAAAAAAAACAACTCAAGCAAGCCTCAAAGGAGCTGTTACCGGTGTACGTGGCAGGCCGGGGTAAATAACAGTGCCACTTCACCCTGCCGATACGCTTCTCAATTAAAAACATCGTTTCTCAAGAGATGAGCGTCTCTTTTTGTGACAGTTGTGACCCTCTATCCGTGAAATACTGCCAACGAATGGTAGATAGATCTCTGAGAACGACCTCTCCGTGAACCCATGCTGTAGCATTCATAGAACACGTACGCCATCTAGTGGACACGTATAGTTATAGCGCTCCCATACATTTTCATTGCCTCTCAGAATGTATATATATATATAGATGGTGACTTGAACCCGTGCCAACCCATATCTTGCTCAAACTTCAAGACTGAACACCTCAACTCATCAACATGCAAAACAGTGAGTATTTTTTCTCCTTATAATTCTTTTATGCTATGGTGTTTTAAAGATTGTTTACACAAAGGTGAAAAAACATATCTATTGTTTTTAATTTGGATCATTCTATTCATAAATTATGATTTTTAAAAATATTGTGGATACAGATATCAAGTATGATTTAAAAAAAATCAGTATGCATATCCATGTGTATTTGTATTAGACTATGGTGTTTTACATATTGTGTTTTTGTTAAATCAAATGAGTTTATTTCCATGCTCATGTACATTATGCTACGTTGTTTTAAAGATTGTTTCTTCACATAGGTGTTAAACAATAGATGTGATTTTTAAATATGACCATCATATTCATAAAGTATGATTTTTAAAAATATTTTTGGCTGCAGATATTAACTATCATAAAACTTTGATTTTTAAAAATATTTTTGACTGTAGATATTAACTATAATAAAACTATGATTTGAAAAATATCAGTCTGCATATGTGCATTAGACTACGGTGATTGTAATATTGCTTTCACATAGTTGTAAAACAATGGATATGATTTTTAAATATGTAACATTATATTCATTTATCATAAAAGTTTGAAAATTAAAAAATATGGTTCATTGTTGTTTTTAATTGCATCTGGCTGCATATCCGTGTTTATGTGCATTAATATGATTATCATTTGGATGTACTGCAAAACTTTGTATGTGACTGGCTGCGGAGTTGAGTCACACCCCAGCCAGTCACATCGCCACCATCGTCATCATCATGACTTTTATCCGAATCTGATGTTTGGAAATATAACAATCAAACATAATGGTATGACACAATTTGAGTTTAAATGCTAATACACGTAGATAACCTCACCATAAAGCGAATCAGGACTGTTTGGAGGTACAGAATAATGAGTTTTTCACTATTTGATCCTCAACCAGGTCTCGTCTATCCGCTACGACGACGGTGGGTTGTTGATCATCGTCTTGAGTGAGGTCGATCAGTGGGGAAACGGGTTGAATGACAAAATGAATGAAAATCTAAAATAAATATAAAAAATTAAATAAAATTTAAAATAATAAAATAAATGTGTATAAAAATAGGTACATTTAATTTATAAAGAACAGAAAATAGGTTTCTCACATGAATTTATGGCTTCGAAGGCGTTCAGCTCGATGTTTGAATCTGAGGGAGGAAAACATATTATGATTTGAAGCAGCCTGGTGGCCTGTTTTATAAGGGGTGGCTGGTGACGCACACACAGACACACACACACACACACACACACAGAGCTATATTTTTAAAATGAATAACATTTTATGAATCATAAAAATTTAAATACATCACATCAGCACTTAAATTAAAACAGATTAAAACAAAATCATCTCCAACCTATAGGTTCTATCTCACTAAAGAGTGACATGGAATATCATTTCAGAGCACTAGGGGTGCTATGTGCCTGTGAACTGAATGTTGTTTGAACTCCGGGGGACTAGGGGCGCTATTTAGCAATGAACCGGATGTCATTTATACTACGGGGCACAAGGGGGCAACCATATCCATTGCATACCTGAATGAGACGCTTCAGAAAGTGTTTAAAACGATGATTTTATGGTAAAATATCTACCAGTATACCGTCAGAAGCATCAGCAATGTTTTTCTGAAACATATACAGACAAAAGCAAAATGATATAGCCCCGTAACAATGTGTAAGAGCCGTTAGCAACGTAGCACGATATGCTAACACCGCACATGTTCTAACACTATGGCACATGGTTAGCACGAGATGGTTTACTTAATTATAACGCTACATAGCGTCATGTTTTCATATTAAAGGATGATTAGATAGCGCTGCATTATAACATACAAAAACAATCGTATAAGAGTGAAGTATGCTGTAGTGAGCCAGGGGAGATCCATGATTTTCATAATAAAAGCCTTTTTTCTCACATACAACTTCACATAATCAGTTTCACATACAAAGTTTTGCAGTACATCCAAATGATAATCATATTAATGCACATAAACACGGATATGCAGCCAGATGCAATTAAAAACAACAATGAACCATATTTTTTAATTTTCAAACTTTTATGATAAATGAATATAATGTTACATATTTAAAAATCATATCCATTGTTTTACAACTATGTGAAAACACCCTATGTGAAAGCAATATTACAATCACCGTAGTCTAATGCACATATGCAGACTGATATTTTTCAAATCATAGTTTTATTATAGTTAATATCTACAGTCAAAAATATTTTTAAAAATCAAAGTTTTATGATAGTTAATATCTGCAGCCAAAAATATTTTTAAAAATCATACTTTATGAATATGATGGTCATATTTAAAAATCACATCTATTGTTTAACACCTATGTGAAGAAACAATCTTTAAAACAACGTAGCATAATGTACATGAGCATGGAAATAAACTCATTTGATTTAACAAAAACACAATATGTAAAACACCATAGTCTAATACAAATACACATGGATATGCATACTGATTTTTTTTAAAATCATACTTGATATCTGTATCCACAATATTTTTAAAAATCATAATTTATGAATAGAATGATCCAAATTAAAAACAATAGATATGTTTTTTCACCTTTGTGTAAACAATCTTTAAAACACCATAGCATAAAAGAATTATAAGGAGAAAAAATACTCACTGTTTTGCATGTTGATGAGTTGAGGTGTTCAGTCTTGAAGTTTGAGCAAGATATGCTTTGGCACGGGTTCAAGTCACCATCTATATATATATATACATTCTGAGAGGCAATGAAAATGTATGGGAGCGCTATAACTATACGTGTCCACTAGATGGCGTACGTGTTCTATGAATGCTACAGCATGGGTTCACGGAGAGGTCGTTCTCAGAGATCTATCTACCATTCGTTGGCAGTATTTCACGGATAGAGGGTCACAACTGTCACAAAAAGAGACGCTCATCTCTTGAGAAACGATGTTTTTAATTGAGAAGCGTATCGGCAGGGTGAAGTGGCACTGTTATTTACCCCGGCCTGCCACGTACACCGGTAACAGCTCCTTTGAGGCTTGCTTGAGTTGTTTTTTTTTTATTTTATTTTATTATCAGGATACACAGGACCGTAAATTAGTATGAATTGTGAAAACAGCGGTCTGTGGATACATCTCCCTGGTGTCGCAAGCACACAAACACAGTTAGCGCTGAGAGTGTCAACTTAAACCAAATTCTTCAGTACTCTGAAACGGTAAGCTGATTATTTATTTATTTGAAAGAGCTGAATGGTTTCAGCTTTAAACTTATTGCAACCGTGTAAACCGTTTCATAGCTATATGTTTTTCTGCTAATCTATAAAGCATGTGGGATGATTTTTATCTAAATTAATTGGATCAGTACAATTTAGTTATTTATTTTACAATGAATGATAAAAGTATTTTATTTATATACTTTAAAATGAACAATGTTGCTCAGCTTTAGTTAGTGGGTCATATTTTCTGGCTTTCACTTGCCATCAGGGGGAGCACAAATGGGTGGTGTCTCACTCACAGACAGACGCACACATGTTAGTGCAGAGACCATGCCTGTCATGCGACTGGTGTTTGAGAGAGAGAAATATTATTTTATTTTATTTGAAATAACTGAATGGTTTTCAGCTTTTTAAACTCACTACATTGTGTAAACCCATTTCATAACTGTATGTTATCTGCTGATCTATAAAACACACCTGATGATTTTTATCTAAAATAATTGGATCAGTACATTGTTATTTATTTTACAATGAATGATAAAAGCATTTTATTTATTTGTTTATCTAAATAATTGGTTTGGTGTGAATTATTTGTAAATTTAAATGAACAATGTTGTTCAACTTTAGTTAGTGCAAGATATATAACATTATTACATATACAACTTTTTTTTTCCTCACTTTCACAGCCTGCAAATTTATAGCCCTGCTTCAGGAATGCAAAGGGTATCATGTAACAGCCACACACACACACACACACACACACACAGACGCTTAGCTTGGAGGCTGCTGTCAAAAACCCCCGGAGAGAGAGAGTCACTTGTGGTAGCTTTTCAGCATCTTTGGGAACGTCTGATAAAGTAAGATGGTTTTATTTTACACCCCTTCATAACCTGTATGTTTTATTCTAATCTATATACGATATGCAACATTAGAAAATTATTTTTCTCACTATTCCCCCGGCAATTTGATCCATCATACCCCGAATCAAAGACAACTATCATACTCCTGATCAAAGACAACTGGCAACTTGACGTATAATACAAAGGTCAATAGGGCAAAGACAACTGTCAAAATAAATGATTATACCCTAACAGATCAAAGACAACTATCATACCCCTGATCAAAGACAACTGTCAACTTGATCGATCAATAGGTCAAAGGTTAATCCCTACATCAAAGGGCCTCCGGGAGGACCTCCGGAAGGTCAAAGGTTAGCCCCGCCCACCTGTCAATCATAGGGTCATAAATCATCTTGACAGTATGTCCCTGGTATTACTACTCCCACTTCATTTTGGCCTATATCTTCAGTTGATTCATTTTGTTCATGAGTACCCGATTCACTCTGTTCTTTGTCAGTTTCATTATCTGTGTCTGCTTTTACTTTTATTCGCAATTTCTGCTTCACCATCGACCGCCTGTTCGTTTACATTGGCTTTGTTGATATCGCCTTCAGCTTGTGTTTTATGCGGGCATTCCATTATTCATGTCGGCACTAATGATGTTCGACTCCGCCAGTCGGAGATCACCAAAATTAATATTAAAGAGGTGTGTGAACTCGCAAGTACGATGTCAGGCACTGTAATTTACTCTGGCCCCCTTCCTGTACGCAGGAGTGATGAGATAGTTAGCCGATTGGCCTCACTGAACGGTTGGCTGTCGAAGTGGTGTCCGCAGAATAATATAAAATTCATAGACAATTGGAAAAGTTTTTGGGGCAAGCCTGATCTGTTGAAAAGAGATGGTATCCATCCCTCCTGGGCTGGTGCTGCTCTTCTCTCTAGTAATTTGGCTCATAGTCTTAGAGATAAAACATGACAATCTGGGGCTCAGGTCAGGAAGCAGACAGACTGGCTAAACCGACCGTCTGCTAGCGGCCTCACGTCACCAAGGTCAGATAAATCCCATCACATAGAGCCTCTTTCACCTAGATGTCATCATATAGAGACTGTGTCTGTTCCCCGAATTTGGAACTCCAAAAAACGTCAGGTTAAACATTTAATTGATGTTCAACAAATAAAAAACAGATATAATACAGATGAGCAAATGATAAAGCTTGGGTTGCTGAATATTCGATCCCTTACTTCAAAATCTCTCATAGTTAATGATATGATTTCAGATTATAATCTTGATATGCTGTGTTTGACAGAAACCTGGCTAAAACCAAACGATTACATTATTTTAAATGAGTCAACCCCACAAGATTACAGTTATAAACATGAACCTCGTCTGAAAGGCAAAGGGGGAGGTGTTGCTGTAATTTATAGTAATATTTTCAAAACCACTAAGAAATCTAGCTTTAAATATACTTCTTTTGAAGTATTGGTGCTTAATGTAAAAATCTATAGTGTAAACGATAAATCACATTTGAGAATTATGCTGGCTACTGTATACAGGCCACCAGGGCACCATAAAGATTTTATCAAAGAATTTGCGGACTTCCTATCAGAATTAGTATTGGCTGCAGATAAAGTACTAATTGTTGGTGATTTTAATATACATGTAGATAATGAAAAAGATGCATTTGGATTGGCATTTAAAGACATTGTAAACTCAATTGGAGTTAGACAACACGTGTCAGGACCTACTCATCGTCGTAATCATACTCTAGATCTAATATTATCACATGGAATAGATGTTGATACCGTTGAAATTCTGCAGCAGAGCGATGACATCTCAGATCATTATCTAGTCTCATGTAAATTACATTTAGCCAAGGCTGCAAAGCCGACTCCGTGTTATAAATACGTTAGACCTATAACTTCTGCCACTAAAGATTGCTTTATCAATAATCTTCCTAATCAGTTTCATCATCTCAGCATCCCGGATAGCTTAGAAGAACTTGATATTGCAACAGAAACGTTTAACTCTCTCTTTTCCAGCACTTTAGACGCAGTTGCTCCGTTGCGCTTAAAGAAGATTAAAGAAAATAGCCCAACGCCGTGGTACAGCGAGCACACCCGGGCCCTTAAGAGAGCAGCCAGAAAAATGGAGCGCAACTGGAAGAAAACTAAACTAGAGGTATTTCGGATTTCATGGAAAGAGAGCTCGATTGCTTACAGAGAGGCTTTAAAAGCTGCTAGATCTGCTTATTTTTCAAACCTATTAGAAGAAAATAAACATAATCCAAGGTATTTATTTGAAACAGTGGCTAAACTAACGAAAAAGAAAGCTTCAAGCTCAGAAGTGTCCAAGCAACACAGCAGTGATGACTTTATGAACTTCTTCACTTATAAGATTGATAATATCAGGGACAAAATTATAACTATGCAACCGTCTACCACAGTATCGCATCAGGAAGTGCATTGTAGTCTCCCTGAGGAAAAATTTGATTCAT
>CM060597.1:492500-577500 GCA_030578255.1 Tiaroga cobitis
CACTCTCAATGTTACAGTACACAGCCTTAACCATGGATATAAAAGAATTGCTAAAACCAAAAGCCTCTAAAGTGTTCCATAAAAACAAATGTTCAACTCTGTCGAAGGCTTTCTCTTGATCGAGAGAAATCAGAGTTAATTCCCAGGAGTTTAGAAGCATCTAAAACATCTCGAATTAAAGCAATATTATCAAAAATAGACCTGTTGGGAATACAATAAGACTGGTCAGAATGTATCAATTGTCTTAAAACTTTACTAAGTCTTATAGCCAAACTTTTAGATAAAATGTTGTACTCTGAACATAAGAGTGAAACAGGGCGCCAATTGCCAATACACTGAAGATCAGCTTTCTCAGGTAACAGTGTGATGACTGCTCTCCTGCAGCTCAGTGGCAACAGTCCTCTCTTCAGACCGTCATTAAGATCTTCTCCTATGACGGGCCATAGAGTCTTATAAAACTCAACAGGTAACCCGTCAATTCCTGGAGATTTACCGTTCTCCATGCTCATCATGGCAGTATAAAGCTCTTGTACAGACGAGGTCTGTTGTAGTTCAGTGTTGGACTCTTCGTCCACCTTTGGCAGTCCTTCAAGGAAAAGATCAGCATCTGCACCCCATTCCCTCAGTTCAGATTTATAAAGGTCTGAAAGAACTCTACAGCACGGTTACGTATGTCAGCAGGCTCTGTTAGTTCTTGTCCTGTAGCTGAGCGTAGAGTATGGATCATTTTACTTTGACCTTTTTTCATTTCTAAATTAAAAAAGAATTTTGAGGGAGCGTCCATTTGTGTCACAGTTTGAAACCGTGAACGGACTAAAGCTCCCTGTGCTTTAACTCCCAACAGATCTATCAAAACTGCTTTTTTTTCTTCAAGTCATCAATATGCTTTTTATTTTGCTTAGATGCTAATAAATCCTGAAAAACAATAATTTCTGTTTCTAATGTCTTCATTGACTGGGCTATGTCTCGAGTAACATTCACAGTGTACTTTTGACAAAAATCTCTAATAAGAATTTTTCCACAGTCCCACCATTGCAGTAAAGAAGCATAAAAATGTTTTTGCTGCTTAAAAGTTTCCCAAAAAAAATGGAAATTATCTAAAAAAAAGTTTATCATTTAACAATGAAGTATTGAAAATCCATATGCACTCCTATACTTCACACACTTCATTAAAACACTGCACAGAACTAAACTGTGATCAGAAAACCCCACTGGAATAATTTTACAAAATTTAAAAAGATTACATTGATGTTGAACACTATATATTCTGTCAAGTCGTGCCAAAGAGATAGTATGTTCAGTACTATGAGCGTACTGTCTAACATCTCGATTCATATTTCTCCATACATCACATAAATCATGAGTTTCAATTAGTTGTATAAGTGTTTTCTGAGAAGCAGCGTGTGCTTCTATATGATTCCTATCTAACTTATCATTGGCCGTACAATTAAAATCTCCACCTAAAAATAACACATCTTCTGAATTTAAATCTTTTAAAACAGCATCCACCTTATCAAAGAAAATAACTCTCTCTAATCCTTTTGTAGGTGCATATAAATTCAGAAGCACCGGTGATTTTCTCAAATTTCACTTTGATCTTTAAAAAACGACCACTAATTATTTCCTCAACTTCACAAGACAGAGGTAAAAAAAGCTTTGAAAACAAAACAGCAACACCTCCACTAATAGAAGATTTGTGACTCAGGACAATCTGTCCGTCCCATTCTCTTCTCCAGTCGGTCTCATTTTTAAAATCACTGTGTGTTTCTTGTAAAAACAGAATATCTATTTGCTTTTGTCTAATAAACTCAAATAACATCATTCTTTTATGACCATCTCTTGCACCATTTAAGTTTAAAGATCCAATTTTAAAATGTGTCATTTTTGTTTTAGAGACCAGAACAAAAAAAAGAAGAAGAGCTGCCGAAAGAACAATTTTTGGCAGAATTTTAGAAGTTGACAGCCTCATCATCTTTAGAATTGTTTTTTTTTTAGTTTGTTCACAAGTTTTCTAAGACGACAAATCTCTACATCTTGAAAGGCTCCCTCTTTCATTAGATACCTCGCATCATTGATGAATTGTTTACAATCAAGAAAAAAATTCTCAACTTGCGCTCCCTTCATTCCCTTTGTTTCTTGCAGAAATTTACTAATATCATCGGCGCTATACAAACAAACCAAGCTTTCATTTTGAGAGCTTATAGACATATTTGAACATTGAGACACATTTGAGTCAGAGGAATCTCTATCACTGTCTGATCCCACATTCTTAACACCACTCTCATCCTTTCTTACTTGTTTAAAAGCTTTTCCACTGTTTTTTTTCTTTCTTTTAACTGGGATCTTGAAAACTGATTTTGCTTCCTTGTCAAAATCAACATCGTCCACATGAATTTCATCAGCATCTGTTACACAGACGGTTTCAGAGTGCTCAGCCTGCTCATCGGACTTCGAGAGAGTATCATTTTTACTAGGCTCAGTAACAATCTCAATGGTATCAGATTTATTCTCGACAGCCACGACTGCGATCGGCCCAAACTCAATCTCACCGGCCTCGACCACAGCCATACCGGCGGTGTCAGCGTCACTCGCGATCTCAGCCGGAGGAGGAACAGAAACGCCCTGTCCCGTGCTTGCGCTCGCACCTGCACTGTCCCTTTTACTAGGACAATCACAAACAAGATGTCCAATCTTACCACAACTAAAACATTTAATTGTAGTGTCAGATGTTGCAAACACGGTGTAATCGAACCCATCAATTTTGAACTTAAAAACCAGATCGATCTCATCAACTCCATTTTTCAGAACCATGAAAACTAGATGCTTCACTAAAGGTGACTTGCACCCGAGAGGGATTTTCTTTATAGGGGAAACCAGTTTTCCATACCGAGACAACTCCTGCACGAGTATTTCGTCTTTAATAAACGGAGGTAGGTTAGACAGTATGACCTTTTTAGACGGCGTACTTAAAGGTAAAACAGTCACGAGTGAACCATTCAACACAACGCCGCTTTGGACAACATCATTTGCCCTTTCAACTGTTTTAAAAAAGATAACAATTGCACTATTCATTCGCGATGCCGAGACAATATGATCATGTCCCACAATCTCTCCCACCGCTAAACAACACTGCTCCACGTTAACTCTAGACTCCACCTTCACTCCATGGCGGCGGGTTAAATCTTTAAAACTCATTGTGTTTTGGTTCGTCATGCCTCCCAGCACAACGCTGGTTGCAGACCCAAACACCTTTACAATTTAAATACACGAACAAGTTCAACACATAAAAACATACACACACACAAAAAAAGATAGAAGATAGAAAAGTTTGTTAGCACACGGCCACAACACGCACTCACCCTCACCACACTCCGTTCACTCCCAGCATGCACTCAGAGAGAGAGAGAGAGAGAGAGAGAGAGAGAGAGAGAGAGAGAGAGAGAGAGAGACACACACGACAGAGAGAGAGAGAGAGAGAGAGACACACACGACAGAGAGAGAGAGAGAGAGAGAGACACACACGACAGAGAGAGAGAGAGAGAGAGAGAGAGAGAGACACACACGACAGAGAGAGAGAGAGAGAGAGAGACACACACACGACAGAGAGAGAGAGAGAGAGAGAGACACACACACGACAGAGAGAGAGAGAGAGAGAGAGACACACACACGACAGAGAGAGAGAGAGAGAGAGAGACACACACACGACAGAGAGAGAGAGAGAGAGAGAGAGAGAGAGAGACACACACGACAGAGAGAGAGAGAGACACACACACGACAGAGAGAGAGAGAGAGAGAGAGAGAGAGACACACACGACAGACAGAGAGAGAGAGACACACACACGACACAGAGAGAGAGAGAGAGAGAGAGAGAGAGACACACACGACAGAGAGAGAGAGAGACACACACACGACAGAGAGAGAGAGAGAGAGAGAGAGAGAGAGAGACACACACGACAGACAGAGAGAGAGACACACACACGACAGAGAGAGAGAGAGAGAGACAGAGAGAGAGACACACACGACAGAGAGAGAGAGAGACACACACACGACAGAGAGAGAGAGAGAGAGAGAGAGAGACACACACGACAGAGAGAGAGAGAGACACACACACGACAGAGAGAGAGAGAGACACACACGACAGAGAGAGAGAGAGACACACACGACAGAGAGAGAGAGAGAGAGAGAGAGAGAGACACACACACGACAGAGAGAGAGAGAGAGAGAGAGAGAGACACACACACGACAGAGAGAGAGAGAGAGAGAGAGAGAGACACACACACGACAGAGAGAGAGAGAGAGAGAGAGAGACACACACACGACAGAGAGAGAGAGAGACACACACACGACAGAGAGAGAGAGAGAGAGAGAGAGAGAGAGAGACACACACACGACAGAGAGAGAGAGAGAGAGAGAGAGAGAGACACACACACGACAGAGAGAGAGAGAGAGAGAGAGAGAGAGAGACACACACACGACAGAGAGAGAGAGAGAGAGAGAGAGAGACACACACACGACAGAGAGAGAGAGAGAGAGAGAGAGAGAGAGACACACACACGACAGAGAGAGAGAGAGACACACACACGACAGAGAGAGAGAGAGAGAGAGAGAGAGAGAGAGACACACACACGACAGAGAGAGAGAGAGAGAGAGAGAGACACACACACGACAGAGAGAGAGAGAGAGAGAGAGAGAGAGACACACACACACGACAGAGAGAGAGAGAGACACACACACGACAGAGAGAGAGAGAGAGAGAGAGAGAGAGAGACACACACACGACAGAGAGAGAGAGAGACACACACGACAGAGAGAGAGAGAGACACACACACACGACAGAGAGAGAGAGAGAGAGAGAGAGAGAGAGAGAGAGAGAGAGAGAGAGAGAGAGAGAGTGAGTGAGTGAGAGTGTGTGTAACCCTACATTATAGGGTCAAAATATCCCCACAAAGATGGCAATATCCGAAATCCTTGTCCTTGTGGGAAATTTTTTTTTTTGAAAGTGTAAAAATGCAGAAAGTTGTCTGTGATAGGTGAGTCTATCTTCCGCTTCATGAAACACATTGTAATGCTCAGTAGTACACATATATGGTTCTTTAATGTATTCGCATTGTAAAATTGAAATAAAACTGAAATTAATTTTCTATGGGCATATATGTGGCTGAAACAGTTAGCCTAATGCATCCCAAATTTTTCAACATTAACATTTTAATATAACATTATAGTCATTATGGCCTTTAGAAAAATGTTTTTTTTAAGGAGGTGGTAGTGCACTATCGGCCCCTGTGGCGAGGCCTGAGCTTTTGTCATTATTGGCATTTTTTTCCTTGCATTACTTTTACTTTTATACTTTAAGTAGTTTTGAAACCAGTACTTTTACACTTTTACTTGAGTAAACAGCTTGAGTTGATACTTCAACTTCTACAGAAGTCTTTTTAAACCCTTTTACCTGAGTAATGAATGTGAATACTTTTGACACCTCTGACAGCGTCCTCTCATTCTGAACTGAAAATAATAGTTGTAAGAGTTAGAGTATCAAGTATAAATAACTTAAATGTAAATGAATCCTATTTATGTGATACATTCCACTGAAGCCACACAATTCTGAAAGGAATATACAAAACCCCAGAACTCTTACATCCCCTTTTCCCAGAACATTAACACCTGTCCCTGAACAATGGACCATGATGCAACCCCCTATATAAGTCTGAACATCCATTCCACAAACTGTCTGCCTTGCAACAAGCAGATATTTGGGCAAACAAACAAAGTCCAGATAAAGAAAACGGTTAACTATATTTACTGCTAACATACAGGAACAATTTCAAATGCTGTTACTGAGAGGACTTAAACACTGCAACCAGAAATAATTTATTAATTTAGAATGATTCAAATCTGATCTAAACTGAAAATTATAACAACTAACACATTTAGAAATTGTGAATCATCAAATACATTATATTTCTGTAAGTGTATCTCCTATGTGAACATTTGAGAAGTGCAATGCCTCCATGTAATGTGCAAGGTGCACATGCTATTTTAACTACCATTCTCTCCCAACGTTGTAAAATTAAAAGCTAAAAGTGTAATTTGATGCATGCATTCCACAATAACCAAGTATTTACATGAATTAGACATTCTAACAACCACAAAAAAACAAACAAAAAAAAAATTCTGGGGTTTTACTTCTTACTTCAATGTTGAGAAATGCAGTCCATTGAAACAAGGAGATGCGCTTCCAGGAAAGTTTGCAGGTTGTATGAGTTCATGGCCTTATGGCAAGACCTATATACACATTTACTATCCAATGGCATTGTGAGGCCAAACAATTGGACCCATTGGTTATGGCGTTATATGTGTGCCTCAATCCTGAGCGAGTAATTGTAAGTTTTGAGCACAGAGAACTATATTTTGCAAGCACATTGCATTCTATTTTGAACAGAAATTAACAATCTGAAAATTTGAAAAAATTTCTTTTTGCGATTTGTTAATTTCTGTTCAAAATATAATGCAATGTGCTTGCAAAATATAGTTCTCTGTGCTCAAAACTTACAATTACTCGCTCAGGATTGAGGCACACATATAACGCCATATTGGTTATGTAAATGTGGTCTTTCAAAAATAAATAAATAAATAAATACATTTGCAGATGTGTTTTTGGAAGAGCTAAAAGTAATGTTGTAATCTTACAGGGTTAAACAAATAAGTGTGGAGATAGTGCCCTCTAGTGACCACATCATGACCATGGATATTTACTGTTTTAAATCCAGCTTTTAATGTTGTTTATGTGTGTATATGTGGTGTTATTAATATGCTTTAAGACAAACCATGTGTAAGTTCATAAGTCGACAGCATTGCCAAGTATTTTCTTCCTAAAACTGCAGTGAACCAAAGACCAAAGATAAGGGATTTAAGAGTTTTAAGGGATAACATAATTGACTACAGGGGGACTTTAAAACATAATTGCAACTTTTTATCTCACAATTGCAAGTTTACATCTCGCAATTCAGATTTTTACATTCTTTCTTTTTTTTAAATTACCTTTTTTATTTTTCATTCTGTGGCGGAAACAAGCTTCTATAATTCATCAACTTCACTGGAGTCAGATAATTAATTACATTAAAACACATCAGTTTTTCATTCCCAATGTTCTCCATTTTATCTTAGAAGATGTTGTATTGCTTGATATGAAACATGAGGGGATAAAACATGCTTTTGTAAATGGCTTAAAGAGTCAAAATTATGACATGCTATGTAGAAATTATGACTTTAAATATAATAATTATGATATTAAAAAGAAATTATGAGTTAACTATTTTACTTAAAAACATTGATATAATTTGTTATAATTATTACAGGAAATCTGAATTTTTAATTTTAACAACAATTTTGACTTTTTATCTCATAAATATGACTTGGAATGACATTATTTTGACTTTTTATGTCATAATTATGAATCAGCAGGCCTACTTCTTAATTTCAACAAGGCGAGTTTATTTATATAGCACATTTCATACACAATGGTAATTCAAAGTGCTTTACATAGAAGAAATTAAAATAATCAAAACAAATAAGAAAAATAAAATAAAGTACAGTAAAAACAGTGGGACGAACAGTGGCACAGTGCTCATTCAGTAAATGCATAGCTAAACAGAAGTGTTTTGAGTCTGGATTTGAATGTGACTGTAGGAGCACATCTGATCTCCTCTGGAAGCTGGTTCCAGCATAATAGCTAAAGCAGACTCTCCTTGCTTAGAGTGAACCCTTGGTATTTCTAGCTGATGTGATCCTAATGATCTGAGTGATCTGTTGGGTTTATATTCAGTGAGCATATCTGCAATATATTGAGGTCCTAACCCATTGAATGATTTATATACCAGTAATAATACTTTAAAATCAATCCTAAATGTAACTGGGAGCCAGTGTAAAGACCCGAGGACTGGTGTGATATGTTCATGTGTTCTGGTTCTGCTCAGCGTTCTGTATGAGCTGCAACTGTCTTATGGTGTTTTTAGGAAGGCCAGTGAGGAGTCCATTACAGTAATCCACCCTGCTGGTGATAAAAGCACACACAAGTTTCTCTAAGTCTTGACTGGAAACAAACTATCTAATTTTGTGGGTTTAGTTGTGGGTCTTCTGCCCCACATACCTACAAGAAAAGAAACAGAAGATCCTAACTAATTATAAGGAAAAAAATAAAAACCCCACTTATATTTGTTGGTCCTGTGTCATTTTCCTGTGGCCACAATAGCTTTTCTACTTGATTACTCAAAAAACAACCCTGAACAAAAGAAGTATACAGAAGAGTTCATAATTAACCAAGACACACTTAGAAAGAAGATAAATAGTGATAGATCCTCTGCTGTTTAGCATTTGCCCAGTAAATAACTAACATGATAAAAGCTTGAACAGCGTGTTCACAGTTTCTTTTCAAAGGCAAGTCTGGCAACTCTTCCGGTCCTTCGTTTGGAAGACATTCCCATCGGATTGGGTTCTCCATGAAAGTGTATCTTCTCCTGACATTCCCTTCTCCTTCAGGATCTGCTCCATCTGAAGAACACAAACAGACTTTTGAATGATATTTCTGCTGTCTTTTCCCAGTGGAATTACAAGAGGACTCACCTTCGCTAAAATCTCTTTCTTCACTTCCGGATCGTTCAGATCTTGACCTGATTTCACCTCCAGTCTCACGATCTGTCTCTTCTTCTTCTCTGTGGAATGAACACACTGATGAAGTCATAAAGAACGATGTACAACCAAGCATAATCTGAGAACGATGGTGAACACATTTTATAGTTTTAGTTGTGGATCATTAGGAATTTGTCATTATATCTGATTCTAAACACCCACAATCGTGTTTGATGCTCAATATTTATCAGTTGCTGAACACATTTTAAGCTAATTCAGGAAAAATTAATTACTTTATGGATTTACATTAAGATAAACAACTCTCTATAAAAACTCTATAAAAATTAAAGACAGGCCTTAAAGTCCCCCTGTGGTGAAGTTTTTAATGTTGTTTATGTGTATGTGGTGTGTTTAATACGCTTTAAGACACACCGTGTGTAAGTTCATAAGTCGACAGCATTGCTGTGTATTTTCTGCTTAAAGGGTCATGAAACCCTAAACCAAATTTTCTGAGATTTTATCAGAGGTATGTGGGTTGAACACCATTGAAGACAATGTTAGCATCTGTTAGATTTAATAGTAGGGTGAAAATGGTTAAATTTTAGTTTCTTTCTGCTATTTTCTTATATCAACTTATATCAACTAGTCCAACGGCGAGAGTGAGCGTCACGGGCGGGTGACGTCACGACCAGGAAAGGATAAAAGCACATCCGGTTTAGAACCGACCTAGCTTCGAAAAAGGCCGAAGCAAGTCGATCACAGGGATGTAGGAAGTATGGCAAAGTGACGCATCGTCTCGTTCCCTTTCTCAGGGAACTAGGGTTACAGTCGTAACCTGAGACGTTCCCTTTCGAGGGAACTCGCGATGCATTAATGATGCGATGCGTTAACAAGAGCCTGTCTGTGTGAATACTGAGAGCACAACTAAGACAAGAGCACCCGTGAACCTGGGGTAGCGCCCAGGTCGAAGTTGTAAAACCTTACGAATGTGAGTGGAGAAGGGGATAACCCTGCGGAAAACAACTTCAGTGTGGAAGGAGATAACCCTGCGGAAAACAACTTCAGTGTGGAAGGGGATAACCCTGCGGAAAAACGAACCCGTAGTAACTCCAGCACTGTACCAATCGGGCAGTAAACTGGGCCCCACTGTCCGAGATCCGCAATATGAAGTGAAAACCAGGAACCAATGTTCCCTCCATGTAACCAAGGCGCAGAGACACCGCCGCGTGATCTTGATCATATGGAGTAGGTTTCCCCTCAGGGAGAACCCTCTGGTGGGCCAGAGCTGCATATACGCCCTTCGCTAACGTGCGGGGTGATAGAGCTAGACCGAATGGAAGTACCCGATATTGGTAATCTTTGCCCCCGAAAGAAAACCTGAGGAACTTCCTGTGCTGAGGGAGGATGGAGACATGGAAGTATGCGTCTTTTAGATCTATCGTGATAAACCAGTCCTGGGATCTGATTTGAGTCACAATCTGTTTGAATGTCAGCATTTTGAACTTGAATTTC
The DNA here is from genome assembly GCA_030578255.1 of Tiaroga cobitis. Taxonomy (NCBI): domain Eukaryota; kingdom Metazoa; phylum Chordata; class Actinopteri; order Cypriniformes; family Leuciscidae; genus Tiaroga; species Tiaroga cobitis. The sequence goes on from CM060597.1 coordinate 502,638, forward strand.
TTGACTGCACAATTCAACTGAGATATAATAAAGGACGCAACCCCCCATCCTTTTTCGGAACAATGGAGTAATGGCTGTAAAAACCCGATGCTCTGTCGGGTGAATACACCTACTCTATAGCTTTCTCAGATAACAGAGTCTTTACTTCTTGCTCCATCACCAGAGCCGTGAACAACACCCCGTTGTAGCGTGGCTGATGAGAACCAAACTGGATTCTGTAGCCTTACTCTATGTGCAGGACACACTGAGTTATATTTGGCAGATTTTTTTCCATTCTGTCTGATAATCTACTAGGGGTACCAGTCTCTCGAGGCTGGCCTCTGGTGTAATTGAAACAGTCACTTCGGTGGCCTGAAGCATACTGGTAGGAAACAACCGAACTAACAGTTTTTGAACCCCCCTCAGAGGGTGCGAGTTTGACACAGCGTCGTGGTGACACTGAGCCATGTGCTCGCTGGAGACCGTTGCGCCCCAAGGCACCAAGGGTGGCGGGGTTGGCAGGACGGCCTCCTGAGGGCACCAAGGCGGGGCGGGCACCGTATACTGAGGTGTACACCGCTTCACACCGGTCAGTGCTGCCCTCAGATGCCTGACACCAGTGGAGGACCTTGGCCGAAGCCTTTTTCGCAGAAACAACGGTCCTCAGATCCATCTTCTGCTTCAAAGGCTTCTATTGAGAATGCCATCCCGGTCCCCAATCTGTCTGAGGGGGAGCAAAGGAAACGACACTCTATCCTGTACAAGGAGTTTGTTAATCTCAAATGATAACATAACCAGAGCCTGCTCGGGGTCCACCACGTAGGGAAGACCCCTAGAAATATGGGTGGATGAGAACCGAACTGAATTCTGTAACCCTTTCCTATAGTGAGCAGGCCCCAACAAGATATATTTGGCATTAGCTTTTACGCTGCCAGAAAATCTACTAAGGGGACCAGTCTCTCGAGACTGGCCTCTGGTACTGGTCGAACAGCCTCCGCGACAGGACTTCTTCTTAGTTGAAGCCTTCTCCGAGATAACGACTGTCCTCAGATATGTCTTATCCCCAGACAACTACGGCTGAGAATGCTAAAGGAACCAGCCCCTCGAGACTGGTCTCTAGTATAGCTTGAAAAGCCAATCCAGCGTCCTGAAACGGATGACCGGCAGGATATAACCGAACTGACCCCTCTTAAACCCTCCTTCCGCGAGTCAGACACTGAGACTAGAACTCGCTGGAGGGCACCAAAGGGAGATGTGCACCATATAATGAGGTGTTATCCATTTCCTCCTGGGAACAACCGTTTATTTCCTCAGAATTAAATGACTTCTCAAAGATCAGATGAGTACATATTTAATTTTCTCAAAAATTAAATGCAGCCAAATATCAACAAGACAATTAGAAACGGTCTAGTTGAAAGGCTGAATATAGTGTATTAACATAGACAGTCTCAAACAATAAATAATAAAAAATTAGTTTGCACACAATAATAAGAGTACGAGAGAAAGGGAAATTCCCGTCTGCTCAGTTCCCTGCGCATATTATACATTGCGCACCATTATCTACACGTTGCCTCGGCAAACGTGAGAAGAGCCACTTAATTATTGCAGATATGCAGACCCATAATCTACGCACTGCCTCGGCAAACTCTAGATCTGAGCCAATAGATTCTTATTGCAAACCCATAATCTACGCGCTGCCTCGAAACGCGAGATCCAAGCCAAATAATCTTTATTGACTTTCTTCCCTCGAGAAGAAAGCCAACAAGAGCAGAGCTAAAACTCTCGACAGTACATATGTAACACGTCGGGAATTTCTGAATGAACACCGTCAGCCCCAATTTACTAGAGCTGACCGTGCATGCTCCACTCCCAAACAAACAGCACATGAATCGCGTGTGTCCCCACTCGTAATGAAGCGAGGGCAGGACGAACACACGATCCAAAGCTGTTTGCTCGCCATACTCCTGTCTAATATATAAATATATATGCTTGAGGACAAACAACAATAAATAGACAGAGAGAGATTCACATATAGCGCTTGCTGAGGCACAGAAGCTAGGTCGGTTCTAAACCGGATGTGCTTTTATCCTTTCCTGGTCGTGACGTCACCCACCCATGACGCTCTTGCCATTGGACTAGTTGACATAAGTGCTTCAGAAGCAATCACGCAGGGGCGTTCCCAAAGCTTCATCGACGCATCGCAAGTTCCCTCGAAAGGGAACATCATTATCGTTTGTTCCAAGATTAATATAATCTGTAAAATACTGATCACATATGATAATTTTCCAAAACAGAGTTGAAATATTGAGAAAACAAGTATGCATTATAATTAAATACTGATTAAAGAAAACTATTTGAATAATGTTGTTGAAAGATATGTATGGTGCCACTTTCTTTACTATGATGTCGATCAGCTCATTACCTTTAAAGGGGAAGAAAAGTTGCAGCGGAAAAAGAAAATTCTCCATTTTCTCAAAAAATGCATACTGCAGTTTATTTAAGAAGAAAATTTACTTTTAAAACACGAATGAAATCAAAATATAGGGCACAGCCTAATTTGAGAGGCATCTGCCTTAGATTTCTGCATGTGTGAGGCCAAAAACATTCAAAGATGTAATTCTTAATCTCTTATTAAGGAAAAAATGTGTATGTCAAGGATGTATGATCAACTCACCGACATAACACAAAAAAGGAATTTTGGAAGAACATCCCATGTCATTCCATTTGTTATATAAAATATTAACACACCACTGCACGCCACCGGCATTGTTGGGTTGGCCAGAAGCCCAGTCTGAAAACTTGGATCTGCTCTGATCCGACCAGATCAAAGGAGATGCTGTCGAAGTCCGATGGAGTCCGATCCAAGCACTTGATACGTTTGCCAGAACTTTCAACAGATTGTCGTTGTCCTCCTTGTCATTGACGGTGGCGAGATCAGTGTACTGCTCTCTGCAGAAGGTCTGAGCCTCGGACCAGTTCACTTTCAGAGGCACGAAGATGAAGTCATGGAGCTGTGAGAACGCCACGGGCGTCAGAGCTGAAACACAACAAGCATGCAAACATCTCATCTCATGCGTTCTGGACTGGAACATTTGAAAGTGAAATACAGTAAAATAATCAATGCATTAACTATATTTATTGAAACCTTATGTAGTAGTAGCCTTTATTGTCACTAGTCACAAGTACCAGCGAAATTAGCCATCAACCTGTCCACACAGACATACACACAATATGACAAGGGGGTAGACAGGACAGGAAGACAGGGCATTGAGGAAGAAAATACAGCAGAACATGAGGAGAGGTGAGGAGAAAAAAAGGCAACCCCCAGACTATGCTCCTGTGAGGAGTACAGTTTGGGAACAGTAAAAAAAACAAAAAAAACACACCTCAGCAACATTAGCACATAATCAGTACAGTCTACAACATGAACACACAAGACTTGCAACAGGGAAGGGGAGGGGATGGAGGTAACCCAGCACAGGCAGATATCCGTCCGGTCCTGCAGCCATTCTCGGCGCTGGTCACAGACCCGTCTGGTGAGTATAACACTGCAAATTGAAATATTCATGTGTATATAAGTATTATACACAGTAAAAAGTAATAATCAGTTGTTTGGGATGCACTGATATAGGAACATTTTGGCTGATGCCGATAACCGATATATTTGCAGATAAATCTAAATTTTATGTTTATATTAATATTTATATAATTTTTGAGAGCCTGATTACAAAAAGCAAAAAGTCTCACCATGTCCCAAACACACAATTATAAGGTTTTTGTGATACTTTTATGTAACCGATATGACAGACTTGCACTACTTTACTCTATTTTCCTTTTTTGAAGTGATTCCAATCATATTTCAAGCTATTCAAAGCCATAATGTTAAACAGTGCGCATCTGAAGAGTCTCAGCTGAAGGAAATAATACTTTATTTATCGGCTTTAATTTATCGGCCAAATCTTCTTATCGGGCCGATAACGATAACATTAAAAATGAACATATATCGTCCGATGCCGATATGGTGGCCGATATATTGAGCATACCTAGTTGTTTCCTTAAAGAGCTATTTCTACCTGATTTAACCCGTACAAATTAGTTTTGTTGGTGTAATATATTTAGATGGATACAGTGAATGTTAAATGTCTGTGCTACAGGATAGAAATGGGTAGAAATGTGTAAAGTCTGAGGCTTTTTATTTGCATTCGTAAATATAAATTATTAAAGAGTTTGAGAAGTCAATTAAAGCATAACCAGAATTTGAGAAGTCAATTCTGAAAGAGATACCAGATCTTTAGGGGCGGCAGTGGCTCAGCGGTTCATGTAGGTTGGTGGTTCAATCCCCGGTTCCACCTGACCAAGTGTCGAGGTGTCCATGAACAAGACACCTAACCCCAGCTCCTCCCGACGAGCTGGATGGCGCCTTGCACGGCTGACACTGCCGTCGGTGAGTGAGTGTGAGGCAAAAATGTAAAGCGCTTTGGTGGCCATTGGGTCTGTGAAAGCGCTATATAAATTTACATTTAGCAGACGCTTTTATCCAAAGCGACTTACAATTGAGGACTAAATGCAGTCCATTTACCATTTAACCCATACAGAGGAGTTTTTTTGGTATAAATGAATGCATTTTGGTTGATTCTGTGATGTTAAATAATATTTTTGACTTGAATGAAAGCAGTTAATTTACAGAAGATGAAACTTTGGTAAGAAACATGAATTAATTGATAATGAATGTTAAGAAGCAGTTTTTCCAAACTCACCTGATAACAGCACAAAGATCACAGCGTTCCTCATGACCAATGATCTGCTCTGAAAGCTTCGACTCCGGGTCAGTTTGATGAGTCTGTCGTGCTCTTTTATGTGTTTGATAGTGACACACTCGTGTTTTACATTGAAAATAATATTCAAATCACATCAGGATCCCAACCAGATCAAACCCACTGACACTTGGCTTGTGAATGATGTACAATATTAACATCTTTGCATTATATAATAGGACCCTAACCCTAACTTGGTCATTTTATTTTTAATTTCTACACATATAGTATGGAGTCAGTACGATTATTTAAAACTCATCTTTGATCACCAAAATTACATATTTAAAAGTTTTTTCCTTGAAAACATATTTTTTATGTCTTGAAATATCTTGAATGTAACTCGACACCCTTGCCTCATTTAGTATGCGGGGTACCATGAATATGCAAATGAGCCCCGCCTCCACTCACTCACTCAGCTCAGAGATCCACTGGTTGACGATCACACGTTGATCTGATTGGTTACAAGGTCGTTTGTGACGTCAGAAACACCAGTGATTTCAAACCGTGTGTTTGAGACTGTCTTTGGTTCACTGCAGTTTTAAGCAGGAAATACTCAGCAATGCTGTCGACTTATGAACTTACACACGGTGTGTGTTAAAGCGTATTAAAAACACCACATAGACACATAAACATTAAACAACATTAAAAGTTTGATTTAAAACAGTAAATATCCATGGTCATGCTGCATACACTCTCACTATCTCCACACTTATTCATTTAAAAAACAATCTGAAATGGTCAGTGAATGTGGCTCCAAACAAACAGCCTTCAGAGAGTGAAATTAGCATAAAACTATATATAATCACTTTACAGAGTTTCCATGTGAATCTGGAGGAAGATTAATAGATTAAACCCAAAGTTTGAGGGTTTGATCCCAGAAACAAATGAGTCTGAACTTTGTGTCCCAGACTGAAGCACCATAAACAAATTCAGCAGAACATGCATGCCGTGCTCTCAGCCGCAGCCTTCAAGGCCTGAGACTGATCTGAGGACCGTCATTATGTACAAGAAGCCCGCGGGACAGTGGTTTATGGGGGTCCTGTCCACCGTGCCGGGCCCCGAGCAGGCTCTGGTAATGGAACAAGAAGTGAAAACACTGTTGGAGAAAGGGGCCATAGAACATGTACCTCCCTCCAGCAGGGACATCGGGTTTTACAGTCGGGAAATCATCGTTCCAGAGAAGGATGAGGGGTCGCGTCCAATTCTGGATCTGCGAGTTCTGAACGAGTCAGTCATGCAGCTAAAATTCAAAATTTGAACTTTGAGACAAATCATACGTCTACATATCCGTCCTTCCATATCATTTGCATGTAATCATTTAGCAGACGCTTTTATCCAAAGCGAAATGAGGAGAGCAATAGGATCAATCAGACCAGCAAGAGGGCGACAGTGTACAAGTGCCAAGTCTCAGTTAGTCTAGCACAGTACGCATAGCAAAGTTGTTGTTTTTTTATCAGAAAAACAAAACATAGAAAGGAAAAGATAAGTGCTAGTTTTAATTGGTCAGGTGCTGACGAAAAAGATGTGTTTTTAGACATTTTTTGAAAATGGGAGTCAAAATATGTCCAGGTGAAGGTCCGTGAGAGTGATTTCGTGCCTCTTTGGGATGATAGCATCGCGAGACGACGTTCACTTGCAGAACGCAAGCTTCCCAGCAAGCAATAGCTGTCATTTCTCCGTCTAGGTTAACTATAGACCCGATATAGTCCAGCTGTGAGTAACACACTTCTAGACAAAATAACCTTGAATTTGGTCACATGTCTTTTTTTGCCCAAATAACTTGCGAGATGTATGATATTCCATCATATGCGCAAAGTAAACAGTGATTACAAGGTGTTTGGTTTCATTTCTTCACTCATTTCATTTCTTTATCTAATTGACGATGAGTCTATTCTTTGGCGATGGTTTTAGACGTCTATTAAATTTTCACTGACAGACCAAATTCAGCCTTGTTTTAGCCTAGACGTCTGGGCTGTGTTTGGACGCTATTAGACGACTTTTAACCGCAAAGTTGCTTGCTGGGTTCTGGAGGGCGCATAAGTCTGAACAACGAGTTTAGGTGTATTGGTGCAGACCCAGTGGTTGTGTTGTAGGCAAACGTCAGTGCCTTGAATTTGAAGCGAGCGGCGATTGGCAGCCAGTGCAAACTGATGAAGAGAGGAGTGACATGGGCTTGCTTCGGCTCCTTGAAGACCACCCTCGCTGCTGCATTCTGGATCAGTTGCAAAGGCTTGATAGTACATGCCAGCATGACAGTCGAACAAAGTTATGCATGTTCGTGCAAAGTAACGTAACGTAAGCTCACATGGACGTATGCTAACATTAGCACTGTATTATAGGAGCCAGTTTCTCTGTCCTTATGCTGAGACGCAGAGGAAAACAACATTAGCACTCCCATTATGGCAATTTGAAGCGTAATTGAGACAGAAGCCTAACTTTACCTCAGAAAAAATGATTCGTCATTCGTTCTTCGCGTATATCGTGGACTAAGTTACACATGCTGCAAGTTGACCTGTATGAACATTGCTAATCAAGTTTAGTTACTCTAACAATATTTTATGATGAAACTGAAAACAACCCTGTGATAGCCATTGGTGATATTGAATTTGTCCGGCGTTATAATTACTGTGGTAAATGTTTTGGTTATTTGTTAGCCCGCTTATGACAAAAACTTTAGCACTTGTAAATCTATTTTTTTTTTCGTCTTTAAAAATAAGGACGCTTTATTTTGTGGTTATATGTTTTTGGTTTTGTTTTACTATTATACATTTATTTTTCCACAGACTTTTTTTTTAATTGTAATTGTATTTATATGTTCAAAATAACGAAAATAAAATCAAATTAAATATCAAATCAAAAACGCTTATCTCTTCAGCTATTATGGCCCCAGCACCTCAACACCTCAACACACCAAAAGCTTACTGTGTACGTCTCGTCGTCACTTGCCATTGGAAGCAGCCTATACGTTTCTGCTGAATCCTGCAACTAATCTGGCAACCTCGAGTCAGGGGGGAGGGGGAGGGGATACAGCGCTCTATGGTATTTCTAAAGTGATTGCAGTACCAGTTTTGGCCACAATCCTACATACGGCTCCTTTAAGCCTGTTTACTCCCTCAATAAGCTAATTATGAAAGTGCTAGACAAAAAAAACAAGGGGACTATCATCATTGTACCATTTTGACATGTCTTTTTTGCCCAAATAACTTGCGAGATGTATGATATTCCATCATATGCGCAAAAGTGTTTGGTTTAATTTCTTCACTCATTTCATTTCTTTATCTAATTGACGATGAGTCTATTCTTTGGCGATGGTTTTAGAATTAAATTTCTATAAAATTTTCACTGACAGACCAAATTCAGCCTTGTTTTAGCCTAGACGTCTGGGCTGTGTTTGGACGCTATTAGACGACTTTTAAACGCGAAGTTGCTTGCTGGGTTCCAGGGCTGGACTGGCCATCGGGCATACTGGGCATTTGCCCGGTGGGCCGACGTGCTTTTTGGGCTGATACAGATCATTCTTTAAAAAAATATATACAATTTTTTTTTTGTCTAAACGGCCGTACATCGGCGGCCCATTCATTTATTTTTGCTTAATTGGCGGCGCTGGGATCTTTGTGCCGGTGTAATGCATTGGACAAAAAAAGTCAGCGTAGGTTTTTTTTTAACAGACCGGCCCATGAAACACGTAGATCAGCGGCCCATTGGTTCTTTTCTTGATTGGCACTGGGCTGGTCCAATCACATTTTTAAACTCCTCCCCTTTGGGCTTTGAGCGCGCGTGCAGTGTCAGTGTGTAGCTGTCAAAATAGTCAGAGATGGAGAAGAAACGCAAGGAATGTGCAGAGAAATAGCGTGAAAAAAAGAAACGGGCCTTTCAAGTGTCAGATGAGGATACTGAGGATGATCAGGAGAGGATGAGTGAGTGTAGAGAACTGTGGGAAGCAGAACTAGGCAACTTCCAGAACACTGAGGCGATGAGTGGAGGAACCCATCAGCCAGCTACGCATTATTTACACATCGGCATAGTTGATGATTACGCATTTTATTAGAATTGTAATGAGACGCGTTTGTAAACCATGTTTTCCGCCAAAATAAAAGATCGTGTGTTTATCTCTTTCAAGCATGGAAATTAGTACAAAACTAATTATGAAAGTTCCTTTTATTTTTGAGTGCATTTGTTTTACAATATATGGCTATAACTGTCATGGAATTAATATTATAACTATTATTATGTAGTAGTGTGATGCAGACAGACACTATATCACAGCTAAAAGAGTTTTGAGTTTTTCTTTGTTCAATTTGCACACTGATTTTGCGTTGGAGCTCTTAATTTGTAACTCTTAAAGTGCACCAGATTGATGAATTTTAACATTAAAAAGCACAATTTTTTCTTACGGGGGAGCGTACCCCCGAACCCCCCTAAAGGGACAGAGGTCCGCTCACCACAGATTTACCAAAAATCCTTTGTCAAACACTGGTATTGCTATGCCAATGCAGCTTATAGCTTGTTTTAGGATTAATCATTGTGGAGTAGTTTGATTGTATTTTACAATTAGTAGTTATTTCATCTATTAACTATTAATTATCTATTATTACTCATTCCTACTCACTCATTCGGCTACATGGCATTAGTGGTTTTAATAGGAGTTAGTATACATATTCAGGGGCATGAAAAGATCGGTTGTGTTTATGATTATATGTAGTGGGCCAGTCTGGGCCAAAATGCCCGGGCAGATTTTTAGTCCCAGTCCAGCCCTGCTGGGTTCTGGACAGATACAATAGGTGCCTCCGCACCTTCGTTGCTTGACCCCTAAATATACAAATAAAGTCAAATAAAAGGTATACCTTATCTTGCCGAATGCGCCGTTTTTTCTCCTCCGTTTCCCTCAAATTAACCAGGAGTAAGCACCTTTGGCGACAGAAATCATTATTGTGCATGAGCCCCATAAGGTCCGCCATGCTGGTTTGTTTACATCTAGCTACCACAATTCCTTGCGCTTAGGTAGTTTGGTGTGACTGGCCTGGAATGCTACAAAGTCGTGAGTCGTGGTTTGAAGTCGTGGTTTACGTGCTCAAAAACCTGCTTGGAACGCAGCATAACTCCTCCTCGGTGGGCGGGATTGCCCTAATGAAAACCAGCTGCACCTGTGGCAACCTATTCAAGCAGCTCCTGGATTTAGTTCTCTCTCATTTTTGTTTTGTCTTTATTTGAAGAGTGGGTTCTTAAGTTTGTGTTCCCATATGATTTCCACAACTCTACAAACCTCATTTCCAACAGTTTATTGATTTGATGTTGTCTCGATTTACTATTATTGCCTTATATTTTGACCCTAGACATTTATTTGTTCGTCTTTAAATAAACATATATTTTCTCTATTGAAACCCATCTTGTGATTACTTTGTGTAGATTACTTTTGTGTAGATTACTTTTGTGTAGATTACTTTTGTGTAGATTACTTTTTCAAGTAACTAGTAAACTTATGCATTACTTTTTAAATTTCCAACAAAATATCTAAGTTACTTTTTCATACAGTAGTCAAGTCAAGTCAAGTCATCTTCATTTATATAGCGCTTTTAACAATGGATTGTTTCAAAGCAGCTTTACAGAGATAAACATATAATTTAAGGTAACAGATTGTTTTGGCGTTATAGCGGTTCTTGAATAATGTTATTTCCAGCTAAAGTTAACTTTGATTGATTCACCTCCATTGAAATGATCAGACTTTAAACGCGAGCCTGTGATTAACGCTGACGGCGTTCACATGCTCATTCAGAATTGATTCTATAGTTATGTGCTTTTTAAAATATGTGCGCAGGTTTGTAATTCCATACAACCCAGCCTAAACAAACTACTACAGTATAAGTAAGACTAGTTACTTTTTCCACATTTATTGACTGACAGCTCTCCTGTCCCCATGTTGAGAGAAATAAAGTGAGGAGGTGTTGCAAAACGTTTATAATTAGCTATATTAAATTACACAGATATACTTTGTTTTTAATCTCACTTTATTAAGCAATGTCCTTGCTGCTGACCTTTTAATGATCTAATTCAGCCATACTAATAAGAAAAAATTACATTAGATTTAGAACTAAGAGTGTTGAACTTCCTTCCCCTGTATCCTATTGTTCTTTAATCCAGAACAACAGGTCAAAGATTTGTTACTTTTTTTTGTTACACAATTAGTTACTTTTTTGGGGAGTAACGCAATATTGTAATGCATTACTTTTAAAAGTAACTTTCCCCAACACTGGTGTTGGCCCAGATTCGGCCCACACATGGATTCCACACGGGCCGGATCTGGGCCGACACTGTTGCTGTCTGGGTAATATTCTGATTTTGTGCTCAAGAAACATTTCTGATCATTACTGAAAATGCTTCTGCTGCTTAATGAATCATAGAAACGAGATACAGTGTCTGTTTTCAGGTTTCAGTGATGAACAGAAAGTTCAAAAGTCATGCTGTTAATCCTCACTCAAACAGACGAGTGTTTGTTTTGCAGAATTTGTTTATGGTGCTTCAGTCTGGGACACAAAGTTCAGACTTATTTGTTTCTGGGATCAAACCCTCAAACTTTGGGTTTAATCTATTAATCTTCCTCCAGATTCACGGGGGAAAAAAGTGAATATATAAGATGAAAACAAATGCAGTCACAATAATAAAAAGGTCACAGTTTCTGATAATGTTACAGTGACGATATTCAGTTTATTTCAGATTTGAAGATGATTTCCATGACAAAACAGGTTTCAGTATTTGTGTTCCTGCGGAATTTAAAAACCAACATCTTTAAAAACGTATTTATTTATTCACTAATAAATTCAATACAAGAATGCCTCGGTTTATGACTGTAACCTTGGTTCCCTGAAGAGGAAACTCACGCTGCATCGATTGACGCTGTGGGAACGTCTATACCAACGCCACCATAGCGAGCAGTGACTGTCCTGTGTGAAATCTAGAAGATCAACACTAGGACGAGAGCCTGGTCTAGGACCTGAGTCCAGGTCCAACGAGTAGAACCTCACAAACTAGATATATTGGAGAGCAACTCCTGAACTAAGGGCCTTAGAGGCTGCCATACTCTTAGTAGAGTGGGAACGGATTGCTATCGGGGAAGGCTGTCCGGCCGACTCATAAGCCAGTGAGATAGCCTCGACCACCCACGTGCTCATTCTCTGCTTAGATGCAGGGGACCCTTTTTAGGGGGCCCGAAACATACAAACAACTGTATAGATTTACGGCACAGGGCAGCTCTGTGGAAATAAGCATAGCGCCCTGACCGGACACAGCAGGTTATTCTTTTCCTGGTCCGGATCGTGGAAAAGGAGGACACAAGGCCTGCAGCATTATAGATCTATCCACGTTAGTGGGGGACCTTAGAGTGCAAGAAATGTAATATGTTCTATATATGTGCATTTTCTTATATTCATAGTAATAATAATAATAATTCATTACATTTATATAGCGCTTTACATTGAAGGGGGAATCTCCTCAACCAGCACCAATGTGCAGCATCCACCTGGATGATGCGACGGCAGCCATATTGCGCCAGAACGCCCACCACACACCAGCTTACTTATATATATGGGGATGATTAGGTGGCCATGATGGACAGAGGCCACTGGGCTAATTTGGCCAGGATGCCGGGGTTACACCCCTACTCTTTCGAAAGACATCCTGGGATTTGTTGTGACCACAGAGAGTCAGGGCCTCGGTTTAACGTCTCATCCGAAGGACGGTGCTCTTTGACAGTATAGTGTCCCCATTACTATACTGGGGCGTTAGGACCCACACAGACCACAGGGTGAGCACAAATAGTAATCAGATTTAGGTAGTAAAATGCATGAGGATTGCATGTGGAGTCCCATGATTCTCTGCTATTTCGATGGAACAAAGAACTATTAATCTTTATCTGTGTATGTATGTGTATGACCTTGTATACGTGACTTGATAAAAAGTAATGCGTGACTAATGCAGTGTTCGAATTACGGGGGAGCTAAGGGGAGCTCGGCTCCCCTGAAAAGGACCTGGGCTCCCCTGAAAGCCTACTTTGAGACATTTAGGGGGAACTCTAAAACACTCTCCATTTTTTGTGTCGCATATAGATTTTGATTTTCTGTACATTAAGGTTCCTGAAATAAATGATGATATTAAAAATGTGTCAGTGTTTATTCGCTCATTACATACTATTTCCGAACATTTGTCTCCACTAATAAATGCAATGCTGTGTCTCCTGCTGTGACCATCCATGCGTGGCGGCGCTGCACTGAAATGACTACGTTTACGTCACCACTTGAACTTCTCACTGAGTTGGTATTTGAATGTTAGCTTAGCTTCAAGTTCAAAGAATACTTTATTAGTTTTTTGGAACACTCTGTGGATACTAATAAGAATGTCAAAAAGAAAGCAGCCAAACCTCAGTCAATTTGGATTTACAAAACAAACGAAGAGGAGTGATGACAGCACACCAGCTAAAAGTTGCTGCTAGTGACAGCACCAGCAATTTGACCCACTGCCTTTTGTATCATCTTGGATTAAAGGCGGTCACCGACCCTCAACATCCTGGGTTACAGGACGGAAAGCAAAGACAGAAGCCAGCAGCCATATTACCCTGCAGCCCAAGACTGGTTGCCCACTGAAGCTAAGCAGGGTTGAGCCTGGTTAGTACCTGAGAAAACCAGGTTGCTGCTGGAAGAGGTGTTAGTGAGGCCAGCAGGGGGCGCTCACCCTGTGGTCTGTTTCTGGTCACGCCCCAGTATAGTGACGGGGACACTATACTGTCAAAGAGCACCGTCCTTCGGATGAGACGTTAGACCGAGGTCCTGACTCTCTGTGGTCATTAAAAATCCCAGGATGTTCTTCGAAAAAGAGTAGGGGTGTAACCCCGGCATCCTGGCCAAATTCGCCCCTTGGCCTCTGTCCATCATGGCCTCCTAATCATCCCTATATACTAATTGGCTTCATCACTCTGTCTCCTCTCCACCAGTAAGCTGGTGTGTGGTGGGCGTTCTGGGGCAATATGGCTGCCGTCGCATCATCCAGGTGGATGCTGCACATTGGTGGTGGTTGAGGAGATTCCCCCTTCCATATGTGAAGCGCTCCCAGAAAAAGCGCTATATAAATGTGACGAATTATTATTATTATTACAGAAGACCCCAGGCCTCTGTGGTCACTTCTGATTTAAGGTAAGAATCATGGAATTACTTACTTGATCTGTGCGCTTGTGAGGATTGGCCCTAATCCTATTTAATATTGATGTATTTTTTTTATGATTGTTATGTGAGTTATTCTGTTTTTATCATGATTTGCATGATGTAGGCCTAAGCGCGGTTGATTCAGAACCGTGGACAGAGCTGTCTGCACTGACAACACTGACTGACGCTTGCATTTTGAAGTAAACGGTTTACTAAGTAAACAATAGGTTTACTGTAAACCTATTGTTTTAAATGCCCGAACATGCACCAAAAGCGTTAAAGTCAGTCAGGGTCAGGGAGGATCGGAAAATAGGGCTCCGCCGAAAGCCACTTTGTAATTCGAACCCTGGACTAATGTATGACTGAGACAAAGGGTCTTTTGCACATTAGTAGTAGGATACAACAATTTGTTGGTTATGGGACATAGAGCGAGTCAACTATAAAGAAGAAAGGATGCCCTCCCTTCTCTGTCACATTCTGCAGGCACTCTGTATGACTGTTGACCTTTCCTTGCAAGAAAATAAATAACCTTTAAAGAAAATTGGTATATGTTGTCTCTTAGTCAGTGATGTAAAATAGTTTGCCACCACAATTAGGAACGTAGCCTGGTCTAGGATGAAGGAATGCTTTAACCATACCAGGTGCAAATCCCAAGCATGAAGGTGAAACCGACAAGGCTTGCAGATCTCCTATTCTTTTAAGAGAAGTGATAGCGAGGAGGGACAAAGCTTTTAAGGTCAGAAACTTGGCTGGAACCTCCTCAATGGGCTCGAATGGAGCCAGGGACAGGCCTTGAAGGACAATGGCCAAATCCCAAGTCGGTACACTGGTACGAGCTGCTGGCGTCAGAGCACCACGGAGGAAACCAGACTGAAAGGGTCTTTAACCGAAAACATTCCACCCAAAGGAACGTGGTAAGCTCCTATGGACCTGTAAAGTGGACGGGGACACAGAACCGCTCCTGCAGGAACTCCAGCACTGGAGCAACCGGGTCCAGCTGACGGTCACTACAAGAAGAAGTGAAAACTCTCCGCTTCAGGGCATAAGGTTTCCTCGTGGAGGGAGCTCTGGTGTGTAGACCGGTCTCCACAACCTCAGTGGGGGATTTATGTAGGCGTCCACCAATGTATTGTCTATGTGGAACAGGCACATGACGGCCCCTGAGGTCTGTGAGGAAAGGCAGGTAAACAAATAAAATAACATACAACATTACATTTAAACCACATAAAACATCACAATATATTTGTCCAGGATTGTAAGATTAATGAAGTCAGTATATTAAAAACAAAGAATTTACAACACAGTCATTAGTGGTTGCAGATTTGTTCTGATAGTAGCCCGTGCATAAGCTTGGTTTTAGAAACTGTGGAGCTATCAATGCTTGGGATGTTTATGAGTAAGGAATTCCATTTTCCTAGAAAGCTGTTTGACTAAAGGCTGTTCTTCTACATTGCGGGACCAAGTCTCCTCTAGCAGATGCTCTAGTAGTGCTTGTGGTCTCGGCCATCCCAACACTACACCACAACTTCTCCCTTCAGCTGGGTTCGTCAACCATAACTCTTTCCAAGACAGCCAGGAGTCTTAGAGTTGTGATTGATGATCAGCTAATCTTCACAGACCACATTACTACAACAGCCCAGTCCGGTAGATTTGCTTTATACAACACCAGAAAGATCAGACACTTCCTATCAGAGCTACACAACTCCTTGTCCAAGCGCTTGTTCTCTCCAGACTGGACTATTGTAATGCTCTCTTAGCGGGTCTTCTGGCATGTACTATCAAGCCTTTGCAACTGATCCAGAATGCAGCAGCGAGGGTGGTCTTCAAGGAGCCGAACCAAGCCCATGTCACTCCTCTCTTCATCAGTTTGCACTGGCTGCCAATCGCCGCTCGCTTCAAATTCCCATTCACATTCCCAGCATCATTTACTCATTTTCTGTCATTCTGTATAACTAACACAAAAGAAAATATTTTGAACAATTTTGAACCGTCATTTCTCAAAATATCTTCCATGTTTTGCAGAAGGAAGAAATGGTCATTTGTGGGTGAAGTAATCCCTCTGGAAATGTGTGTGTTGATGTGAGAGTTACCGGTCGTCGTATGAGTTGATTCTCTTGCCCTCCACCTCTCTGGAGGGAGTGTATGAGACGAAGCGCAGATCATGCAGTTCAGTCAGGTAATGCTTTTCTACAGGAAACACAGAGCACACAACATAATAAAAGACTGACTTTGTTTGCCCAGCACTGCTTAATAACACCATAAGTTTACAGAATCTGCATATTAAATAGCATATAATCATGTAGACACTTTCATGAAAACATCTTCAATTGGCTTGTTTACATGTTTGGGCTGAGTTTTCCTTGCATGACCAGCAGGTGGCATTTCCAGTGCTTCGGATCATTAGATGATTCAAGAATACAAGTACATAGTACAAGCATAACACAAAAATAATCATTAGAGTACAACACAGTAAAATACTAATCATGACAGTCTATATTTGCATCATTAAAAAGATGTGTGTTTAACAACTTCTTTAAACTGGCTAATGTGGGAGCATCTCTAACAATAAAAGGAAGTGCATTTCATGCATAGCTTTGTATGTTAGTGTGAGCGTTTTTAGTGTTGTCACGGTACCAAAATATCAGTATTCGGTACCAATACCAGTGAAAATCCACAGTTCTCGGTACCAATTTCGGTACCAAAGCTTAATTTAGATTAAATTTACACATATTAAAGTGTATATCACGGTTACAAAGATGGAAACTGTAGTATTAAAAACAATTTACAATAAGATTCTATTTGTTAGATAACATTAGATAAAATTACCTAACAATAAACAACAGTTATATACTGCAATTATTCTCCATGGGGTTAACTTAAAAATGTACTAATATATTTTTAAAATCAAAAGTTTTATCTGTTAACATTATTTAATGCACAATGAATGAAGTGAACAAACATGAACAATCAAGTGTTTGTATTAAATAACATTCACAAACATTAATTAATGTTGTAAAAATATATTGTTCACTCAATGTGTTGATGTTGCATTAAGTAATATTAATGAATGGCGTCTTATTGTAGTGTTACCAAACTATACAGGAGATAAAACATGTTTTATTTGACTTAACTGTACTTTTATTTAATCCAAAAATGTCACTCTTGCCTGTCTTCAAAGCTTGAGAACCCTGTAGCTGATTTCTAATGCAAGGGCTAGAAATCAATTAATTCTGATACTTCCTCGTCATCATGGAGAGCGCATCGCACCGCTTTCTCCTTTCCACAAGCGCTTGCTTTCCCGTGTCTCCGCTATGCAACCATGAACAGTGGCGAGCCTGGAAAGACGAGCTCGCACGTCTCTTCTGTTATGAGCGCGCTTACCGCGCGGCTCGCGTGCCTACATTTGAAATTTGCACGCGCAAAAAAACGCGCTATATAAACGTGTGAACGGCCCTTTATGGCAACGTGACATTAGCCTAATTCAAAATATTTCCATATGTGGCTCTTTCCTCCTTTCTTGTCAACAAGTGGATTCAGAGCCACCGCATTAGCAGCGCCGGTCGCCGTGTCTCAGAGTGTTTTTATGAAGAGTACGCACCTCTGCATCTTTCCGACAGCGCATCAAGAACCGGATTAACCCGGTACTCGGTACCTAGAAAAGCTGGGACCGTAACCGTTTAATTTTTTTAGCAGTCAAGTCATCTTCATTTATATAGCGCTTTTAACAATGGATTGTTTCAAAGCAGCTTTACAGAGATAAACATAAAATTTAAGGTAACAGATTGTTTTGGCTTTATAGCGGTTCTTGAATAATGTTATTTCCAGCTAAAGTTAACTTTGATTGATTCACCTCCATTGAAATGATCAGACTTTAAACGCGAACCTGTGATTAACGCTGACGGCGTTCACATGCTCATTCAGAATTGATTCTATTCTCTTAGTACCGACTTGGTACCGAAGTACCGAGTTTTTTTACAACACTAAGCGTTTTAAAAGCAATACACGGCTGAACCGGAAGCCAATGCAAGCTACAGAGCACCCACGTAAGCTGAACTACAGAGCACCCCTGTAAGGTGAGCTACAGAGCACCCCGTAAGCTGAGCTACAGATCACCCCCGTAAGCTGAGCTACAGAGCACCCCGTAAGCTGAGCTACAGAGCACCCCCGTAAGCTGAGCTACAGATCACCCCGTAAGCTGAGCTACAGATCACCCCGTAAGCTGAGCTACAGATCACCCCGTAAGCTGAGCTACAGAGCACCCCCGTAAGCTGAGCTACAGATCACCCCCGTAAGCTGAGCTACAGATCACCCCGTAAGCTGAGCTACAGATCACCCCCGTAAGCTGAGCTACAGAGCACCCCGTAAGCTGAGCTACAGATCACCCCGTAAGCTGAGCTACAGAGCACCCCCGTAAGCTGAGCTACAGAGCACCCCGTAAGCTGAGCTACAGATCACCCCGTAAGCTGAGCTACAGATCACCCCGTAAGCTGAGCTACAGAGCACCCCGTAAGCTGAGCTACAGAGCACCCCGTAAGCTGAGCTACAGAGCACCCCCGTAAGCTGAGCTACAGAGCACCCCGTAAGCTGAGCTACAGATCACCCCGTAAGCTGAGCTACAGAGCACCCTGTAAGCTGAGCTACAGAGCACCCCGTAAGCTGAGCTACAGAGCACCCCCGTAAGCTGAGCTACAGAGCACCCCGTAAGCTGAGCTACAGATCACCCCGTAAGCTGAGCTACAGAGCACCCCGTAAGCTGAGCTACAGAGCACCCCGTAAGCTGAGCTACAGAGCACCCCGTAAGCTGAGCTACAGATCACCCCGTAAGCTAAGCTACAGAGCACCCCCGTAAGCTGAGCTACAGAGCACCCCCGTAAGGTGAGCTACAGAGCACCCCGTAAGCTGAGCTACAGAGCACCCCGTAAACTGAGCTACAGATCAGCCCGTAAGCTGAGCTACAGATCACCCCGTAAGCTGAGCTACAGAGCACCCCGTAAGCTGAGCTACAGAGCACCCCCGTAAGCTGAGCTACAGATCACCCCCGTAAGCTGAGCTACAGAGCACCCCGTAAACTGAGCTACAGATCACCCCGTAAGCTGAGCTACAGAGCACCCCGTAAGCTGAGCTACAGAGCACCCCGTAAGCTGAGCTACAGAGCACCCCGTAAGCTGAGCTACAGATCACCCCGTAAGCTGAGCTACAGAGCACCCCGTAAGCTGAGCTACAGAGCACCCCGTAAGCTGAGCTACAGAGCACCCCGTAAGCTGAGCTACAGATCACCCCGTAAGCTGAGCTACAGAGCACCCCCGTAAGCTGAGCTACAGAGCACCCCCGTAAGGTGAGCTACAGAGCACCCCGTAAGCTGAGCTACAGAGCACCCCGTAAACTGAGCTACAGATCACCCCGTAAGCTGAGCTACAGAGCACCCCTGTAAGCTGAGCTACAGATCACCCCCGTAAGCTGAGCTACAGAGAACCCCCGTAAGCTGAGCTACAGATCACCCTCGTAAGCTGAACTACAGATCACCCCTGTAAGGTGAGCTACAGAGCACCCCGTAAGCTGAACTACAGAGCACCGCCGTAAGGTGAGCTACAGAGCACCCCGTAAGCTGAGCTACAGAGCACCCCTGTAAGGTGAGCTACAGAGCACCCCGTAAGCTGAGCTACAGATCACCCCGTAAGCTGAGCTACAGATCACCCCTGTAAGCTGAGCTACAGAGCACCCCTGTAAGCTGAGCTACAGATCACCCACGTACGCTGAACTACAGAGCACCCCCGTAAGGTGAGCTACAGAGCACCCCGTAAGCTGAGCTACAGATCACCCACGTAAGCTGAACTACAGAGCACCCCCGTAAGGTGAGCTACAGAGCACCCCGTAAGCTGAGCTACAGATCACCCCCGTAAGCTGAGCTACAGAGCACCCCCGTAAGCTGAGCTACAGATCACCCCCGTAAGCTGAGCTACAGATCACCCCCGTAAGCTGAGCTACAGAGCACCCCGTAAGGTGAGCTACAGAGCACCCCGTAAGCTGAGCTACAGATCACCCCCGTAAGCTGAGCTACAGAGCACCCCGTAAGCTGAGCTACAGATCACCCCCGTAAGCTGAGCTACAGATCACCCCGTAAGGTGAGCTACAGATCACCCCGTAAGCTGAGCTACAGATCACCCCGTAAGGTGAGCTACAGATCACCCCCGTAAGCTGAACTACAGATCACCCCGTAAGGTGAGCTACAGATCACCCCCGTAAGCTGAGCTACAGATCACCCCGTAAGGTGAGCTACAGATCACCCCGTAAGCTGAGCTACAGATCACCCCGTAAGGTGAGCTACAGATCACCCCGTAAGCTGAGCTACAGAGCACCCCCGTAAGCTGAGCTACAGATCACCCCCGTAAGCTGAGCTACAGATCACCCCGTAAGGTGAGCTACAGATCACCCCGTAAGCTGAGCTACAGATCACCCCGTAAGGTGAGCTACAGATCACCCCCGTAAGCTGAACTACAGATCACCCCGTAAGGTGAGCTACAGATCACCCCCGTAAGCTGAGCTACAGATCACCCCGTAAGGTGAGCTACAGATCACCCCGTAAGGTGAGCTACAGATCACCCCGTAAGCTGAGCTACAGATCACCCCTGTAAGGTGAGCTACAGATCACCCCCGTAAGCTGAGCTACAGATCACCCCCGTAAGCTGAGCTACAGAGCACCCCCGTCGTCTTAGTGGCCTCTAATTTAATAACAAATGATCATTTCAATGGAGGTGAATCAATCAAAACTAACTTTAGCTAGAAATAACATTATTCAAGAACCGCTATACAGCCAAAACAATCTCTGTTACCTTAAATTATATGTTTATCTCTGTAAAGCTGCTTTGGAACAATCCATTGTTAAAAGCGCTATATAAATGAAGATGACTTGACTTGACTGACCCCTAAGGTGAGCTAAAGAGCACCCCCGTAAGTCAAGTCAAGTCACGTTTATTTATATAGCGCTTTTTACAATACAGATTGTATCAAAGCAGCTTCACAGTGATAACATGAAAATAATACAACACAGATCAATAATATTGTTGAATATTAAATGTCCCCAACTAAGAAAGCCAAAAGCCAAGGCAACAGTGGCAAGGAACCAAAACTCCATCAGGGACAGAATGGAGGAAAAACCTTGGGAGAAACCAGACTCAGTCGGGGGCCAGTTCTCCTCTGGCCAACGAAGGAACAGTGTGTGATTCGGGCAGCATTACAAGTCAAATTGGATCAGAACATTAAGAGTATTTGTCCATTTCCATCTGTTTGGAAGTCGAAGTAATCACGCCGGTATGGAGACGAGTTGTTGAGGATCTGTGCCGATAGCTGTCGTGTCGATGAGGCCGGAACTTAAGGATGAGTTGGGATGGGTCCATAGAGGGTCCCTCGGGATAAACAGAGAGACTAATATTAGTGTAGACGCCATCCTTCTTATGATGTACCAAGTACATCAGGATCAGTGGCGATTTCTTTAAGACTGCAAGGCAAGCTCATCTTCCCCTATAATGTCAAAAAATTAATGGTAAAATGTATACTATTGCGTTAACATTTTATTGACTAAAAATGCGTTAGAACACGTTCATCTCGAAGACGACTTCGTTCAGAATCAGCTCCATAGTCAAGTCAAGTCATCTTCATTTATATAGCGCTTTTAACAATGGATTGTTTCAAAGCAGCTTTACAGAGATAAACATATAATTTAAGGTAACAGATTGTTTTGGCGTTATAGCGGTTCTTGAATAATGTTACTTCCAGCAAAAGTTACCTTTGATTGATTCACCTCCGTCGAAATGATCAGACTTTAAACCCGAACCTGTGATTAACGCTGACGGCGTTCACATGCTCATTCAGAATTGATTGAAGCGCGGATTTTAAAATGTACTCGAAAGACCAACTCCTGTAACATATTTTTTGTTATTTGCAATTTTCATCATACATTTCACAGTTTAACCTAATTCCCACATTTCCTCCGTCGATGTCAGGTGCCACTGCCTTGTTACATGTGCGGACGTGGTGTTTGAATCACGGCACATCTGTCTAGTTTGGTTTCGGTTTTGTGTCGGGATTCGGTCATGCATGCTCTGAGTGTTTGTTTTCTGTTGTGAATGCACAGGATGAGCTTTCACTCGTTCTCGTGCATAACGTTCTGTTTTGTCATGTTCGCGTGCGGTTTCGTGTTCGCTCTGTTCTGTTCGCTCTGTGTTGTTTTTTGTGTAGCACGCGGTTCGTGTTTACATCGGTGGTGCTTTCACGTCATGTTTTGTCTTGTGCTTTGTAGCACACAGCTTGTGTTTTACACTAGCTGTGTGCTTTCATGTTGTCATGTTCTGTGTGAACACGTGGCTTATGAGTGTTCTTCTCATTGTTCTTCAAGTCTCATTTTGTGTGAGCACAATTGCTTGTAATTTGTTTTACTGGCCATGTGTTTGTGTTTTTGTCATGTTTGGTGTGAGCACATGGCTTGTCATGTGTTTTCCTTGTGCCATGTGCTCTCCTGTCGACTCCCATCTTGTTTCCTGATTATTAGTTATTTTGCCCCACCTGTCCTCCCTCGTTACCTGCCTTTTTGCTCCCTATTTATTCTCCTTGTCCTGTGCTGGTTCGTAGTTTTTGTTTGTATTTTTTATTTTATTATTAAAATAAAGCCCATCAACTCAGTCGCTTAAAAAAAAAGAGCTTCCCCTCTTTGAAAGACCAGCAGCCGCCACTGATCAGGATTTACGGGACGTGTTCCCGGTTCCGGCTGACCTAATCTATGCAGCCTAATTTTGAATTAAGGAAGTCTATAGTGTGTTATGTGTATGCTAGGCCAAAGAGTTTTTAGTCTAGCTTTGAACTGACAGAGTGTGTCTGCTTCCCGGACAATGTTAGGAAGATTGTTCCAGAGTTTTGGTGCTAAATAGGAAAAGGATCTACCGCCAGCAGTCGATTTAGATATTCTAGGTATTATCAACTGGCTGGAATTTTGAGATCGCAATAGACGTGAAGGACTATAATGCGTTAAGAGCTCGCTCAAGCTAAACCATTTAGTGCTTTATAAGTAATCAACAATATTTTAAAATTTATACGATGTTTAATAGGGAGCCAATGCAGTGTTGACAGAACCGGGCTAATATGGTCATATTTCCTGGTTCTGGTAAGAACTCGAGCTGCGGCGTTTTGAACTAGCTGTAGTTTATTTATTAAGCGTGCAGGGCAACCACCCAGTAGAGCATTACAATGATCTAGCCTTGAGGTCATGAACGCATGGACTAATTGTTCCGCATTTGCCAATGTGAGCATATGGCGTAATTTAGATATATTTTTAAAATGGAAAAAAATGCAGTTTTACAGATACAAGACACGTGACTTTCAAATGAAAGATTGGTATTAAAGAGCACACCCAGGTTCCTAACCGACGACGAAGACTTGACAGAGCAGCCATCAAGTGTTAGACAGTATTCTAGGCTGTTACGTGTGGACGTTTTTTGTCCAATAATCAGAATGTTTCCATAGTAGTAGGAAATTACTAGTCATCCAATTTTTTTCAGAAGTTTGGAATCATAGGTCGCTGGCTAAGTGCTAATACCCAAATGTCAAAATATTGATAGTAAGGGGTAGTAAAATCCGTCATTTTTGACGTGTTTTTTCACAAAAATGTCTATAACTCAGAAGTGTATTGAGATATTTTCATTAAAATTGACGCACAGATGTATGGGCTCCATCATGAACACCATGGCGGACTTGTCCAATTTCAGATTTGTTGTTTCCTAAGACAACAAACTGGAAACGATCAGTGAGGTAAGACTTTTCACACACTGTTCCTTCGTTGGCCACAGGAGAACTGGCCCCCGACTGAGTCTGGTTTCTCCCAAGGTTTTTCCTCCATTCTGTCCCTGATGGAGTTTTGGTTCCTTGCCACTGTTGCCTTGGCTTTTGGCTTGCTTAGTTGGGGACATTTAATATTCAACAATATTATTGATCTAGCTATGCATTGTCCCTGTAAAAATAAACAATAAAATGAAATGAAAATGAAATCTGTGTTGTATTATTTTCAGGTTATCGATGTGAAGCTGCTTTGATACAATCTGTATTGTAAAAAGCGCTATATAAATAAAGGTGACTTGACTAGACTTGAACCAGTTAAGCACAAGTACCAGTGATACCAAGCCAGCTCTCACACTGTGTCAAAAGCTGCACTGAGATCTAACAGCATCACACATGACCAGCGTCGTATAGTGCTAATAGTGAGCCTACATTCTGACTTATGTGACCGGTCTTCATTTAGCTCTGCGTTGTGTTTGTAGATGAACGAGACAACAGAAAGTTGTCTCGTTCATCTACAAACAGAAAGTACTCGAGACAGAAAGTACTCGGGCAACAGAAAGTACTCGAGACAGATTTTATTCTGCATGAATAAAAACTAAAATCACATCAAAAGTGAGTCTGTGGCCTTCTCTCGCGATTCAGCCTCTCTTCAGTCGCATTTACCGCGAACTGCACATTTTACACTTTTATAAACGTGTAGGGCCTATTTCAGTTTCTCATATAATCAAATCTTCTTTGTTCAAAATATTTCACAAAAAAAATAAAAGTATTTTACATAAATTCAAAACAATATTAACATAACTATGAAAGAGAACATACCTGCATGAATAAAAACAAAAATCACATCAAAAGCGAGTCTTTGTCCTTCTCTCGCGATTCAGCCTGTTAGTGAAAGGCATTATTTTAGCCAACAGAGCTTGCACACTCATGCTTAATGAATTCTCTCCTAAAATACATGTTGTATTACAATAAACAAAACTCATATGAAACTTTTTTGACGGAGCGTCAGTTCAACCCACCTCTCTTCAGTCGCATTTACCGCGAACTGAAGGAGAGCAACCGGAACCGGAACATGAGTCTTAAAGGAGCCACGCACCGCATTTAACTAAACTACAAAATGAACATGTAACTAGGGATGTCCCGATCCGATCACGCGATCGGAAATCGGGCCCGATCACGTGGTTTCAGACTCGATCGGAATCGGACGTTACCTCCCAATCAGGACTCGGATATATGTAAATTAGGGGTGTAACGGTACACGTAATTATTGAACCGTTTCGGTACGAGGCTTCCGGTTCGGTACGCATACAAACCGAACGATTCCTAGGACCATTTTTCCTGCAGGCAAAATCCGCGCTGGCGCGATCACCACAACGTTGCGCAACATCAAATGGCAAACGTAATGAAAGCGGAACGAAACTGCGCTACTCATTATATTGTGCTTAACGGACCATTTATCAGTTCGGACCAGCAACATCTGTGCAGCGCGAGATCAAGCGACACTGTGCTAAGAGATCCAGTGAAGAAAACATTTGAATTCGCCACTGAAGTAATAACATTGCTGCGAGATCTAGTGAGAAGCATTCACATCTCTCCGTTATTAACCGTAGATCTCTATTAGATCAAACAGCGCTGACGTGGGAAGGAGAAACATTGTACCATGAATGAACAAGGATTTAATGTTGCACTTCAAAACTCAATTATTATATAAATATATATTTAAATGTTATTTTTAATATGATTACCAAAACATTATTTGTTCATCCTTCAAAGATTACCCCCATTTATAAACCTGAAAGTTTCAAGATGTAGAAAAACTCAAACTTATTTAAAAATAGTTTTTCTTTTAATAAATAGGAAATATCTCTGGCATTTCTTTCTTTTTGCTGTATCGAACCGAACCGAACCGAAAATTTTGTGAACTGTTACACCCCTAATGTATATATATTTATTATCATAATTTTTTTATACACTTTTAAAACATTTTAATTTTTTGCCTGCTGGGTATTTTAAGTTGAGGTGCTATTTATTTTTATATTAGACTTTTTCTATATTTACTGTTGCACTAAAGTCCAAAAGTGAAGATTTTATGTTATTTATTACTTGATTGTACAAGCTACCTCACAGAAGTGCTCTGTTTGTTAACAGAGTTGTTGAATGTTAAAATAAGGTGAATTAAATAAAAAATAAGGAACATCCTGGATCAGTTTTTTCTCTCTTCTTTATTCTTTTTTTATGTATTATATAAGTATCGGATCGGGACTTGGTATCGGTATCGGTAGATACTCAAAATCAAATGACTCGGACTCGGACTCGAGGGAAAAAAACCCTGATCGGGACATCCCTACATGTAACCATAGAAATATGACATCTCAATTAATAGAAATCAATATTAGAAGAATAAATGAAATTCCAGAATACAAAAAAATTAAAGAAATTATAAAAGGGAGAGATTTTGAGTGAAATTAATAAATATAACACCCGTTACATTTACAACACAGAAGCGCTGCACAGTTACACTACGTGAACTCACTCAGAGGTCCACACAAAAGAACATGAATAGTTGTATAAAGTCGTTTTTATGGGCTAAGCACCAAAGGTGCGGAGGCACCTATTGTATCCGTTCCCGTTCCTATTATTATTATTATTCATTCTTCCGACCGGGAGTCTATGGCAGCCCATAGAACCGCTTGCGGGAAAGTTGTAACGGTTTGACATTCTGAAAGAGGAAAGCCCCAACATCAAATACACCAATTTTGGTGTGTCTAACTCATTCCCTCTAGCGCCACCACCTGTCCAAATTTTCACTCATGTTTATGCTAATAACTTTTGAACCGTAAGGTTTAGAAACAAAATTCCCCTTTAATCTGATTCCTTCGATCAAGATGATTCGATTGCACCATGAAGTCATTTTCCATCATAAAAATATGTCTGCCATTTTGAATTGTCCAAAAAACCTACTTTTGCGAACTCGTCCTAGACGGTTTGTCCGATTTTCACCAAAATTGCACCAGATCATCTCCAGGTAGTGCCAAAAAAAGTTATGGAATTCAAGTTGATTCGCTTAACCGTTTTCGATAAACGCACAAACTAATTTTGTATAAATACAAAATGGCATGAAAGAACAATATCCCTATCTGCACAAAGTTTCAAAACACAGGCTTTGGGAAACATGAGGTTAAACGAATAAAACTCTTCTCCTGAGAACAAAACCAGCTTTTTATTCGACTCATGGCAATAAAAACAAAAAATGAAGTGGTCAATGAAAAATAATAAAATAAAGGTCACTTTATCCCATAAAATTCTTAATCTTAATTTAAAATACATTTTTTAGAAGCATGTCTTCTACAATGAACCCTGCAACAAGCGTGTTCATTTCGTTTTGTGTTACCCGGGACTTGAGAAAAGCGAGCCTTGTTTATACTCGACGCGTCCGCACGAGCGCGCGCGGCAAAAGGTGCGCGCGGCAAAAATGACGTCATTGTGGTGTGGGCGGTCGTGCGCGTTGGGTGCGCAAGACCCCATTTCGCTTGGCGAAGAGCACGGCTTTTTTGTAACAGCGCGCGCGGCACCGCATCCGAGGATGAACGACTTCAAGCCGAATCTGCCTACCACACCGGCACACAGTTTGCGCGTCTAAATCAGTTGCTTATGTTTACAAAATGAGCCTAAGATCCTATAAAATGTCCACGAAACTTAATGAAATGTTTAGTAAAATTAGAAAATATTTAAGAGAGTATAGCCTAAATACATGTTTTTATATCCACATATTTTGTTCTAATGTCACAAGTAATAATCTTAGGGTTTACTAGAGTGCATTTCACACGAATATATTTGTCCTTTCGAGCAATAAACTGAAAGTAATGTGAATTTCGCCACTGGCCGAAACCCCCTGTCTCCGTCTTCATTTCCCTCTCTCCTTCGCACCGGCAGCTGTGTCACTCAAATCGATCTCTATGGCAACGGTGCGCACGCACCACTTGACAGAACTTTACACACAGGCAAACACGGCTTGGTAACGCAGGAAAGCGCGTTCCTATAGTATAGTAAAGTAGTGTAGTTACCGATATTTTTAGTGTAATGCGTTACTTTACTTCGTTACTTAAAGAAGTAATATCATGTAATCCGTTACTTTGTAACTCGTTACCCCCAACACTGATGCTTATAACTTTGGGTGTGGCCTACTTATTCTCATGAGACTACTTATTCTCACGAAACTCATCTTAGATTTCTGAGACCTTGTCGTGTCCAACGATACCACCCATGCTAGGTTTCGCCTTATGTTTTGTGTAGTGTTGTGATTTAGCGCTTAAAAAATATTTGCCAATATCTTCGAAACCGATCGAGACGAAACCACCGTCAGAAGTTTGGAATCATAGGTCGCTGGCTATACGCTAATGCCCAAATGCCAAAATATTGATAGTAAGGGGTAGTAAAATCCAATCAAAGTCATGTGTCATTCATTTTTGACGTGTTTTTTCACAAAAATGTCTAAATCAGAAGCTAATTGAGGCTCACTCTAGAGGGCTCACTCTAAGGACACATACAAAAAACGGTGGGATTGGGCCTCTTGTTGGCGCTTTAATAGAACAAAACATGAAATTACCATTGACTTTAATACAGTATTGTGATGTAAAATGCTATACTTAACAAATGCATTACTGTAACAGTACAAAACTCAGAATGTACCATTAGCAGCATGCCCTGAAGGTAAAATTGCAGTTCAAGGTAGAGGTCTTCACGGGTCCAAAAATTCATCCCCGAACCGGAAGAGACCCGTAATGTGCTACACCGAACCGACCCGGACCCGTCTATTATTTCAAAAGTTGAACCCGGACTTGTGCAGATCCGAGAAATGCCATAAATGTACTGCCCGGACCTGACCTGGACCCGTCTATTATTTGAAAACTGGACCCGAACCCGACGGGAAGACACAAACCCGACTGGACCCGATTGTCACATATTATTTCACACAAGTTGCGAAAATTTTTACTTTTTGTCTTACCTAATTTTAGTACCCGTCGTCTCACTTCCTTGTAACGTTAATGTTACCTGACTGACTGTGATGCATTAAGTTACAATCCACCGACAAGAAAGTTCTATCCATGTTATTTCTCTCGTTATTCCAAGCTTAATCCACTCATTATTTTAGCTTTAAAGGGACACTCCACCCATTTGCATTAAGCTTTCCATTGTTAGAAACCTAGTCATACTATTGAATGGTCGTGCAACACTCTCTCATTTTCCCCTGAGACGAGAGAAATCTGCTATTTACCTTTTTCACTTCCTCCTACAATGACGCAAAAATCGTCATTTTACGTCATTGTAGGAGGAAGTGTAAGAAGGGGGGAGTTCTCTAAAGACTACAAGCACTAGATCCCACCCTTTCAAACCCGCCCATAGGTTGGACCTAATGTGCTAACAGAGCTATCACAGATCAGTGGGTGGGACTTCACTTGTAGATACTGAAATCAATATCAGCCATCTTGTTTATAAGCTAAGCTAACAAGCGCTGTGAAGATAGGAAGTTATGACAATGACGGAAGAAACTAAACACGATATGGAAGAAACTAAACTTGATATGGAAGTAGAGGATTTTGAAATTCTGCTGCTCGAATCCGCTGGTCGTGGGTATCTTTACAAACCGCAATATAGTGAAGAGCAGCTGAGGCTGATGGAGGAACAGGAGGAGGACGAGGAGCCCGGACTGGCTCGAGCTGGACGGACTGGAGCGGACGAGGAGCCCGGACAGGCTCGAGCTGGGCGGACTGGAGCGGACGAGGAGCCCGGACTGGCTCGAGCTGGGTGGACTGGAGCGGACGAGGAGCCCGGACAGGCTCGAGCTGGGTGGACTGGAGCGGACGAGGAGCCCGGACTGGCTCGAGCTGGGTGGACTGGAGCGGACGAGGAGCCCGGACAGGCTCGAGCTGGGCGGACTGGAGCGGACGAGGAGCCCGGACAGGCTCGAGCTGGGCGGACTGGAGCGGACGAGGAGCCCGGACAGGCTCGAGCTGGGCGGACTGGAGCGGACGAGGAGCCCGGACTGGCTCGAGCTGGGTGGACTGGAGCGGACGAGGAGCCCGGACAGGCTCGAGCTGGGCGGACTGGAGCGGACGAGGAGCCCGGACTGGCTCGAGCTGGGTGGACTGGAGCGGACGAGGAGCCCGGACTGGCTCGAGCTGGGCGGACTGGAGCGGACGAGGAGCCCGGACAGGCTCGAGCTGGGCGGACTGGAGCGGACGAGGAGCCCGGACAGGCTCGAGCTGGGCGGACCGCTGGTGCCTGTGCTCTCGGTCGAGGAGCCCGGGCTGGCTCGAGCTGGGCGGACTGGAGCGGACGAGGAGCCCGGACTGGCTCGAGCTGGGCGGACTGGAGCGGACGAGGAGCCCGGACAGGTTCGAGCTGGGCGGACCGCTGGTGCCTGTGCTCTCGCTGTGCGCTACGGACACAGATAGAGTCCGTCTGCTGCAGAGAATTTCAACGATAGCAATTTCTCCTGGACGAAATCTCTGAATCAGACGAGCACACGGACGTTTGTGTTGTGATGTGAACCATCCTAGTGTCGCACCGCATATGTTCTGACTGAACATCCAGGTATCATGCAATAATTCACCATAGAAACGAAATACAAACGAGGAGTAATTCGCTAATGAGTTTGCCAATGTAACGGAGTTCGTTGTTGTGGGAAGAAGGAGGCGGGAACCGGCGAACATTTAAACATTTTAATAGTAAAATAAACAAATACAAAACAAAAGTATTAGCCAGCCGGCCACACACAACAGAAACAAAACATAAAATCAGGCCTGTTCCTTTTTGTGCTTCCGCTCCTCCGTGAGAGATATGAGACCGCTGCGTCTCACAGGTGTCATTCATTATCACTCGCGCCGTCCTCTCACCCTCGTCCTGCTCGCCACAGCCAACTAACTAGACATTTTGTGTGAAATTAATTTCAAACTCTTTTGGCAGCTAGCCTTGTAGACGGAAGAGTGATTTCTCTGATGTTTGCGCGCTGTTCTGGATTAGTGGGAGTGGCTTGCGGAGCTGTGCAATGTGGTGCATTGTGGGAGTTGTTGTCTTACATACAAATGCGCCCTAAAGTTATTTTCTGTCTTTTCTCGGTCAAGAGGGCACCAAATTCAAAATTTCTTTTACATTTCAACTACATATATAACCCACTTTCAATAAAGATTAATGTTGAAATGGGTGGAGTGACCCTTTAAAAGTCCACTTGGTGTCACGGTGATGGATGACAAATGCAACTTTGCACATGTACATTCTGACTCGAGTTAACTCACACAATAACTTTAACTGTTTGCCCTTTTGAACTATAATAACGATTGCTCGTTCAGTGCCATGGCCGCTGACGTTATTTACTATCATATCTGTGCTCTCTGCTCTGCATTGAGTCTGAATCTGACCACCAAAACTTTAAGATTAAACAAGACGGTTTATTTATATTATTATAAAAATGGGAAAAAATGTAAAGCGCGGTTTGGCGGAGGCTCTGGTTGCCATAGAAACATGACACGCGCTTGAGACTGCACGCTCTGCTTCTAACGGCAGAGAGAGAGAGAGAGAGAGAGAGAGAGAGTGAGATCGCTCTTTATTTTTTGGCTCACACTTTTCTTTACCTAATTTTACAAGTTGCAAAAAAACACAAGCAGCGCTGACTGACTCATTCTGACTCTGGTATTACACACAATGTTAAACAGACCCGGGACCCGAAGTAATAGATTCAGACCCGACCCGGACCCGGCTGATCATTTAAAATATAGACCCGAACCCGTACGGGTCCACTGTGAAGACCTCTAGTTCAAGGTACCAAACTGATAGATTTATAGATGCTTAAAACTTTATCCATAAATAAACTAAGAAATGTGTTACGCTCCTGCACAGAAGAACAAATTGATGGCTTAATTGGTGCAAGAATTCTGTCGATCGTCTTAAAAACCATTCAGATTCACCAATCGGAATGAATTCAGTTAGATTGAAACAAAAGGTGTGCATATAAACCATGAATGGCGACTGCAGAAAGCAAAAGCTGAATCCCGGACATCGACGGACGGACATGTCCGGGAGAAAGAGGATGGTAACCGCTACTACTCAGCTTTCTCCACAGAACAAGAGCCTGCTAGCTTAGCTTCCAAAAAAAGATGGCTGACACTATGTGTGCATTCTGTGAGTGAGATCCCCCTCTATGGGCGGGTTGAGAACATGCGGGACGGCTCCTACTACTGGCTGTAGTCTCTGGCCAAAAAATCCTCTACAGAGTTTCTACTAATACAAAGCTTAACAGTAGTAAATACCATATGGCAACTGTCAAAATGATTGATGATAGGTGGCCGTGTCTATCCTTTGATCTTCCCCCGCCCCTTCCCGCCCCTTCCGGTTCCTCCCCTTTCCCGCCCCGCCCCTTGACCCACCCCTTCCGGTTCCGCCCCTTCCTGTTACCTTTGACCTAGTTCCGCCCCTTCCTGTTACCTTTGACCTAGTTCCGCCCCTTCCTGTTACAGCTTCTGTCAAAATGATGGATGATGACCTTTGATCTAGTTCCGCCCCTTCCTGTTAAAAAGTTTCTGTCAAAATGATGAATTGTTTGAAGTTTGTTTGATCTAGTTCCGCCCCTTGCGGTTACAGCTTCTGTCAAAATGATGGATGCTGACAGTTTGTTTAATCGTTTGAAGTTTGTTTGAGATGTATTGGACTTTGTTGTTACAGTTACAAAGCGATGGATTGTTATTTTTTTAGCGCATCCCCTCGCTATGCCTAAGCTTATCATAGCAGGTGTGTGTGAAAGTGATAAGAAAAAACTGATATAGTTTATCTGACACAAGCGTAAAAAATAAATGTATTCAGTGAAGCATTTCCGATTAAAAACGGAGACATTAAAAATGTATTAGAGTTGAATAATATGAAACATACAGTTTATGTAAAACCTCACCCCAAAAAACACTAAATGTACTAAATAAATTAATGAAATAAATGTACAACTATTCACTGAATCAAGCATTTCAGTTTAAATAAAATGGAGTCACAAAAAATATTCCAAACAGTTAAAAATGTATTAGAGTTGAAGAAAAAAACACATACAGCTTATGTAAAACCTCACACAAAAAGTTTAAATAAAGTGGAGCCACAAAAAATTGCAAACAGCTAAAAATGTATTAGAGAGTTGAAGAAAAAACATACAGGTGAGGACAATATGTATCATATATTTCACACTAAAGTTGAAAAACATTATGTTCATTTAAATGAAATGGTTATAAAATTTACATTTAGTCATTCACATATATTTGACACTGACTCAAGTTGAAAAACCATGCTGTTCAATTAAAAGTATATAAATTAAACAAAAATAAAATCATCTTACTGTTTCACCATGGTTGAAAAAACCCCCACAAGTGTTTCCCCCTGAAGTCTTTTCTCTCTGTCACTCCAGCGTGTGGCTGGCCTGGTATCTGTTTTTGTGACGCGTTCCTGAGCCCATTGAGAAATATCTTACACAACAGTTAAAAAGCATTGTGTTCCTTTAAAAGTGTATAAATTAAAATATATCATATATAAAATAAATAGTTTACTAATTTAACTAAAGTTGAAAACATGTTGTTCATTTAAAATCTTACTAAATTACTAAAGTTGAAAATCATGCCGTTCTTTAAAAAATCTTACTAAATTACTGAAGTTGAAAAGCATTCTGTTCATTTAAAATAAATATTTTACAAATTTACTGTACCAATTATGTTAGATTTAGATAAAAATAAAATCATCTTACATTTTCATCAGGATTGAAAAAAAAAAAAATCAGACAGGTAGTGCCTGCCAGCATGGACAGTGTGCATGACAAATAAGTGATATCATCGCTGTTTTCGTACCACCGGTAATAAATTACTTTTAATTCATAAGACTTATTTTCAGGAGTGACAGTTATCAGTGAAATATGGCGCTCGTGTAATCAAAAGGTCTGCCTAGCCCCTGGGAATGTGAATTGGCCTTGAACCTAAACACTTCCATTCATAGAGTACTGAAAGAATATAGTGGACACACAGCTCCGCCGTTTTCCCATAGTTTTCCACAGGCTCTTACTGTAAAAGGCTATAAAATAGCCAAGACACATGGACGTGTGCCATACCCCCATGTATGGACCAAAAACTTTTGCACCCTCTCTTCTATGACCATCTCATCAAAAATACAAAACAGTGAGTACTTTCTCTATAATTACTTTATGCTACGGTGCTGCTTATCTGTATTATGCAATGATGTTTAATTTGAAAAATTGTTTATACATAAGGAAAAGACGGTATAATTCATTAGTGATTTAAATAGCCCAGACTAGGTATTTGTTTTATCCACATTATGCTATTAGTATTTTTATCTGCTGTAACTGGTGATACAGATATTAACATGTATCTACTAGCCTATATTAATTTATCAAAGTATGATTTTTTTTTAAATATGGAGCATTGTATCATGATATTGATGTGATACAGATATTACAATCTATCTACTATATTAATTTATCATAAAGTATGATTTAAAAAATGTACAACATTGTTTATGTTCATTATGCTATGTTTTTTTTAAACCATGTCGCAAAAGTATCAGTTTAACATGACTGTTTTACAGCAATGTTTATTTTGCATTATGCTATGTTGTTTTAACTGTTGTATTTTTTATCTGATGTAACTAAAATCTCCAGCATCGTTTATTTAAGCTGCGGGGTTTCCATAAAGGACCTTAAAATAAATGTTTTGGATTTATTCAGTTTTAAATCTTATTTAGAGATTATTTTAGTCAGATATGCTTATGTGCATAGGGCTTTTTTATTCCTCTTCAGTTACTTACTTTTTAAATTTTGGTAGGTTACTTTTTAATTCTTCTTTTACGCTGTCTTTGATTTTAACTTTTAGCAATTTGCATGATAAATTGTTTAACATGTAAGCTATATGAATGACACTGTCACAATGTGATAAGCAAAACATATAAAAGTCAAGTCAAAGCTATTTATATAGGCTAGCGCTTTTCATTGCCATTTAAAATAACATGGTCTTTCCTTCTCTCTCTCTCTCTCTAGAGACAGCAAACACTGCAGGACAATCAGGCATCCAAGTAACATGTTAGTATGGTTTATATTTTATTTTAATGAGAAAAAAAATTATGGAGTACAACAGGTGGTTTCTGGGAGTAAAAACATTTACTTTCTCCATACGGAAATTAATTTTAAAGACAGATCTACTGTGAGCTAAGAGGTTGTTAATACATGGTATTTGCTTCTGATAAAGCCTTCAGCTTATTTTTTGTAAATAATCGTGTTTCACAGTTGAACTGGTGAAAACTACATTACCCATGAGCCATTATGCTGCAGTGAAAATTATGTCAAACATAGTTTTTTAAAAAGCAACACACTCCAAAAAAGCTCTGACCACTCCCATGACGCACTGCGAATGACATAATCTCCCTACCCTCTCAAAATACTGAAATCTTTGTATAAGCTATATATGCATATTTTGCATATTTATATATAAATATATATTTTTAAAATCACTATAGGAAATAAGAATGAAAAGGGGTTGGGGAGGCACTGTGAAAAAACAAACAAAAATAACGACTTTATTCGACTATTCCTTTTCTTCCTTGTAGGCCTGAAACGAGACTTCAAGAGATTTCCACGACGCATGCGCGAGAACTGAACTGAAGTAGTTGAAGGAGATCGCAATTCTCGCGCATGCGTCGTGGAAATCTCTTGAAGTCTCGTTTCAAGGAAGAAAAGGAATAGTCGAATAAAGTCGTTATTTTTGTTTGTTTTTTCGCACACAAAGTATTCTCGTCGCTTGATAAACTTATAGTTGAGCCACTGTTGTGACATGGAATATTTAAACATTTTCTTCATTGACTTTCTGGGCCGTCAGGATTCATTCCCTTAGGGAGCCTATGGAGGAGTGATAAACCTCTCAGATTTAATCATAAATATCTTCATTTGTGTTCCGAAGACGAACGAAGGTCTTACGGGGTTGGTTCAGCATGGGGGTGAGTAATTAATGACTTAATTTTCATTTTTGGGTGAACTAACCCTTTAAAAAGCCAAACATGGAAACTTCTCTTCTGGGAGTGTCTGTTGGCCAGTGGCGTCTTTCTATGCGTGTATTTATTTACATAATGGCATTAACTGTATAAATTGACCATGATTTCCTACACATCTGTACTGAAATACTGTCTGTGACTGTAAGAGATGCACATGTCAGAGAGCAGACGCTGGTCATCACACGCTCTCTTAACAGTCAAATCCAGATTCAAACGAGCTTGCTTTGCATGACTCTGGTACAGTATTTCCACAGCAATGGCCATTTACTAAACCACAATAAGTGGAGTTTGATCACATCCATCAGTTATTATGATTATAATTTGAGCAGATAATGGCTGTTTATAACTGGCCTCCTGATTTCTGGTCATCATTTATAAACAGAATATTGTGCTCATAATTCTGACCACAGGCTTCACCGCATTTACATGCATTTAGCCTCTACTTAATTCAAAGCAACTTCCAAATCAGGGAAAACACAAGCAATTAGATTTGAAGCCAACAAATATCAGGAACAAACTTTATACTATAAAACATATGATTTCCCACCAAGTGACATTTTTAGGGGCTGTGCATGTTCTTTGGTTGTTGTTTTTTTTGTACTCTTAGACCAGGGCAGTGTTTCTCAAAACCTAAGTTGATCATAGAGACAACTGGTGGAAATGGTTTTTGAGATGCTTTTTGAGCTCAGGTGTTACGTATGAGTTCCACTGGAGGGAAGCGTGACATATGTTACGTATCCACTGGACGCAAGCTGGTAGAGAACCCAAATGCAAATTTAATAAATGACAAGACAAGATTAAACAAAAACATGACGTGGCTTGGAATTCAGAACTCAAAAACTCAAAACAAGAACTTGGAACAAACATCATTATTAGACAAAGACACAGGGCAAACATGAGGGCTTAAATACAAAGACTAATTACAAGGAAAGGGACTCCTGTGAACAATGATCAGACGATTAACAGATGGCAGGATCACATGACAATCAGGGAATCACATGACAGACAAGAACCAGGAACAAGACACAAAACCCACACCGTGACATCAGGACAATGCCAAAGTAGTTTAACTGCAGAACAATACAGATAAAACGAATGTGTATATTTTATTTATCATTTACATCTACCTGCCATTAGGGAAGATGTAGTCAAACCAAAAATTTGTCAGACATCAGATATAATTTGTGATATAATTTTTTCTAATGGGCACTTTAATTCATTTATGTAAGTGAAGAGAGCAAAATAAAGTAAACTGTGACATATTATACCCCAAAAATTCTTCATACAGTGACTACCAGTAAAATGTATAAAAATTTGCGACCAAAAATTGTTCCGACACTTTGGCCTGACCATGTTTTGCTGAAGTGTTTTTTCATTAATTGCTTATGTGAAATTTTTACACCACAGATTGAACAACATGAAGCATTGCTTGGGAATTGGTTGAGCTAAACTGGTATTATCTAATTGTGTAGTTAAATTGAACAGCTGACAGATATTCAACATAATTCATGTGTGAAACAGTCTAACAGATGGATGGACAAAACCAGTGAAATATCAACTGAATTGATAAATCTGCATTCTTGTCATATTTAATTAAATGTTCTACACTATAGCGAATAAACTGTGATAATGTGAGAAATGTTGAAGGTGTCTGAACAAATGTTGGTTTGACTGTATATATAGGAGGAGGTGTGTTTGAGCACGAGAGGATAGATAGAGCTGCGTGTCGTCTGTGTGAAACCAGTAGAGAAACGGGCTTCGCATTGAACCCTGAGGTACACCGCTGGTAAAAATTAATCTGCTTGGTTTTATTTGCACTTCCAGAAGATTTTTTACTTACTGACCTCTGAAGTGAAGTAGTCTTTGATCAGTAATTTGCATTGACCTATGTTCAATCTAAATTGATGACTTGGATGGGTTGAGTTGGCAGTGTTTGATGTGTTGGTCTATAATATGAAATTAGTGACAAGCAAATCTCAAAATTTTAATATCTCTTGCAAACAGGCAAAGTATGTAAAATGACAAAGAGTCCAGGTAATGCCATTCACCTATTCATTACTTTAAGAAATAAGCCATTTTATTATTTATTAGAATTAATTAGCATAAAGAGAAGTTGATTCTCTATGTAATGCGCTAGTAATTTGATTACGTTTAAACAGAAGTTTAGTTTTGGTGTCCTGTTGGTGTGTGTGTATATATATATATATATATATATATATACACACACAGTGACGATTGACTGAACTTTGTTGATTCTCTACAAGCCTTCTCGCTGTCAGAACAGAGTGTAACGAGTGAAGAGCAAATTTTTAGAGCAAATTCAGCGACGTTGCTTAAACTGACGCACCACAATTGTGGTTCGTGCAGAGTCCCTCTGCACCCGCTGACTAGCACAGTGAGTGCATTGCCTGTCTGGGGAAATCCCACGTAGAAGCTGCTCTTACCGAGACAAGCTGTTCTCATTGCGAGAGTATGTCTCTCTCATCTATCCGCTCGCAGATCGCTTTCTTTTCAGAAAGCGGCCCATCCCCTCATGCTCTCCCAGGAACCTTGGGGAAAGATGGATCTGAATCTCAGTGGATCTGAAATATACATACTTTCATATCCAAATAGCCATCCAACACAGACCGTTTTTGAGATTCGCGTTTGAAGGGGTGGCCTACCAGTATGCAATCCTACCATTCGGACTGGCTCTGGCACCACACACTTTTATGAAGTGCATGGATGCAGCTGTTTCCCCCCTGAGACAGAAGGGGATGCTCATCCTGGCCCAGTCGGAGGAAGAGTTAATCTCTCACACATCTGTGCTCCTCTGCCATTTTAAATGCCTAGGACTCAGAACCAACATAGCCAAGAGCTAGTTGTCTCCCAGCCAGAGGATCTCTTTCCTGGGGCTCGACCTAAATGTGGGCAGACCCAGTGCTCAGACTATCCAGCGGCTTGCAGATTTTATTTAAAGCGAAGTAAAAACGCTCTCCCTTTCCCCTCTCAGAACTTTCCAAAGGATGCTAGGCCTTATGGTCCCTTCACCGCCAGTACTTCCACTGGGCTTGCTGCACATGCATACTACAGTGCTGGCTGAAGCCCCAGGCCCCAGCTCACCTTGTGACGATCAGATCAGGTTGCCTTCACATCAAGGTGGACCACAGCTGCATCAGAGCCCTGGCCACTAGGAAGAACCCCAATCATTATCAGATTGGAGTAAGCATGGGGTTGGTCTCAAGAAGGAAGGTAGTCACCACGGATGCCTCCAACGCAGGTTGGAGAGCTCTGTGCGAGGGCAGACCAACTGCCGGCTCCTGGTCGAACATGGGAAAAAAGCTGTATATCAACTACCTGGAAATGATGCCGTTTTTTCTAGCCCTCAAAACATTTCCACCAGACCTAATAAGACACCACGTCTTAGTCCAGTCGGACAACGTGGCGGTAGTATCCTATTTTAACCACCAGGGTGGTCGAGGCCTCTGTACATGCTAGCTAGCTAGACCTCGCTTAGAGTGACACTCGTGCCGGGCAGACTGAACCAGGGAGGAAACATGCTGTCCTGAAGTAAGGCAGATCAATAACATTGTAGAATATTGAATGTCCCCAACTAAGCAAACCAAAAGCCAAGGCAACAGTGGCAAGGAACCAAAACTCCATCAGGTGACAGAATGGAGAAAAAACCTTGGGAGAAGCAAGGCTCAGTCGGGGGCCGGTTCTCCTCTGGCCACTAAACGAACAGTGTGTGATTATGATTCAGGCAGCATTATAGGTCAGAAGTCAGATTGGATCAGAACATTCACAATATTTATCCAGTTCATCTGGTTGGGGGTCGGAGTCATCACGGCGGTATGGAGACGAGTTTGTTGAGGTGTCCATGTGGCCTTCACAGGGCTGGCACTTCAGGGATGCGTTGTGGTCGTGTACAGGCACAAGTCCAGCATCTTATCTGGATACGGCCCAGATTCGGCACACTGCAGTAAACCTTGGAATAAACGGAAAGACTAACATTAGCGTAGATGCTGTTGTGGAAATTTCAATAGTCATTGATCCCTAACAGATATCATAAGAGAGAGAACCTATTCAATGTGTAAAATATATGTGTGTACGTGCTTGTGCGTGACGTTTCAGGAACATATGGGACAGGACAACTGACCTTAGGGACGGCCAGTTTTGGCCAGTTTATTTCAGTACCAGTTTGTGTCTTTAAGTAGAGACTAAACAGCAGTAAGGACCTTATCTGGGTGGGTGAAAGGTACAGCGGGTGAAGAGGAACCTTGAAAAGAGTATAAAGGCTGTCTCATATCCTCCTGTTGTGTGTCACTCTCATGCACAGCATAACTTCTGTGTGTCAGACTGAACCTATTCTTGCAAGAATAAATCATTTTAAAAGACCTTTTGTCTCAGAATGTCTCTTACGCAGTGATATTGGTTGGTTAATGATTTTTTGCCACAACAATTTGGTGTCAGAAGAGTGGGATTCCTTGGAAGTGCCTTCTGGACCTGAGAGCGGATGGTGTTTGGCCACCTGGACTGAGTAGTTCCAGCTCTACCTCGTAAGCTTGAGAGAGAGGGGCCGACCGCTGTCAGGGCCGGGAGAAACTCCACTGGAATCAAATGAAAGCGAACCCATTGCAACCAAAATATCTCTGGTAAGAGACGGCTAAAATATTTTCTTTTGGGCTAAAATATTTTTCGGGTATAAATGAGAATAAAAGATAAAAAGTATAAAAGAGTGAACCATAAGT
This sequence comes from Tiaroga cobitis, assembly GCA_030578255.1. Taxonomy (NCBI): domain Eukaryota; kingdom Metazoa; phylum Chordata; class Actinopteri; order Cypriniformes; family Leuciscidae; genus Tiaroga; species Tiaroga cobitis. Next base: position 543,252 of record CM060597.1, read on the forward strand.
GGCTGAAGTCTATTTCTTTGGTGCGGGTACAAGATTTGTCCAGAATTAATTGAGACCTGAGAGCAGGTCAAGAGATTTCATGTGGGCACTGAGTTCTCGTAAAAAGTCTGGAATTAATTGAGATTTGGGGTCATATCAAGATATCTCACGCAGATTACAGTCCAGAATTAATTGAGACCTGGCAACAGGTCAAGAGATTTCAGGTGGACTTTAAGTTGGAATTAATTGAGATTGGGCAGCCGGGTCAAGATATTTCAAGCAGATAAAGCATTCAGAGTGGACCCTTAACTGATCTTGGGTTAAGAAATCAGATCTGTCGGAGACGTCCAACAGATTATAGACGCGCGTCGAACGGTAATTCCACAGAAACAAAAGACAGCCAGTATGGGGAAGTCTCAAAGCAAGCTTGCCAAATTTGATACACCGGTTGTTCTGTCAAATGAAAGAATTACGGGCAGAAGTGTATGCAGGATATAGAGAAGTTAATCAAACATCATGATTTTCCCAGGGAGGGAACATAGAGCGCTACGAGATTAAAAGTAGTGCGAGAATCAGTTGAACAGGGCAGTGAGAAACAAAAAGGTTGTTGTGGCTGTGTTCAACATGAGTACGCAATGTGGACAAACAATGGATTGTTGTCTTAAAAAGTCGAATTGCCGAGAGAAATAAAGTTTTTACTTCTTCATCCAGTAAATGGATGCATGACATTAGATTTCTAGAGAACTTAAATTTATATGATACGGATTGAAGTAGCAAGCAGCAATAAGGCTGTCTGTGTGAAAGAGGGGATCGAGATATGAAATTTTATATTTTGGTTTTGTAACACAGAAAAATAAAGTTAAAATTAATGTTATGAAAACAAGGGTATGGAAGAAGGAAGTGAAAAAACAAAAATACAAAAAGGTTGAAATTTAATTGTCACTAGGCTGACAGTGGTGAGAGACATGGTGGAGGAAGAAAGTGAAAAACAAATGTGTGTGTGTGGATCGTAAGCAAACAATCATGTACTGGTTAGATGCGGCAGAGAGAAAAGAAAGGAAAGGATACAGAAGGAACTGTAGGGAAATAGGGAAAGATTGAGAAGAAAACTATTTTAGAAAAATTTATTGTTTGAAACATTTATGGAACTATTTATGAGCGCCTGTTAAGTCAGATTTAAGTTAAATGATATGTTTCAGATAAAAAATAATAAGGCAATTGAGTATGATTAACAGGGATTAACATGATATGAAGATGAGGAATGTTTCAAGCAAAGTGAGGAACAATTCTATATTTTAGTGGTAAAATAATGATTGAAATTATGTTTAGTTTTAGTTTGACAACCATTGTTTTGAACCTAAAGCGTCTATAATGGGGGTAGTGAAAAGAATGGATTAACCATCCATCTTCGTTTATTATAAAAGGAATTGGAAATCATAGTTTTATAAAAAACGAATGCATATCCTGGTATTTATGATTGTAGACGATGTCTGTATCTAATATTTGAGGAGTAACTGAGGGTCCAGCCATGCTGGGAGTACAGAAACAGTGTTTGCTTATTCAGCCCGGCTTCCGGACGTTAGATATGTACTTGTTCTGTAATTAGAGTTGTTAATGATAATACCAAATTAGTAAGATGTAAAGACAGCTATGTCCAAAGATTCTGTAAATCAATAATGTATATTGTCAGATATTTGTTGATATTAAGTAATTGAAGCAAAAGATATTGTCTGTTTTATAAAGGAAATTCTGGGTCGGGGATAATTTCCCTGGGCAAGCGACTAAAGTTAAACAGAAACTTTGTGAAAACAACTTAGAATATTCTGAGCATTTCGATGCAGCTTATGAAAATTAATGTTCTGCCAATGATAATAATGAAGATTATGATTCGGCTATTGTATTTGAATCCACCATTGGTGGACTGTAAGAAGAATAGAGAGAACTGCTTATCAGTGGCTCTGTTTGCATTCCTGAATGGGACACACACTGCTTCAAGGGTGCGCAGTAAGTCGGAGCCGTTTGCAAGCTCACAGTGATCAAACTATAGGCAAGGTGTCTGATGCTGTAGTTGAGGCTGACACACCAACCCACCAGATGACAAAGAGTGTTTTGATTGTGGTCAGCAGGGCCATTTAACACGTAACTGTAAAGGCCCACCGAGAAGGTGTTTAACCCTCTGAGGTCTAAGGGTTTTTGGGGTCCTTGAGGTGTTCTGACATTCTCTGACATTTGTGCTTTTTTCAGTTATTTATAAACATGTTAATGGCAAAGGTGTAAATTCACTCAATATAGCACAAACTGGGCTACCGTAATTTCTGAGCAACAATTATGAAACATGTTTGTATTTTTGAGAGAATATTGCTTATGCATGGTTATTGAAAAAACTAAAACTTAAAGTGTCTGAAATAAGGCCACAAAACACATACTAAATATGTGTCCACAAGACTTTTGACTAATGAGTGTTGTTGCCTAGAATTTTTGCTTCAAAATGATCTGAAAATCATCCTGCCTAATCATTTACACAAAAACATACACTGATTTACATTTTATTAGAGACCTTTGGTTTGGAAAGGCAATATGCGTGGAGGCGTGTTCACACCTGAGAAGACAAAGGCCGGATAATGTGCCGCATAATGAGCTGCATATTAATTAGCCCTTTCACACAGGTGTGTCACAGGATCCCAAAGAATGCAAGGACAAAAGAAATTATCTATATAGCCCATACATATTTTACAATTAGAAATTGTAACCAATTACAAATAGGTTACAATTACAACAACAATTACAATTTTAACAATATTTCAAGTGTATTTCTTTGTAAAAAGTATACATTTTATCGTACTTATTAAAAAAAGGTAAGGATTCATTAGTTTGAATATTGGAACAAACACTATAATAACATCTTAGCTGATAATTCAATATACCTACTTTATTTTTGACAAAACATCATACTATAGTATATTTAACTATGAGCAGAAATTGGTGAACAAAAGCGTACCTATTTAATGTGACAGTAGTCTTTTTTTACAGTCAAAACTTTATAATCTATCCAAAACTAATCACAAAATCTTGTCTAAACATTCATATTTAGTCTGTAATATATTGTGTATGATATATTAGTATATACATGTGAATTTGCAGCTTCTTGCTTATACAGACATTTTATTTCAACATATTTCAGTCTATTTTTACTCATCTTAGTAGGCTATAGCAATATAGTTTGTATGTGTTGTTCATGTAAACATAACGTTTACTAATGTAGGTGCGAGAGTGAATGAACGGCACAGGCACGCGCTGTATAACTGTAGTAAACAAAGCGCTCGCGCCTATGCCGTTCACTCATCATTTAGCCTACACACAGACACGCAATTCATATTTAAACAGTCTTTTTGCGGTTTACAGTCCGACACTATTCAATATCACGATTAGAACAAAGCACTTAAGAATAAATGACTTACTACATCAGCTGGATCCGTTGCGCCTCGAAATGAAACTACCAGCACTTCTGGTACATTTTCCAGGGTTAGATAGTATTATTCCTCACAGCGAAAGGATACGCTGTGTACACAGTTGTACAAGATACTTACTAAACACGATGTGTTTTATAATCCAGCTGGTGGGCGTTGGCATGTTTGAATGGCTTGCCTTAGATCATTTGCGTTTGAATAGCGCGCGCTCTCCGTGGGCGTGGCACATTAACGCGTAATTAGGTGTAATGAGCTGGAAAGAAAAATACTGACATCTCTCTCTTTTCATACAGATTACATAAACTGAGAATATTTGTTTTTTTTATATAAATTCATTCATTTAAAAGAAGAGAGTTCAAGCTTCATTATGGAAAAACACTCGTGCCTGTATGACAAGTATTAGCGGAATTAAATTTAATCTTAGGACGCGTTTCAGAATGGACTTCACTGACAGAGAGAAGGCAGAACGCGCATCATGTTTGTTTTTCTTTATTTGGCGAAAAGCACAACACTTTGTTTTTATTGTGAGTATCCACCAAAAAAATAGACACTTATCAGGATCTAATGATGTACAACACTTAATATGTAAGATCAAAATCAACAGAGTATTTTGAGTTTCTTTTGCACTGATAAGAAAAAAGCGCCGACCTTAGAGGGTTAAATTCAAATGAATAATGAACAAGACATGCTTTGAAACTGGTTGAGAGACCATGTACAATTAGGTAAAAGCAACAAGAAAATGTGAAGTTTAAAATCTTATTTAAAAGACATGAATATGAGAATATGAGCAGTTCATAGTCAGGTATGAATGTGTGTGTTTGATGGTAAAAGCATTGTTTGTTTTATGAGTGTCATATCATCACAGATGGGTTAAGGCAAATGACAAACTTTAAAGAAGCTGATAAAGCTGATTAAAAGACAATACAGAATATGGGGCAAGCTTTTAAGTTGATTGGCCATCAAGCTCTGTCTGTAAGTGTGCCGTAATACTTTTGTCATACATGATCTAGATTTGAAGATCAGTTTAAGTATTGATGTAAATTGGAATTGTGAATTCGTAGATCGCCGTCCGGGGTTGAGATAAACGGTAAGGTTATAGCGACACATTGGCTAAGTCATTATCAAGAGAGCCCTTAACATTTATGATTATTGTGAACAAAGGGGAAAAATTATTGACTGACATGGACCAAGTCTGTACAGCACGACCTGACCTGATAGAAACAATTGATGACTTTGGAAATGGTTGTAGATGACTGACTTAGGAGACCAAACAACAGGCCTGAAAAGCAGGATTCGTTGTGAGACTCAGGGCCGTTGCCCTTCAAATACTTCGATAAGAAGATGAGATTGGGCCTTTAAGTGAAGAATGTAATATTTTGTTTCAGAGACAGAGACAGATGTCTGGAGGCAATTTGGCTGAAGGACACCATTTGGGTTAGTGTTGATGGCCAACTTTGTTTATCCAAACACCAGTATGTTAAATTGATGCACGAGCTGAGTCATGCATCAAAAGGGGGATGGTAACAATTGCCAAATATGGTTTACTAAAGGGTTCACATTTGCTGAAAGCCATCGCACAGGTGGGACAATATTGCTGTCTGTAAGTGTGCCGCACACGCTGATAACAAAATTGCAGGACTGATTTAACAGGAAACGCCAGGGCAGATGTGACAGCGAAGGCCGCGGCAGCACAGCAGACAAAAGAAACTATGTGTACTTTACTCTCTGAAAATAACCTCGACATTTGTTTTTCACTACAGATCATGCAGACGTTTGATACAGGGCAGAATGTGCCTAATAAAATAATGGCTATGGATGAATTTGACTAACTATCCTGGCCTGGGTTGTTACTGTGGCAGAAAGGTGCCACACCTGCGCAGCGCATAGCTTAAGATTTTCCTTTTACAGAATGTCAGGATGCAACTGAACTGATTCTGTTCCAAATATATATAAATATTGTGTTGTGGACATGAGTCAAGTCAAGTCGAGTCATCTTCATTTATATAGCGCTTTTAACAATGGATTGTTTCAAAGCAGCTTTACAGAGATAAACATATAATTTACGGTAACAGATTGTTTTGGCATTATAGCGGTTCTTGAATAATGTTATTTCCAGCTAAAGTTAACTTTGATTGATTCACCTCCGTCGAAATGATCAGACTTTTAAACGCGAACCTGTGATTAACGCTGACGGCGTTCACATGCTCATTCAGAATTGATTCTATAGTTATGTGCTTTTTAAAATATGTGCGCAGGTTTATAATTCATACAACCCAGCCTAAACAAACTACTTTTCTAGCCTATAAATTTTGATACAGAATTTTGTTTTATTTTATCACTTCGGGGTACGCGAACCAGAATTCACAACGCTTTATCTGTAGAGTGGGAAAGGGATCCTCCATAGGGAGAGGATAGTGGACACTTCAGCACTGCATTGTCATCGGGTCCAGGCGGATCTCCTTCGTCAGATCTGGATACGGCCTGGATCCGGCAGGCTGCGGGAAAACCTCGGGATAAACAAAGACACTAATATTAGCGTAGATGCCATTCTTCTTATGATGTAGCGAGTACATCAAGATTTAAGGGAAGTGTTCCCAGTTCTACCAGAAAGACTCGGGAGAATAAATACTGTAACAATAAATACATTTATTGATAGCCCAGCAAGCAATAAAGTTCTTTGGCGTAGGCCCCGTCCATAGCTCGCAATCCGAGGGTCCGGACTCTGCATTTCCTGCCTGAAGACGAAGGCAGGGGTGCAGCCGACCCCCTGTGAGGTATAGGAAGGGACCATCCTGGTGGTGGTGGGGAGGATGGAGGGGAAGGGACCATCCTGGTGGTGGTGGGGAGGATGGAGGTGAATGAAAGCGTCAGCATCTGCGAACTCAAACATGTGTAAGTACTGGTCTTTTATACCGCAATTATTAGACACGATTGGATAGATGAGAAGGTAATAAGTGACGTAGCAATTGAGTCTTCCCGGCAGAACTTAACGCTAAAGCTTCCATTTCTACCAGAAAGACTCGGGAGAATAAATACTGTAACAATAAATACATTTATTGATAGCCCAGCAAGCAATAAAGTTCTTTGGCGTAGGCCCCGTCCATAGCTCGCAATCCGAGGGTCCGGACTCTGCATTTCCTGCCTGAAGACGAAGGCAGGGGCGCAGCCGACCCCCAAAAATAGGTGGAAGATAATTCCACCAGGACGGAGCCCACCCCCAAAGAACGGTAAAGAAAAGTATACCCACCAGTCGTGTATCCTGTAGAGCCTAAAATAGAAAGAAAAGGGAATTAATAATGGGCATGAACATGAAATGTGGAAAGCCTCGTAGCCAATAACTAATTAGTAGAGACGACTTCATAGTAAGTCTGAAAGGTACTATGAGAAGACGTGCATTTATGCATTTATGTTCTGCTGGTGTATGTACATTAGCATTTATCCATGCTGACGCTTCCATCCAGAGCGACTTATGCTTTGAGACGCACTTACGTCTGATCGAACCAGTTTCCCTGAGAATGAGTTGGAGGGAAGCAAAGTTTTGTAGAATTGTGACTTAACTGAGAACGAGGCTACTTAGGACATAGGGACAGGTCATGGAACAAAAAGCTGTTATAGGACCACAGAGAAAAGGCCACCTTGGGCATACAGAACCGGCCATATGGGACAAGGCCGTAACAGACCGCACAGAGACAAGGCCTCGATGGACCACACAAAACAGAGCCACATTGGCCAGGCCTCATTGGACCACACAGAGACAAGGCCGCGATGGACCACACAGACAATGCCACATTGGGCCGGCCTCATTGGACCACACAGAGCAGGCCACCTAGGGCCGCACACAGAGCAGGCCTCCTTAGACCGCAAACTGGCCACATGGACCACACGGCCATGATAGACCACAGACACAAGGCCGCCCGGCCACATGGCCTTGCTAGACCACAGAGACAAGGCCGCAATGAGCCACAACGGCCTCTAATGCCGCACATAGAACGAGGTAGACTGGACAAGGCCGCAAGGCCACACAAAACCAGGCCGCAAGGACCACAAGACCACATGGCCATTTTTTAGCGAGGCAACAATGCCTCAAGGCCGCTTTGCCACACAGACAACGGCCGCTTGGCCACATTGAACCGCGCCACTAAAGGCCACAGACCACTGGCCATTTTTTACATACAGGACAAGGCAACTTGTGCCACGAGGCCACTATAGACCACACAGAGCAAGCCACACAGACAACAGCCACTAGGCCACATTGAACCGCGCCCCTAAGGGCCACAGACCACTGGCCATTTTTTACATACAGGACAAGGCATCTTGTGCCACAAGGCCTCTAGACCCACACAGAGACAAGGCCCGCTGGGCCACAAGGCTGCTAAAGCCATACATAGACAGAACCACTCATAGACAAGGCCTTAGGCCACATAGAACCAATGCCATAACTGGCCACAAGACCACGGGACAAGGCCACATTAGGCTACACGGTCACAGTAGACCACACTGAACATAGAATGAGGCCGCAGGGGCCGCGATATCGTAAGCCCACACTGAGACGAGTTTACACAGGGACATCGGCCACTAGGCCACACAGAACCGAGGCCATAAGGGCCACAAGACCATGAAGGCCACACATAGGATAAGGCAACATTATGCCACAAGGCCTTTCAGACCCACACAGAGACAAGGCCCGCTGGGCCACAAGGCTGCTAATGCCACACGGATACAAGGCCAACGAGACACAGCCACTAGGCCACACAAAACCATGCCATAACTGGCCACAAGACCACGGGACAAGGCCACATTAGGCTACACGGTCACAGTAGACCACACTGAACATGTATATCATACACTTGCATGATTTTTTTTTTTTTTTTTTTTTTTTTTTATAAGACCATAAAGACCACATGGAACAAGACCACAACGGCTACTACTGCCACATAGAGACAAGGCCACATTAAGACAAGGCCACTAGGCCACATATAGACGATGACTCATGACCATTTGTAAATGCAAGCAGAATTTAGGACCAATTGTGAGAATGGATTATGGCACCACCACCAGTAGTTGCGAAGGTTATTTACCTGAACCGTTTTAGTGAAGAGCTTGCTGAGCTTCGAGGATGATTTTGAATCGGGTCTTATATAGACTCTAATGTAGAAGACCATTTGCCCAGGATCTTAATAGCTGAAGTAGAAATGCCATGATCAGCTGCTGTAGTGGCTGCCCCGATCCTGAAGGAATAACCAGTATACTGGGAGGGAGATAGACTGCAGCTTTTGAGGACAGAAACTGATGAGTCCTGAACTAGGCTTAGAGAGAAGTGCTCCGTTAGTTAGGATAAATGAGGGGAATTTAAAGAAATTAATCATAGATGAGAAGGGACAGAATTTATAACTAATTAATAAATTGATAAGTGAAACAGAGCCTTGAGAGTCATTCTTAGAGTTCTTAAGAAAGAGAGTAAAGAAATTAGGTGAGAAACGCTAATCAGAAAAGACCATGGGTAAATCGGAGTATTTAGCTCCTGGAGTGAATCCCCTGGATGCATGAGCCATGATGCTGTAACAGACAGCTACAATCTGAATACCAATAGAAAAGAGACCATTGCGGACATGAAGTAATAAAAGGAGGTTGGATGGATTTTGCTTTCTCTAACTTACTTAGTGTGAAATGTTGCCGTATAAGCATAATCAACATCTTCAAGGTTACAACACTCAAAGTTCAAGCAATGGGAGAAATTCATTTAAGAATTGCTTTTTAAAGACTACAACAGCGCTGAGAGGAGCTAACAAAATTCCTCCTGGGTTAGTGCATCACAACCTAAATTTACATGAATCCTGCCCACGGGACATGATTTAAGAAAATCGAGACAGAATAAGCCAATTAGTGACTAGAGATAGCTACATAATTCAACGACCATCCGGAATGTTGTCTATATGTTGACACTTCTTGAGTCTCTCCATCTTGAATGATCCCGGTTGAACGAAGCGAAAAGTTTAAAATTGTTGGTGAGAGGTAATCGAAGCTGCAAAACGAGCTGTTGAAACTCCGACCCCTGTGCCGGGAGTAGCAGCCCTGCCACATCCAAAGGGATAGACAAAACGATATGCTTATTCACCTTCGAAATAACCATTCCAAAATGCTATTCAAAATTATCTGTGGGCATTCCGAGCTAAACCCCACGTACACACTGGAGACCCACCACATATCCTGCGAAAAGGGCACAATTATACTCATTTTTATCTTTGTGATACAATGAGATTGGCAGGCGTTTATCGGAGGTTTACTACAGGTCTTGGCTATGCCTTAAGTAGCAAACGAAGAGAAGGTATGGTGAACATACTTGGATAATTAGTATTAAAATACTTGCGTGAATTTGAATGCCTGCGTGCAAACTATGAATGGAAGAATATTAAATTACGATTTCGTAATTGTAGACGAGGAAGGAACAATCGGCCGTGATCAGGATGTGAAAACAGGAATCTGAAAAGAAAAGCAAAACATTACTAATTTAACATAAACTCTGTTAGAAGAGGGCAGGGTGATGGATCCGGGTTGCTGAACGGCAAAAGCCGTCTGAAAGCCTGTAACAAAGAATGAAAGCGCGTAGCTATGGCTTTGCATTGGCAGGAATAAGCACAACCTTAATTATGAAATTGAAGACGACTGATAGCCAAATTAACGTCTCAGGAATGGCATGATCGCCTAACAATAAGATCTGCCTTGATGACAACCATGCTTTGTTAGCACGGCGATATAATATATTTTGCGACCACGTCAAATCCCGAAGGACGCTAACGACCGCTATAGGATGATTTTGTGAAGAGCGGACGAAACGAACCTTGAGTAAGCTTAAAATATTCATCTAGCCTTTACTGATCTAGATATCCGAATCTGAGATTGTGTGTGTTTTTTTTATTATTTTTTTTTATAGAAATTCTTAACCGGCTAAATCTGACTTCTTAATACGGTACTTACCTGAAGTAAGGTGACGGCGTCCTGTCAAGAAGCTACTATCATTACCTAAATGATACTTGATCTGTTATCTTTTGAGCGTAGAATCCTTTTCTCAGATGCGGAGCATATGCCTGACATGGCTCCCAAGTTGCTCTTTGCAGAAATAGCCCCATTCGTCGCTGGCCACAACAACAGTTGAGACTCTTGAATAGAAAGATACATGTACATGTGAATCATACAGTTGAGGAAAGACAATGCCACTCGAGTCTCCCTCACTGATTAGTTCTGTTGATTGGTTTGACTTGATAAAACTAATATGACTGTTAGTTCTACTGAGTTAAAAGTTTTTGCTAAGGATATTGACAGGAGTATCCTTAGTCTGCATTTTTCTGTACATTAATGTGGAAATACCCATCACATAAAATATTTCTATCACACATATCAGTGGATTAAGTAGTCACCAGGAAAGGTTAAATATTACAGCAATTGTACACATTTCCAATATTGTAGATCTAATTTTCATTAAGGGACTTATAATATGATTTTAAAGTAGGCCTAAATATGTTAAATAGTTGTTTGTGAAATTACAACACTTATGTAAGTATGTAATTAACTGCCATTGTAGAGATATCCACTACAGAATGTATAACAGTCAAATGAACAACTTGCTCTCTTTAGCTCAGGTTTTTTTTTTTTTTTTTTTTTTTTAAATCAGTTACTCAGTTGTTAGTGGGTATTTGCAAACTGCCCACGAGAGCGTGGTATCGACAACGCTGATATATATATATATATATATATATATATATATATATATTTTCTTCAACAATTGCACAGTTTACAGGAACGTTCATCTCCATTGTAAAAAATAATACATTGTGCAGTTTCCAACATTGCGGGTGTTTTGACAAAAATGATATTATTAGATCACTGTACTGTGGCGGTGACACGAAACTTGCTTACACTTGCTATGAACATTTCCCCTTTAAGGCGAGCTAACCGGCCCCATTGCAGTCTGCAGATCAGTAACGTTAGTAATTATGAACACGTACGCCACGTCACCGTAGACACCAATTTGAACTCTGCCGCTGGTGTAGGAAGCAACGGAGAAATACTTACCTGGATGAAGTTTAATCATGCTAGAGGGGACATATTAACAGTGGCTGGTGGAAGCGCCTACCAAACTTGAAAAACCAACTTGAAAGCCTTGGAAGTGGAGCTTGAACTTGAACCAGCGAGAGAAGATCGCCTCTCGTGATTTGAGTTGTTGATTCATGTCGGTGGATCGGTGATCTGCGGGATAATGCACCCGTGCAGACAGCGAGGTTCTTTTGCTGGACAAGTTGTTGAGAATGACATAGTTCTCTTCCTGCCGGATTATCCTGACTGATGAGCTGACGCTGTTCGAGGCGTTTGATGACGTGAAAATGGAAACTGATTGGTTACCCAGGGTGTTTTAGGCCTAGAGAGCAGAGCTTCTCATGAGAGGCCTTGGCTGATCAAAAACTCTCCGAAGACCACTGTGCATACGGGGAGATGCGGCACTGAACGCGGGAACCTCGACGTGTAGCGGAGATACGGCGGGACATATCCATCGTCGGAACTCAATAATAGAACAGTCCTGAAACATGTTGGCTGGCGACTGAACGAGAGCATGAATGAAAGCGTCAGCATCTGCGAACTCAAACATGTGTAAGTACTGGTCTTTTATACCGCAATTATTAGACACGATTGGATAGATGAGAAGGTAATAAGTGACGTAGCAATTGAGTCTTCCCGGCAGAACTTAACGCTAAAGCTTCCATTTCCGGCTGACCTAATCTATGCAGCCTAACATTGAATTTATAGAAGTCTATAGTGTGTTATGTGTATGCTAGGTCAAAGAGATGTGTTTTTAGTCTAGCTTTGAACTGACAGAGTGTGTCTGCTTCCCGGACAATGGTAGGAAGACTGTTCCAAAGTTTTGGTGCTAAATAGGAAAAGGATCTACCGCATGCAGTTGATTTTGATTTTCTGTTTTTTGTATTATCAATTGGCCAGAGTTTTGAGATCGCAATAGACGATAAGGACTATAACACGTTAAGAGCTCGCTCAAGTACTGGTGAGCTAAACCATTTAGTGCTTTGTAGGTAGCCCGCTATATTTTAAAATATGTACTATGTTTAATAGGGAGCCAATGCAGTGTTGACAGAACAGGGCTAATAATCATACTTCCTGATTCTAGTGTAGTGTTTCTCAACGGGGGTGTTTGGACAGTGTTGGGGAGCGGTGTGAACGAGGCAGCAGAGAGGGGGGTGCTCAGGCACAAATGGGGGGTGTTACTCACTGTTGTTCATCACAACTTTTAATTTGAATGTAAAATAAAATTATGTCTGTGCAAATTAATGAATTTATATTTAAATTACTATATAATAAATTAGTTGGTAGTAGCCCACTCAGACTTGTCCGGCTAGTTACCGGCAAATGATCTCCATAGCAACGCCTAAAAATAAATGCGGCAGCTGGCAGCTGTCAGAGTGGTAGAAAGAACGCTGCTAAAGACTTTGACAGCAGCTTTCGAACTCTTTACGGTTTAAGATAAGATAAATGTGTCCAATCAAAATGTACACAAGCTTCGCGGTTGTCATGATGTGGGTTTGTGTCCTGTCATGTTCTATAGTTCCCTGTCTTGTCTATTAGTTATCCCACGTGGTTCTGATTTCCCACGCCCCCTTGTTATCTTGTCTAGCTCGTTTGTCCCTGATTATTTAAGCCCTGTGTTTCGGCCTTGTCTTGGTGAGTTCTTGTTTAATGTCGAATGGTTAACCTTGATGTTGGTTGTTCCTGTGTCCTGTTCCTGAGTCCCGAGTCCTGTCTCCAGTCTAGTCTGTTTAAGTTTGTAGTCTGTTAAATAAAGCGTGTGCTGCACTTGGATCCAGCCTTATCCTTGCTTCAACCGCACCATCGTTACAGCGGTTTAAACGTACAGTATGTCATTTTTGGCAACCAGGGGACACTCAATCAAAATAATAGCAAAAGACGTACTTTGATGACATCGGGAAAGAGCGTGGGCTCACGGGAGTTGTTGTCGCTGTCAATGACAACCAGCCCTCTGAGAGAGAGAGAGAGAGAGAGCATCGATACGATGTTCATTGGAACATGCGCGCTCTGTCATTCCCCACATTCCTCAATCATTCTGAGTATTTTGACAATCACGTCTTTTCGAATAGAGAGATATGAATTATCAGACCCCTATTAAATCAATATTCCATCTAGCTAGTATTAATAGATGTTTAAAAAACACAGTCACCTTTCGTTAATAATTATAATTACGTTTATACTATTATATCGAACAAGATAACGTTAGTGAACTGCATATGAAGCTACTTTCTACTTTATTATACTATACATGAGAGCTAGTCCGTCTGCGTTTTACATCGTTTCACAAAATATACGGATAGATATAGTTAGCTGAATGGGTGCTTAGCTGTTTATTAGAATGCAAGCGAGATCGGCATCTCTCTGTAGATTTAGCTTGTCACGAAGGTCTCTCCATTTTTTAAAATGCAACCCCAATGTTTACTCGTGTCATGCTTCTTCTCCTGTCCCAAACCCTTCTCGGGTCATATTTTTCACCCGTACGTTTGCGCTTTACTGAGCTGGCTCCAGCAGCAAAACATGCAGGCAAAGCGTAATCGTGGTCCATAACTATATAACACAGACTAATATAAATATTACATATAATAGTCTCGGTCAAGTTTGGTGCAGTTGCAAAATGATACTAGCTACTACTTTTTTTTTCTTCGTCGTTTTCTTTGCTTTTATTGGCGGTAGTCCGGTGTTCCCCTTTGTGTTTGGCGGTTCCGCAGGAAGTTAGAGAAAATAGAGGAGTCAAAGGTTATATGACGCCATAGACGGGCGACAAAACGGAAATAAAGAAACGGCCCGTGTCTTCGAATTAAACTATAAAATTCTCCGGATTTGAAAGTTGGTGGAAACTGTCGGGATAATGTAAGTACATGAAGAGTTCAGATGCAAAAGCCTCTAAGTGCCATCTGAAATCTTCTTCTAGAATGATCGTTTTTATCAAGCTCGTATATTTAAGTTCAGTAATTTCACTTAAATGACAATGAAAATGACCTATTAATTGTCATTTAAGTGAAATTACTGAACTTAAATATACTGGCTTGATAAAAACGATCATTCTAGAAGAAAATTTCAGATGGCACTTAGAGGCTTTTGCATCTGAACTCTTCAATATCTCATGGAAATATATAACATAGATACAGTTATTTTTGCTATTTTTAAAGCAGAAAAAATACATATTGTGCCTTTAAGAATAATGTGTCCAATCAAAATGCACACAAGCACAATTACATAGGTATAGAGTCTCTCTGGTAAATTTGGGGAATATGTATTCAATAATTAATAATTATTCATACGGTTTGAACCAGATAAACTTTAAATTATTAAATCTCCCAAAAAGGGATAATATGTTCCCTGCATCTGCATTCATATACGAACCTAGACAATTAACCACAAAGGAGTATAATTAATTGCATATGTAGCCTGTATTTTACAGACATGTTCAAATTAGTTCAATTGTATATCAATACTTAATCAAAACGGATTATAATTAAATATTATTATATCAATTATGTCTATCTTAGATTGTCAGGATGATCTTTAAGGGGATTAATTTACGATCGAATCATCTGCTTGTCCAGCAAACCTGATCATTCGATCTCCATCAAACCTCACAAAATGATCCTACTTTATAGACTTTCAAGAGAAGCTATTCTTCTGGCCACGAGGATTAACTTTCCTGTTCTATAACAATACTTTTATCAATGAATGTGTAAAGCACGTAGCTTTGGAACGTACATTAAAGGGACTTGTATATGAGCAAGAGACAGTCAATAAAATTAATATAATGTATTTTAATAAATGGAAACTACGTTACAGTTACTAACGTTACAAGGAATAAAATGTATTTACAGACAATAACATTTTACATTTATTCATTTAGCTGACGCTTTTATCCAAAGCGACTTACAATTGCTATATATGTCAGAGGTCGCACGCCTCTGGAGTAACTAGGGGTTAAGTGTCTTGCTCAGGGACACAATGGTGTCTCGCAGTGGATTCGAACCCGGGTCTCTCACACCACAGGCATGTGTCTTATCCACCACCCAGCGACAATGCGAACACCCAGCGCTCAATGCGAGCATAACACAGCGGCAATGAAAGAAAATGCATAAATAAAGAGAGAGAGAGAGAATGAGAGAGAATCTGGAAGGATCAGTGGTATATTACAGAACTTAAAACCTCTGAGAGACAACACGGAAAAACACAATCTTAATGCTCTGAAAGCTCGATAAACGAATATACTTGCATATATGGTTCTCTTATGTTGCTGAACATGCCTGCGTGGGCGTAGAACAAGAGAAATGTTGCAAGGCTGTTGTGAAATGGGTTTAACTCAGTATAAATCAGATCCGATCTTCTGTTAATTTCTGTTGGAGTTTTTGAAAGGATGCTCACATAATTAGGACCCTCATTGAGAGTCTCATGACACCTGACTCCTGTGCAGCTCAAGCTCTGATTTACATCATTCAAATACACACAAAACAACAGGGAAATTATCAACTATTGAAGTGATCCAGATGGAGTTCAAACCAGGACAAACTACAGGCCTAGAGCTCATGATGGGCCATCGGCTTTGTACAGTTATTATTATTAAGATAATATCATATCAATCATATAGACCATTGCAAGTTAGTTCTCTTTACTCTTTCATTCGGCATTTGCATGCGATTTTTGGCATGCATGAATATTTCCCCAAATATCTACGCATCTTTTCTGCTCTTTGCCTCGGTTAGTCTTAACTAAATCTGGCATTGAGTACAATGAACATTCTCGTCTTTGAGAAATTTCTTGCGATGTTCCTCTTTTGCAATGGCTTTGGATAAAAGCATCTGCTAAGTGCACAAATGAATTATGATAAACATATGCACTGTTGTTCACAGCATTACATTAGCTTTTCAACATCTGTCTCCCAAAATATGATACTCCTAGGATATGTTTACACGACAACGATGTGCTAAAAATGGAAACTTTTTTTTTTTTTTTTCACAGATGAAAACGTAATCAAAACGATCCCCATTCACACAGATCCACGAAAACAACTAATAACGCTGTATTATGCATGCCAGACAAGTAGTCGGCAATGTGATATTGTACACTCGAGCCGCATGCACATACCTATAGACACAAATTACATAATCTATGATTTCTTTGTCCGATTTTCATTATAAGGATGGAAATCTTGATAATACTACTAATAATACTAATAATACTACTTTGTCCTCTGGGTAATTTTCATCATCACAAAGCCAGAAACATTCACTGTAATCCTAATTGTAGAATGTGATATAAAGTCCCTTTAATAAAATGGGACTTTAAGAAAATGACAAAACCTTTGAACAAAACTTAAGTCAAAATTATGACAAAAAAAATTTACATAGAAGGTAAAAATTGCATCCTAAGTTGAAATTGACAAAAGAAAAAAATGACAGTCAAAATTGACAAAAGTCGAAATGAAGTCACATAACTCATTTATCCACATGCAAATGGAACAAGCATGTTAAAGCTTTGTAAATTTTCCTAAATGACTCAACAAGCTAAACTCAAAAACCACTTTACATATTAAATCAGAATATAAATAAATCAGAATATACAATTATAATACAAAAAAAGATAATTATAATTCCAATTCCAGTATTGTATTTTATTGTATCTGTGTGGTACAGAAATCAATCCCTGTTTGATCTGTCATGGGTCTCTCAAAACAGAAACTCTCAATCCGACTCCCAGCCCAAATGTCCCTGCCTTATGACGTCACACGAGAGAAAGTACATCAGTCTCCTTCGGGAATCATCCACAGACCTCAAACTGACTGTAAAACCACTCCATCATCAGCGTACGGATTTCACAGGACAGGACAGGTTAGTTCGCTTCATTTTTTATCAAAACAAATATGACAGATATTAGTGACAACAGTTACTGATTAAAACCATAAAATAAACAAGCATTTATCAATACAGCTGTTATTTTCTTTTTTAATAAAATATATTTTTCTAAAATAAAAATGCAATTAAGAGACTTTATCCCAAAATGTCTGTCAGATGGTTCCAGTTTCATTAATGATTTTACATGATTGTAATGTGTTCAAAATGAAAAGCAATGAAATGGTTGACTTAACTGACTTAACACTTCCAGATGATCACCTCCAGATCATTACTGTCTGTCAGGAGACTGAGATTTTACAGCAATGTTCCTCTAGGCTCCATGACATTATCAATCTCTGTCATAATCAATGCTGGGTATCAACTGATTATATAATCTGGATTATATGATCAGATTCCAAAAATGAAGTACTTGTAATTGGTATTTATACCAATATATTGCATTGTTAAATGCACATAATCAGATTACAGATATATTTTTTGTTTATTACATATCCATCAGACAAATTTCGGTAACACTTTACTTGAAGGGGTGTGCATAAGACTGACATGACACCTTCATAACCATGACATGACAAATGTCATGAATATGAAGTAGGGTTTATGCATGTTTATGACAACTGTCATTAAGTGTCTTTCGCTCAATGACATTTTGAATGCAAATATGACATTGTTTAAGATGTCTTCGTTATGACACCTTGACATAAACCAATACATCATAACCTGTCAGTGTCTTTGTCATAACAACTTGACATTAAATTAAGTTAAACTGTCATGTAGTTGGTTTTGACATTGGCTGTCATGAGGCATTATAACTGTGTCATGAATATTGTTCGTGACCTCAACTACAGTGGTACAAATTGAATTTGTCATTAAACAGTTATAATGGCTTCATAACAGCCAATGTCAAAACCAACCACCTGACAGTTTAATGTAATGTTAACCAATAAAGCTAGGTGGTTTCTTAAGTTTGATCATTAATCTGCTATGTCATGTTTATGACAGGTTGTGTTGTCTTAGTAATGTTAACTTGTCGTGACAAAGACATCTCAAACAATGTCATATTTGCATTCAAAATGTCATAACTGAGCGAATGACACTTAATGACAGTTTTCATAGACATGCATAAAACGTCCTTCATATTCATAACATGTGTCATGTCATTATTATGAAGGTGTCATGTTAGTCTTATGCACACCCCTTCAAGTAAAGTGTTACCTAAATTTCTTTAAAAATAAAATAAAGCCTACCGCTCATAGTTGAAAGTCTTCCAGTTTTGGAATTGATGTCTTTGTTGATAATAAAGAATGGTTTTTCTTTCTCTATGTATTTTCATATCAATATGGTATACAAAAGAATTCTATTCAAGTCTGATAAATGAGTTAGATCAAAAGTAGTCTCAACATTACGTTACCTACAATTTGTGTCATGTAATTTGTAATCAGTAACGCACTACAATTTGTAAGTGATCTACCCAGTACTGGTCATATTTCACATCTTTGCCTTTTGTCCCAAAATTACAGAGCAATATAAGGACTTATCTGTGAGATGATGGGGATCATCGAGTGCTGGCTGATATTATTGGGTAACGTAAGACTTTTATTAATAACAGTAAAAGAAGACCAGTTCACAACAAGGACAATAACTATAACAATAGTTACAATAACAATCGTTTTCAAAATAAAAGAATAGCAGAGTCCGCAGCACATATAACGATAACAGCACAGAGGAATGATATCATTGGAAACTATCTTTTCTAATGACGAATGATAAAAACAGTGACAGCCAATCAGAATCCATCCTGCTTTAATGAGCTCCAGCATTTAAAGTGGCAGACGACAGAACTGACACGTTTAGAATAAACAGAACGATATTATGCGCTGGTGTGGACGCTGATAGTTATCGTTATAGTTAATGAACTTAAAGCGGTCCTATTATGCCATTTTACCAAGTCTTGATTTTGTTTTCTTGGTGTAATAAATATGCTTTCATGTTTGAGTGTTAAAAAAACACATGCAACCACAAAAGATATTTCAAACACGATTGACATGTATATGGATTTTGGAGGAAAACATATTAATCTCAAGAGCAAGTGTGTTATTACTAATTTTGAAAAGTGCCTTTTTTTAAGAAAGGCAAAATCAAAGAAGGGTAATTGAGAGGTCCAATCAAAGAAATTATGCTTTTGGTAAAAAAGAAATGTAGCAAAGTTGAATACTTTATTTTTATTCAACTCAAGTACCACAATTTAATTGTACTCAAGAAAGTAGAAAAAATGGAAAAGTGTACTCAAGTACTGTAACGAAAGTATTTGTAATTAGTTACTTTCCACTTCTGGGTTATGGAAGTTGTTCTCCGTAAAATGTGCAGCAAACAGATGAACGTTGGAGTTATAATGTTCAGGAACAGGAAATAAACTTTAACAACTCTAAGTTCATTAACCTTAGAAAGGTCAAATAAATGAGTTTTGGACACGGGGTGAAAAAAAATGTCTCGGTTACTAATGTAACCTTCGTTCCCTGAAGGAGGGAGCGGAGACGTGACATCGACGTAGCGACATAATGGGATCTATGCTCTTCCTGGAAAGAATGGTAACGGGGCGGCGCGCTGAGATCCAGTACGGCCCGCCCCGAGAAACCAATCGTCCAACCGGGAAGGTTCAGGACGTGGTGGAGGATTCCACACAAGCCCGACCTTCTCCGCGGCCTGGGAAAGCATAGCTGCCCATTCTGGATCAGATTTGGGCAATGCTACACAGTGCCTCAGTGTGCTGAATGCCCAAGCATTGTGGCCGTCTGCTGGCGCCAAGGAACGACCGTACCCAGAAAATCACAAGCGGAATGACATCCTGAAAAGGACGCAGGGTCACACTTGTGTTGCTCTTTTAGTTGAAAACAAAAAAATATAAAAAATAATAAATACTCTCCCAGTGCTGAAGAACTCAGGGATAGCCGCGGTGTAATCGGGGTACACACTCACGAGAGGAAAGCCCACCAAGACAGACACATACAGACACATACAGACACAAACACACACACTCACACTCGCTCGCGGCCTCCGCTGATCGCGCCTTCACACCAGCACTGGAACAGAGTACATTATTTTGAAGCAGTCTTCAACGATGCAGCAGTCTGCAGAAACTCAGAGTCAAAACGAAAGCTCGGCTCCGAAGCGAAAGACGGGGCGGGGTGGGGCGCGTGCCGCTTTTCACGCACGCCAACGTTCATGGGCTTGTTCTGTAGACACTCGAAGTTGATAGGGCTCCCTGAAGTGATCCCATCACGTTGACCAACTGAAAGGGAACTCTTTTCAGCGACAACACTGTCTACACTAATGCAGCTCCCGGGGATTATTTAAATTAGTAACCTTCATAAGATCCAGAAGAAAAACCTGTTGAAGCCCAAACGAGTCGTTCGTTGTGTGTTGCATTGTTTTGACTCTTAAAGGGGTCCTATCATGCTTTTTCACTTATTCAACTTTAGTTAGTGTGTAACGTTATGTTGCTGTTTGATCTTACAAAAAAGATCTGCAATGTTATAAAGCTCAAGATCCTCTCCAAAGGGAGTTATTTTATTTAACAGAGTCCACTTTCCAAGACTCAGAAATCATCAGATTTATATTGTGATACTGAAGATATAAAAGTTGTATAAACTACAGTTAAAACCACAATCATTTTTATAAAGACATTTATCTGTGCTATTTTTTTTATATAATTAAGAAAGTCAAGTTTACATTCATCAAGCAATTCTGTTTGACTTTGACTGTTTGCATCAGCGCATGATTCATTGCTGCTATACAAAACAAATCTAAATATGTGCATTTGCCTCTTTACATCCGACTGTTTATTTTATTGATCTGTCATTAAGAAAGCCTATTTTCTGCACAGGGCTGTTATGTGTTCAGGAGCAGACAGTTGGCACTAAAGGTACAGCAACTTTTACTCTGTTTTGGCCAAAATTAGGGCTTTAAAATGCACATACATGCAAAAGTACCTAAATATATGTTCTGTACTTTTATAATTAAAAGTACAACAACCATATTGTTTAATTCATTACTATTTCATTTTTACAAATGAGTGTTTTCAGATTTAGCCGTGTCTACAACATTGTACCCAAATTATAGTTATAAGTGCACTTACACATCATTTGCATCTTAAGAAAATTTTTCATGAAATTTCCTCTCTCCACATCAAATTAATTTGCCTTTTCCAGAGAATCTGGCGCCAAGAGGAACTGCCACTCAGTCAACGACAAATACATCAGCAGACCTCGCCATTGACGGTGTGAAGAATTTCTCTAAACTTTCTAGTTCCTGTGCCTTTACCCTTTCTGAGCCAGACCCGTGGTGGAGGCTGGATCTCCAGGCTTCGTATCGAGTGAACATCGTGGTCGCCACTTACAGAGAAACATACTTTTCTAGTGATAGATGGAAAGATGTTGAAATTCACTTCGGAAACTCTCTGCAGAACCACGGAAACGACAATCCCAGGTCAGTCGTGACTGATGTAGGTCTTTAAACGTGCTCCTGGCAGGGGCGTAGCCAGGACATTATTTCTGGGGGGGCCAGCTGGGGCCAGACTTTTATTTGGGGTGGCACTTGATTGTCAAAAACTACTATTTTAAAACTCACGCACCGCGTCACTCAGAGTAGCGGTTTTCCCGTGGCTCGTCAGGCCATAAACCAGGGGTCGGCAAGTAGGGTTAGCATCGGGCCAAAACATTTTTTTTACACTAGATGGCGGGATCATAATTAAAGATATTAAAGGGTTAGTTCACCCAAAAATGAAAATTAAGTCATTAATTACTCACCCCCATGCTGTACCAACCCCGTAAGACCTTCGTTCGTCTTCGGAACACAAATGAAGATATTTATGATTAAATGTGACAGCTGGATCACTCCTCCATAGGCTCCCTAAGGGAATGAATCGTGACGACCCAGAAAGTCAATGAAGAAAATGTTTAAATATTCCATGTCACAACAGTGGCTCAACTATAAGTTTATCAAGCGACGAGAATACTTTTTGTGCGAAAAAACAAACAAGAATAACGACTTTATTCGACTATTCCTTTTCTTCCTTGTAGGCCTGAGACGAAACTTCAAGAGATTTCCACGACGCACGCGCGAGAATTGCGATCTCCTTCAACTACTTCAGTTCAGTTCTCGCGCATGCGCGTCGTGGAAATCTCTTGAAGTCTCGTATATATATATATCAGTAGTTGCCTACTGGAAATTATGTCACATAAAATTTGATAAAAAGGATGCAACGAACAAAGAAAGGATCCTAAAGAGAATGCAGCTGTGGATAGAGCAAAGTGACAACATACCTGCGCATCCATCAGAGGAAGGCAAAGTGTGGCAGGAACACCCAGAAGCAAGCTTGCACTGCAGCAGAAGATCAGACATGGAGGAACAGTAGCCCAGTCGAGCACCACAGCACTACAGATCCCACTATTGCACCTGAGGGAACGACGCCAGACCAGGCCCTGCAAGTGGATACAAATCAGCCGTCACAAATCCAGCAGCCCGAATATCGTGACACCGCAAGAGATGAGACCAGAAGAGCCACAGCCATGATACCTTGCCGGAAAGTCAAGGTCAAATGGTCTAAAGACAGCGAAAAGGTAGGCCTACTGATAATAGGCCTACCTACCACTACTGATGATAATAATAATAATAATAATAATAATAATAATAATGTGGGCCTAAAAATAATAGCCTAGCCAAGGGCTATCTACCTATTTATCTATCTATCGATCGATCGATCTATGCAAGGTGGTGTTGTGGGGGTGGCGCCGGGATGGGGCCCAACTGCAATGAACCAGCTTTGCAAAAGGTTGAGAACCCCTGGATTAATGGAAATGCGTCATTTCACAATAGTTTTTTTTTATGGACATTTATAAAATATTGCAAAAGTTTTGAGCAAATCTGTAATGGAAACCGGGCTAGTGTATATATCTGAACTATATCCTGGTACTTCTGTGATCATTTGAATATTTGTGACACACAAAAATAATGATACTGTGTGGTTGTTTGTGAAGCTTTCATTCCTCAACATGACAACTGCTCTCTCTGGGTCAGCGGCAGCACAAACACAGATTTGAATGCTCTGGTGGGATTTTCTCAAAGTTTTAATAGACAGAGAAGAATCGTTGTCATTTAGGAATAAGATCCTGTGGGAGTTTGAATCGAGATCATGATTTTCCAAGAGTAGTGCCGCTGCTCCTCCACATCGAGAGGGGTCAGCTGAGGATGCCTCCTGGACGCCTTCCCTGGGAGCATCCCACTGGGAGGAGACCATGAGGAAGACCTAGGACACGCTGGAGAGATTATGTCTCCCGGCTGGCCTGGGAACGCCTCGGTATTCCCCCGGAAGAGAGGAAGTGTCTAGGGAGAGGGAAGTCTGGGCATCTCTGCTTAGACTGCTGCCCCCGCGACCCGGCCCCGGATAAGCGGAAGAAAATGGATGGATGGGGGATGAATATATCACGATTTTTAAATATATATATATAGATATAAGAGATTCTGAAAGTGCTGTAATGTTTGTGTGATCACTCTTCTTACAGAATCATCACTGAGTTGCCAAATATCTTAATGTAGTGATTAATTTATGGCACTTTTCTACGCTGTGTCTGAGATGTTAGCGTGTCTCTAATAAGATCTGTCACAAACATGATCTCTGCACGATCTAATATATAGCCTCTTATTAACTCACTGTAATCCATTGTCTGCAAAACATTTTTTCTCCCTCTCCGTCTCTCTGACATGTTCTCCTCTCCTAAAGAAACTCTTAAGCCTCTTAAAAGTCCTCGTCCGTACTCCTAACAATTTTTACCTTAAGACCTTAAGAAATGTTAAGATGCTTTCTGAATTACTTTTTTCTTAACTAGGATTTTTTATTTATTTTTGAGAGTAAACGCCCACATTTCTAAGAATTTTCTTAGAATTTTGTCACTAGGAGCATTACTATTTTTTTATGAATACGGGCCCAGATTTATTGGCAAAATGTACAGACTTTCAGCTGTGTGCAATGAACAAATCAAACAAAAGTAATGAAAATACTGCATGTGATGACACCCTGCAAGTCTACTAATATAGGCAAGGTCGGTCCTAGAGAGCCACTCTCCTGAAGAGTTTAGCTCCAACCCTAATCAAACACACCTGAACAAGCTAATCAATGTCTTCAGGATTACTAAAGGCTAGTTCACACTACGTGCTTTTAAAACGTCGGACTGAACTGTGCGGTTCACACGACATGACTTGCTCTCTGTGAAATCAGGAGTGTTCAAGTTGTTGAGCTGTTCACACCACACGACACAACGTGATTGATCCGCAACAGGAGGTAACGCACTACACGAGTTGACAACAACTCTGTCACCCAACGATTCTATCTTGTCTACAAACCACGTTTTGTCATGAAAAATCACGCGATAAAATGAACTGGAAATGACGCGAAACAGCACGCGCGCCAATACCCAGCGAAGAAGACGAAGAACGCAACACGCGAATATGGACGTCAGACAGAAACTAGTGCTGCAAACTGTTAGCGTGATGATTTGCTCTGAGAAAAAATGCAAAAAAATAAATAAATAAGATTTACGCGGTGACCTCAACCCATGCCTTGCTCTGATTGGCTGTAGCTCATGACATCACTGAGCATGCTAGATATTTTTCTGGGCTAGGCGACGCGTCTTTGATGTCATTCTAACATACTAACAGATTGGTGAGCGTTCATCGCCCGCTAATCCCCCGCGATTTGCACGCGATAACACCCTGACCTGTCAGAGAGCTCAATGATTTGCAAATCGTGCTTAAAATCAGGCTTTAGGCTACTAAGGATTACTATGGTTTTTTCAGGGTTTTAGCTAAACTCTTCAGGACAGCGGCTCTCTAGGACAGTGGTTCTCAACTTCAGTCCTCGGGACCCACTGCTCTGCATATTGTGTATGTCTCCCTTATTTAACACACCTGATTCAGATCCTCAGCTCATTAGGATAGACTCTGGCTGCGTTTACACTTGGCATTAACATGCAATCACAGTGATCCGATCAAGCAGATCGGATCATTAGCCAATCAGGACATGGTGCGTTTATATTTGTTCACATTAAGCAGCCTCTGTATCTGGATAACCGATCGGATTTCTGTTTCCCGCATAATACTTAAATCAGGTCTGTGGCACGACACCAGATTAATATTAAAGATGATACAAATTAATCTCAATTGCTTTCACTCACTCACTTTACTTCGGCAAACTATGGAGTGCCGCAGGGATCTGTGTTAGGCCCTTTATTATTCTCAATATATATGCTGCCACTTGGTAATATTTTAAGGAAACATGGAATTAGTTTCCATTGTTATGCTGATGACACTCAAATATATATTTCATCACGGCCAGATGAATACGCTAAATTATTCACATTGACAGATTGTGTTGAAGATATAAAAGATTGGATGACGCGTAATTTTCTTTTATTAAATCCAGACAAGACAGAGGTAATACTTATCGGTTGTAAAAACCGTCCACAAAACCTTTCACAGCACGACTTTAACATAGTAGGATGCCCTGTTACTTTATCCGCTACAGTAAAAGACCTGGGTGTTACATTAGACTGCAACCTGTCTTTTGAAAAGCATATTTCATATGTTACAAAAACAGCTTTTTTCCACCTTAGAAACATTGCTAAGCTACGTAATATGCTATCAGTCTCTGATGCAGAAAAGTTAGTTCATGCATTCATGACCTCGAGACTAGATTACTGTAATGGTTTATTAGCTGGTTGTCCTGCATCTTCAATAAACAAGCTACAGTTAGTCCAAAATGCAGCCGCTAGAGTTCTTACTAGATCAAGAAAATATGATCATATAACACCGATTTTATCATCACTTCATTGGTTACCTATAAAGTTCCGTATTAATTACAAGGTATTGCTTTTGACCTATAAAGCTCTAAATGGTTTAGCTCCAGTCTATTTAACGGATCTTCTATCGCCCTACAATCCATCGCGCTCTTTAAGATCACTAAATTCGAGGCTTCTGGTCATTCCTAGGATATCCAGATCCACCAAAGGAGGCAGAGCATTTTCACATTTAGCTCCGAAGCTCTGGAATAGCCTTCCTGATATTGTTCGTTGCTCAGACTCGCTCTCCCAGTTTAAAACTAGACTGAAGACGCATCTATTTAGCCAGGCATTCATATACAATTTTTTATCTTACAGTAACTGTAAATTCGGCCTCTAGTTCATAAACGCCAGAGGAGAACTGGCCCCCGACTGAGCCTGGGTTCTCCCAAGGTGTGTTTTCCTCCATTGGGTCATCTGATGGTGTGTTAGGACACCTTTAGGTCACTGGATGGAGTTTTTCGGTTCCTTGCCACTGTTGCCTTTGGCTTGCTCAGTTGGGGATATTCAAATTAATTAACCAATCATACCATTGATCAGCTCTACCAAACTTGGATGTCTTTTTTTTCCAGTAATAAACAAACATTGTTAAGTTGTTTTGATTGATACTGTGAAGCAGCTTTGATACAATCTGTATTGTGAAAAGCGCTATATAAATATATTTGACTTGACTTGACTACTTTCATATGCAATCTCCATTAATGAGATCAAATTAAATTTTTTGAAAGAAGGAATACTTCCAGAGTTGATCTTACAAAAATAACTGGGTTGATCATGTTAAACAAGTCACATCATTAGCCGCGTTTCCACTGCCGGGCTAGGGCCGGGCCAGGGCTAACAGCGAGCCGAGCCGAGCCAGTGGCCTCGGGCCTTAAGCACCGGGCTTGCGTTTCCACTGCCGGGCCAGTAGCCCCGCAGCGCTGCCCTAAACCCCGCCCCTAACACACCTTTCTGGATCAAACGTCATACATACAACCCAACCCATTTCAGCGGATATTATGAATTTATTTAGTTTTAAGTTAGGAAGATAGCATGTATATTAACTCACCGGCCGTGGCTGCAATAGTGTCCCGATTGTCTCGCGAGTTGTCACTAACAGAGGGACGGTGACCCAGCACACGGTGACCCAGCACACGTCCATCAAGTCGAACCATGGAAAAATCCTTTTCTGAGCTCCGCTTTGTCCATTGTGCGTTTTAATCGCCTTGAACAATACTGCGCCCGCAACTTTTCAAATTTTTCCTGAACTTGAAGCGTTGATCGCTGCATGCTTAGCTTAGAAAGTTCAGCATCGATGTATTTAATAACTTCCTCGTTTCTTCACACGCCTCAAAATTGACGTTGTACCCTTTCTTCTGCCCAAATGCTCAGAAGAGCTTTGCAGCGATTATTTTGCGCGATATAAAAAAGTGAAATGTGCATCTTGCTTCAGATCATAACGTTCCATAACACCGATAAACTCTGCCTTTTACCTTGAGCACGCCTCTAGCCCGAGCTGGCCCGCTTTGGCCCAAGGTATTCGACGGGCCAGAAATCCTGGCCGTTGGCCCTGAGTAAGCCCCGATCAAGCCCTGGAAGTGACAGTGGAAACGCGACTGGCCCTGGCACGCACTAGCACGGCTCGGCCCTGGCCCGGCAGTGGAAACGCGGCTAGTGATCATCTGGGTTTAAGGTTGCGTGCAATGACTATATTGACAGAAATGGGAGATTGATAAACATGCTGAAACAATAAAAACATTCAACATTTAAAACATTAAAAAATTCCGATTATTCCTCTGGCAAGTGCAGCTCTTCATTAAGAGTGTACAGGCGATCGCCTCGTTCAGATAATGTTGCACAATTCAAATGAAAAATGACACACATAAATAAACTGTTTTAAAGATTGATGTTTATTGTTCAAATAAGTTTTATTTCGTGTCTAAACTGCGTCTGGCCATTACTTTCTGACAGTCACGCGGGGAGACTGGGCGGGGATTTAAATTACGTTCACCTGTGAATGCAGACACGATGGCTGGATTGCGTTTACATTACACTGAGATCCGATCACAATGTGTCCTCGACTACCTCCGAACCTGGACTCGCTGATCCGATAACGTTCCGATCAGATGTGCGTTTACACTTGTCTTTTCAATGTGTATGTGGACAACATCCAGATACAGGTCGCATGTTAATGCCAAGTGTAAACGCAGCCTATGAACTGAACTGAGTGTGTCAGATAGGAGATACATTCAAAATGTGCAGAGCAGCGGGTCCCGAGGACTGGAGTTGAGACCCACTGCTCTAGGACATAGTTCTTGTGTTTCTACGTCTTACAGTGATTCTGCTTGTTAACAGCAGGTGTTCATCACTAAAGCTCTATCATCACTTAATTAATCACAATTATCTCATTAACTTTAACAATGATTTAGAGTTACTTCAACACTCTGTATAGTGGGACCACATGTACTCTGAACAGAGTTAATTTAACTTTAAGATTTTGCTGTGTATAATAATCTGTTAAGTGTCCTCTTTAAAAAGAGACCAAACTTAAGTCTGTGCTATAAAGTATTCAAGATTTATAACAATATAAATTTGAAATGTCACTTGACTGACAGTGAAGAGGTTTATCTCTCATAATCATTTAATTAAACCATGCAATTTAATACATTATAGTTTGTTTTGTTAATGTAAATCATGTTAAGTAAAAGACTGATTGAATTTGCATGTGTAATCCTGCAGCTGTACCATGATCTCAGTTGATCCAGCAAGCTGCAGTGTCACCTACTCCTGCGGTGATCTGGATGGACGGTACATAAACGTCCTCCTTCCTGGATCCAACATCCTCCGAGTGTGTGAATTGGAAGTATACGAATCAGGTGATCATCAATGTTACATCTGTTGGTTGTGTCAGTGTTCGAGAATCATTAGAAATGTTTTTATGGTCATGCTTAAAATTTTACACGCCCCTTACAGAATTTGCTAAATGTTATTTCAACAAATCTTTAGTTTTTCAGCATCTTTTGCATTTTTGAGGCAGTACTGCCTTTCCAGCAGTGACCGTGTGATTTTGAGATCCATCTTTTCATACTGAGGACAATTGAGGGATGAGTATTACAAAAGGTTCAAACATTCACTGATGCTCCAGAAGGAAACACGATGCATTAATGAATCTGAAGATCAAGGTAAATTGTACTAAATTAAAATATATATATATATTTAAAAAAAATTATAAAAAAAGTTAACATCTTCAACCTGTTCAAAAGTTTACACACATATTTCTCAATTGAAAAAAAATTCTGTTCCACTTTTATCCTGGATTCCACCAAAGCAAAAAACAGCAGAACAACATCTACATTTCGCCCTTCAGCAGCCAGTCTGCAAGACTTCCAGATGGCTAATTTGGCTTATCCAGTTATAAAATTTGCTACAGTACACTGCTGTCGGTGCGCTCTTGAATACTTGCAACCATGTATAAATAGTGTCTTGTTAAAAACAAAGCCTATAACTATATCTGATCTAGAAATAACTATATCTGATCTCCCATTCCTCACAAAAAAAATCAAACAAAACAATCTTTTTAAGAACGTAACAATTAAAACAACTCTCACCGCTTGCTGGCAAATTAATACATTGACAAAACATGAGCTGACACCACATACCAACTCACCTATATGGCATAATCCTGATTTTACTATCAACAAAATTCCACTAAACAACATTAAATGGAAAAAGAAAGGTATCACACATCTACATCACCTGTTTACTGGCAACACCTTCGCTACATTTACAGAATTAACTCAGAAATTTAATCTAGGAAAAGAACAGTATTACTATTACTTACAAATTAGAAATTCTATTAAAAGTACAATTAGAGACAAGGATATTGCACAACCTCCCCCAATTCTAAAACATATCACCACAATTAGTATTTCATTAAAAACACTTAGTAACTTATACACTCTAATATCTTCTATAGACACTAAAACAATAGTTGTACCAGTTAAACAATGGGAAAAAGATCTCAATATCAACATAAATGAGGAATTGTGGAATACAATTTGCAGAAACACTTTTATCTTAAGTACAAACATAAACACCCAGTTAATTCAGTATAAAATTATACACAGAACTCCCATAACACAGCGTAAGATGTTTAAAATGGGATTAGTAACTTCAGACAGATGTACTAACTGCAGTTTAAATACACCGGACACTTACCTTCATGCACTCTGGCTATGCCCACCGGTTCATCAGTTCTGGATATCGTTAATAAATTATCAGAATTCTTTAAAATGACAATTAATGCACTCCCATTATTATGTCTTTTAGGTGACACATCTCAAATGAACCCCTCCTTTGAACACTCAAAACCTCTGCTCTTATCTCTAGCTATCGCCAAAAAAACAATATTACTCAATTGGAAAAATGAACACCAAATATCGATTACACAATGGCTACATCTACTAAGGGTTCATATTATTAAAGAGAAACAAACGTCAGCAATTAAAAACCAACTATAAAAATGTAATAATATTTTCAGTCCACTGCTCTCATCCTTAAATATTGATTAAAACTAGCTAGGGAGTTAATGCCTCAATTAAAATCTACAGTCTTTGGTATATAGAATGAATTAATAATAAGGATATTTAATATATATTCAATATGCATAAATACAAACTATCCCTATAATAAATAAGTTAAGTAATTAATCTACATCATTCATGTGTGTGTATATGTGTATGTATATATTATGATAAGTTATACTTATTTTCATGTAAAAACCGCATATTAATACTAATTTTTTTGTGTTTTTTTTGTGAGATGGAGGTAGTAGGGATAGTAGTTTTGATATTATTGAATCCTCATGGTAAATATAAATGACCTGGGTCAGGCAGCTGTTCTGGGTGCTGTCGGTGGGGGCGACTGGCACATCTTGTCAACATGGTCATTAGTAACACGCCCATGCCCCCAATCCCTTCCGTCATGCAAAATAAATATGGCTGATGGATATTTGGGCTGGATGTGGTGTCCCTGGCTAGGGAGCTAACCAGTGTACACCAGGGTCTAAGCCACAGATTACCAAAAAGGAGAAAAAAAGAAAAAAAAAAGGGGCAACCAAACTTGACTTATGTCCTGTCAGGTCAAACCAGACTAGGTGAGCTTGGTCTGGAGGTGCCTGTTATGCTGCCCCATCTTACTCTGCGGAGGAAGATTCAGCGAAACAGAGGCGTAATTGTTGGGGTTGGGTGTCGCTGACGGTGAAGGGTCTATGTTGGGGAGGTCTGTTGGTTGTGCTCACCGGCAATGGTAGAATGGCTCCCAGGCCCAGAGAATAGTGTATATTCACAATAATTGTATTTACTGATCTATAAGTATTATTATAATTACTATTATTATTATTAAAAAATACAGTGCTACCACTACTACCACTCCTACTTTTATTTTCATGAATGCTGTTTGTTGCCAAGTACTACCGCCACTATTTTTATCTTTGTTATAATTATTATTATTAGTATGAATACTTCATTCTCTCTACTGTCTCTAATTCTATTACAATTACTATGATTATCTCAATATTGCTTCTATCTAAATCTCTAAAATATCCTATTGCTTAAACTTACCAATGTACCTGCATACATCACTAGACCGATATATTTATATTTAGCTGTTTTTTTGTTTGTGTGTTTTTTTTTTTTTTTTTTTTTTTTTTACTTTGTGTGTGCTCTATGTGCGTCTCTCATTCTTTTGTGTGTGTATATAATTCAATGATCTTTTATCTTGTATAAACTACAATGTTTTTGTTAACTTGCATTAATAAAAAAACAAAAAAAAAACAAAGCCTAAATTCCCAAATAGTCTTTCAGCCAACATAATTAAGTGAGCCAATCTTGAACACTCAGTAAAAACATGAAAAACAGATCCCGGTAAAGAACAGAAAAAAAAAAAAACGGCTGTACAGTCAAATTCAATTTAGAAACATGAGAATTAGTAGGTAGTGCACAATGTAATAACGTCCACTGTAGGTCTCCAGATCGTTTAGGTAGTGGACCCTTCTAAAAAAGCCTCCATGAAGGAGAAAGTGCTGCAGGAACTGTTAAAAATTCTCTCCATTTTTTATCATCCCTGTCCTTAATATTCCCAAAGTAATCTACTCTAACACTATTTTTCCTACCAGCTGAACATCAAGCTCTTGTAAATTGTTAAATATCAGCAGCTTTCCTACATGCTTATCTTCAAAACTAACCTGGGGAGAAACAATTAACTTAGGAAACAAAACTTCAGAAGGACCTTCAGACCTCCAGGAGGAGTGTGGAGGGAAAAGATGCTTTCAAAGCACCAATGAGCCTCTCCACCGTCCTGACTGATTTAATACCAACCTGATAAGCAATCTCTATAATTGGCCTCGATTTTTTAGACAAGGTATCAATCAAGTCGGAAACTTTTATCAGCCTTTTTTCCAAAAAATTTTTAACAATTGTATTAGATGTACAAATGCTACCACCCAATATTGAGTTGTAAAACAGTGGTTCTTCAATGCCAAAATGAATAATTCCATTTCTGATCAGTTTAAAACATGTCCTGGAGTTTAACACAGAAGTATACAATTGTCCATCTTAAGAAGACATTAAAAACAACTGCCTATCAAGACAGAACCCACCAAAAGTTCTGAGCAGCGCCAGACCAAACGGTATCCATGGCCTAAAATCCACAGGGTAGAGCAGGCTCTGAACCGTCTTTAACCTCATAGCTTTAACCTTAGCTGCCAACTCAATCAGCCCTTGGCCACCTTCATTAAATGGCAAATGCAGAATTGCAGGGGGAAGCCGATGGTAACCATCCCAAAAAAATTCAACAAAAGTCTTCTGCAGATGTTGCAACAAATCGTTTGGTGTGTCAAGCACATTTAAACGATGCCACATCATGGAAGCTGCTAAGTTGTTAATAATGAGCACTCTTCCTCTATATGACAGTTGAGTTAGTATCCATCTCCATCTTTGTATACACCCAGAAACTTTTTCAAACATTCCATCCCAGTTTTTCTGAATATATTGGTCAGTCTCAAGTAAAATTCCCAGCACTTTAAATCTCTCTAGACTCCAGGAACAGTTCTGAGGAAGCACTGGAGGGCCTCCATTCTCCCATTCACCCAGTAAAAAGGATGCACACTTTTGCCAATTAATTAGAGATAAGGAAGCTTTCTGATAAACCTCCAAAGATTCTCTCAAAGTCCTGACATCCTGAGCAGATCTAATAAAAACAGTGACATCATCAGCATAGGCACTAAGCTTAACAGTTCTAGGGTCTGAGGTGGACGGACACACTGTTGATATGCCACCCAACTTGTTTCTCAGTGCGACCAAAAAAGGTTCAATTGCAATTGCATACAGGATTCCTGAGCGACCACAGCCATGCCTCTGCTTACTCTGAAAGGTCTTGTAAGGGCACCATTAATATTCAGCATGCTGTAGGTGTCAGTATACAACGGTTTAATTTAGGCAATAATAGATGAACCAAAACCAAAGGCCTCAAGGCACTTAACCAGGAAATCATGATCGATTCTCTCCAAACATCTACAAGATTCTATGGGGCTCTTCATGATTCCTATCTAAAGTATGACTTAAAGTGCAGTTACAATCTCCTGCCAGAACAATGGTCCTATCGTGAGAGATGTCACTTAGAGCAGTTTTAAGGTTTTTAAAAAAAAAAATCAACTGGTTCTGACCCAATATTGGGTGCATATACATAGACAAAAGAACTCAATTTTCGCTTTACGGTGTCCTTTCGTTGTATCTAAAAAGTGATTAATTTGCTGGATAGAGTAAAGTTTTGTCTTACCTACAGAGACGAACTCCGAATCCTCCGCGTCAATTCCCATCATCTCTGCATAGTCATGTTCATTGTCAGGGTCATCCATTAAATCCACAGATTCTTGAGATAAAATATCATCTTTACTCGATTTTAATGAATCATT
>CM060597.1:582500-707500 GCA_030578255.1 Tiaroga cobitis
ATACCTGGCAATAGAGACACACAGCAACAAGGTGGGGAGTTCTGTTTACAGATGCTTCCCTGAGTGGTTTCCCAACTCCCTTTAAATACCCAAGTGAAACAAAAGAACAATAAACATCTAGCACCCAAATAATGGGTAATAATGATAATAATTTCCCAAAAGATGAGGAAGAACACGAGCCATCCCGTTTTATAGCCTCTATGTGGCGATTGGATGCCGCAAACACTCCCTATTAAAGATTGTATACAATTTAAAATATTGCTGATTACTTACAAAGCACTAAATAGTTCAGCTCCCTATTACTTGAGCGAGCTCTCAGCGTATTATAGTCCTTCACGTCTATTGCGATCTCAAATTTCTGGCCAGTTGATAACAACTAAAATATCAAAATCGACTGAAGGCGGTAGATCCTTTTCCAATTTAGCAACAAAACACACTCTCTCAGTTCAAATCTAGACTAAAGACACATCTCTTTGGCTTAGCATACACATAACACACTATAGACTTCTATAAATTCAATGTTAGGCTTCATAGTTTAGATCAGCCGGAACCGGGAACACTTCCCATAAATCCTGATGTATAGGCTACTTGGTACATCATAACATTAGTCTCTCTGTTTATCCAGAGGTTTACCGCAGTCTGCCGTATCCGGATCTGATGAAGGACCTGTGCCTGGACACGACGACAACGCAGTCCTGAAGTGTCTCTCCCTTGTGAAGGACTCCTTCCCTTTACCTCTGTACTGATAAATCGTCGCCGGGATAATTCTGATTCACGTGGCTACGCAAAAGCGATAAAAACAGTTTTCAGAGCCACCAAGCACTGTTTTATGCAAATGAGCGGCCGGATTGCATTAAAGGCTTTCTGTTAGAACGTTGTCATATTAGCGGCTACTAAGTTAATAACTAATGATCGTTGCGACGGACGTAATGGAACGTAATGGACATATTGGAAAGTTGTTTATCTTAATGTAAAAATCAGTTAAGTTATTTTTTTTTCCTGAATTAGCTGAAAATATGTACAGCGACTAATAAATATTGAGCATCAAACATGATTGTGGGTGTTTAGAATCAGATATAATGACAAATTCCTAATGATCCACAACAAAAAACACAAAACGTGTGCATCATCGTTCTCAGATTATGGTTGATCATTCTTTATGACTTCATCAGTGTGTTCACTCCACAGAGAAGAAGAAGAGACAGATCGTTAGACTGGAGGTGAAATCAGGTCAAGATCTGAACGATCCGGAAGTGAAGAAAGAGATTTTAGCGAAGGTGAGTCCTCTTGTAATTCCACTGGGAAAAGACAGCAGAAATATCATTCAAAAGTCTGTTTGTGTTCTTCAGATGGAGCAGATCCTGAAGGAGAAGGGAATGTCAGGAGAAGATACACTTTCATGGAGAACCCAATCCGATGGGAATGTCTTCCAAACGAAGGACCGGAAGAGTTGCAAGACTTGCCTTTGAAAAGAAACTGTGAACACGCTGTTCAAGCTTTTATCATGTTAGTTATTTACTGGGCAAATGCTAAACACCAGAGGACGTCTATCGCTATTTAACTATTTTCTTTTGTTTATTTATTAAGTCTTGTGTATTTATACTTCTTTTCTCTGGGTTGTTTTATGAGTAATCAAGTAGAAAAGCTAGTGTGGCCGTAGGAAAATGACACAGGACCAACACATATAAGTGTGGTTCGTATTTTATTCCTGTAATTAGTTAGGAGCTTCTGTTTCTTTTCTTGTGGGTATGTAAGGCAGAAGACCCACAACTAAACACAATACAGTGCCCGTATATCTTTGGATCACACAGCAAATTGGTCACCCCAAAATAAAGGAAATATAAAAGTAAAAAGTATTGTTATTGTGTGCAATAATAATAATAATAATAAAGAACAATGCAAATAATGAAAGACCAGTAACAATAATACGGTAGTGGTAACTCTGGAAAGAAAACATAACATCTTAGAACTGTTAGACTGCAATAACACTCACAATACACCTGAAATAACAAAGTGTAGATATAACTCACTTTTTCCCATTGTGACACTGTCACATAAGAGTCATGTTTTACTGCTCCATTTCATACAAGTATTTTATATATAATAGAGTTTTAATTGGTCTACATGTTTCTTAGTCCATTTTATTCCTCTTAACATTTTAAGTGTGTATGTCTTTAAGAAATGTATGGTTGGGCTGTCATGTGATGAAGCAGGAACTACACTAGTATAAAGTAGTGATGGAAAGTTCGGTTCTTTTCCGCGAATTGGTTCTTTCGGACAGTTCGTTTCAATGAACCGGTTCAAAAAACCGGTTCACCAGTTCTTTTACGTCCTCACGTAATGACGTCAATTCGCCCCGGCGGATAAAAATGCATTCAAATAAAGGCATTTGTAATCATAACTTCAGTTAAATAATAGTACTCATCGTCATAATCTCTTGGATAAGTTTCTTACATTTACGTTTTGCTAATGAACCCTGTAGGCTACAGATGATGTGCAAACGCCGATGTTTTACATGTCTTAAAGATCTAAAGTGAATAAACTGGTCTTCATCAATTTTATTTTATTTGTTATTAAATAAACTTACATTTCGCCGAATTCGGCCCCTCATTTAAGTCCTCGTTTCACCCGTGCTCATTTATCAGCACAGCATGCAGTTGGCCAAAAGAAAGTTGGGTTCAGAGACGGTGCTATCACGCATGCAGTATCTCCAGCTCATCGGTTCTCCGTATCGAACGTGTCCAAAAGAAACAGTTCTCGGTTCTGTACTGGTGATTCGAGAACTGCTGCAACAACCAGTTCTTGACTCGAGAACTAGCCTGTGTGTGCTGAGCTGAGAACTGCTGAAACCTTAGGCTACCAGCCTACAGTCGACAACTAAAAAGTCGATGCCTGTCTACAGTATGTTTACGTTATGTTTTGATTAACACATTATAAACATTTACTTTGCACCCTTAAAACATTGCCAAGAGTTTACGACAAAGATTAAATTAGCTGTTCCTGAAAATAATGTTTTAGTATAATAATAAATTTAGTTTTACAATCCATTCATTGTGTTTCCAGTCTTTAAAATAATACAGTGAAAAGACAGTAATTATGTGATAAACATGTTTCCAACATGTTTTTTATTTATGTTCAACAAAATACTTAAGAAACATGCATTTCGTCCCTCAGAAAAAATTGCACGCATGCTCAGTTCATCAGCTCATCGGTTCTCGGTATGTCGAACACGCCCGAAATAAACAGTTCTCGGTTCTGTACTGGTGATCCGAGAACCACTGTACCCGTGCGTTCGGTAGTACGCGCAAGCTCAGTATCAGCTGCTCGTGCTCATGACTTCTGTCAGCACAACATGTCTCAGTTCAGTTAACTGTTGGAGTTACTGGAGTAAAATATACTCCGGGATTCTTTTGGATTATCACAACTTTTGGACTGTATGGCCTTGTCTCAGATGGCACACTCCGGACTTGTGGACTTCCTCAGAGTCCACACTTTGGTGACGTCATGTAGTGCAAACCTATAGGGCTCTTGGCGCGAGTCCACGAGGACGCATTGAGAGGTATTTTTGGGAAAGACTCGTTCGAGCCTTATCCCTCTCCATACGGAGCCAAGGGAGGTACAAAGGTGGCACCGCTGAGGACACTTCAGAGCGTTAAAATGATGAATGGGACGGCCTACGGACTCGTAGACTCAGCAAGCATGCTCAATTTAAGTCCACAAGACCGAAAGTCAAGTCACCTGCATTTATATAGCGCTTTTTACAATAAGGATTGTTTCAAACCAGCTTTACAGAGATAACAGGAAAATAATGTTGTAAAATATTAGATATAAAATTAAATGTCCCCAACTAAGCAAGCCAAAAGCCGATGGCAACAAAGGCGAAGAAAGGCAAAAAGGGCGACAGTGGCAAGAAACCAAAACTCCATCAGTGACAGAATGGAGAAAAAACCCTTGGGAGAACCCAGACTCAGTCGCTCAGTTCTGCTTTGGCCAACCACCAACAGTGTGTGATTATGATTCAGGCAGCATTATAGGTCAGAAGTCAGATCAAAACTTTCACAATATTTATCCAGTCCATTCTGGTTGGAGTTATGTTGGATTACGACGAATGGGGTTTCGCTTAGAAAGCCAACACTCTAAAAAATGCTGCGTTGTTTTAACACAATTTTGGGTCAAATATGAAGAAACCCAGCCATTTGGTTACATTTTTAAATGACATTTTTAACCCAATGTTTGAGTTTGTCCATATTTAACCCAAAATTGGGTTAAAACAACCCAGCATTTTTTAGAGTGTATCAACTTCGTGTATTACAAAACGAGCCAACAGCACAGAAATGCGTTAATGGGTTAGAGTGGACCCCTCCCCCCTGTCCCGAGCGCTCGCGGCTGGATGATTGGTCTTTGGGTGCGGTCGCCGACTCACACCCGCGACCAACCTGTGGTTCGCATGACCCCGCTGGTGCAGTTCTTGGGAGCCTGGTTAGAGCTTACCCATCTGTCCCGCTGGGTCGGGTGATTCAGGACAGGGGAGTCCCTGTATCTTTAAAAGAAAATATTTATAGGACATTATTGGTGAAAGTAGCCACTACTGATTATAAACCTGTTAAGTGATAATATCTAAAGTTAAAAGAAAGACTTAACATGACAGTCAACTTAAATTGTTTTAATCATTTGTCATTTTCATTATATTATTTATATATAATATGTTCAAACTCAACAAACCCTTCTATTTATTTTTTTGTCATGTGTTCTGCTTTTTCATCTTGTATGTTGTGGTGGCAAACAATTTTCTATTGCTGAATAAGAGACAAACATGTACCAATTGTATTTAAAGATTATTTATTCCCTTGGTATAGGTCAGCAATCATGCAGTCATACAGAGTTCCTGCAGAGTGTGACGACGAGAGGAGGGCATCCTTTCTTCTGTATAGTCCTGACTGAAGGTTGAAGGTTATCTCTCTAGGCCAAATGATGATATGTCTTAGCCATAACTTACACTTCGTTAGTTATCTTGAGTGGAGGCCCTCTGTCTCGGTCATACACATCTGCCACACATTTACTTTTTGTCAAGTCACGTATACAAGGTCATACACATACATGGGGCTCCACATGCGATCCTTTTGCGTTTTACTACCGTAACAAATCGTGTCTCTACGATTCTATGAATAAGAAAATGCAAACATATAGAACATATTACATTTATTCCACAATTCCCCTCAGTTTATCATTAATTGATAACTAAAATAATAAGACAGCAAATTTAAGTCAGGATGTCACACTTATACTCTTCATCTCTCTCAGGGTTTCCCATACATTCATTAATTTGTGGCGGCCTGCCACAATATCAACGCTGAACTATTTAATAAGGGTAAAATTTAATTTTATTGTAGAGCTGCGCGCTCCCTCACACTCTCACAAACTGACAACGGAGACGCGAATTCGAGCACGATCTGAATCAAAACATGAGCATCCGTTGGAGGACGAATTGTTGCCGGTGCTTATTCCTCCAGAATCAATCCGGAGTTCAATGGTTAGTATAATGAACACTATAATTTTTTCTTTTTTTTCTAAATATCGATAAAAAACTATTGCGAAATGACGGCGTTTCCATTAAACGATGTTATGCGACTAAAACGGCATTTTTTCCTCTCATCAGTCTTCAGTCATTCCAAAAATCATGGCAACGGACGTTGGTAGGTTTATATACTGTATATCACAGCCACCGCAATAGGCATTATTATTATTATTAATGTAAAGAGACGTAGGCCTAAGCGTGTTATCCAAGCATTAATGGCAAGGAAAGACCCTTATACTGTGAGCGGCACATGTGAGGTGTTTTCTCACTTATTTCTGCTCCGAGGTCTTGATTGTGGCATTTCTTTGAGGTTTAGAAGCCAGTATTCCTGTATTTGGTCTTTTATGAATTTAATAAAGTAGGCTACTCTGTCTCATATTCTGTCCAAACACACATTTTGGGTAACTATACTTTACTGGAGTAATTATTTTTCAGCCGACTTTTTACTTCTACTACTTACATTTTCATTCAATTATCTGTAGGCTACTTTCTACTCCTTACATTTTAAAAATAGCCTCGTTACTGCTATTTCATTTTGGCTTTTTTTTTATTTCTGCTTGTCATCGTAAAACAAAAAAAACCTATCCAGATAAATCGCGCCATCCAGATAGAGTGCATTTGATTGTGGTTGGATGAGAAGTATAAACATATACCATTCCGGTTTTTACACGGTGCATCACACCTGCAACATTGTTGCCATTAGCTATATCAGAGCTCTCAAGTGGCACGCATTGAGCGTCACAGTCACTCGTTTCGGTCTTTTGTATTTCTCTCGCCGGAAAAACTGTTTATAATATATTTAATATGCCGCAGCGCCCAAAATGTCTCTGCCTCTCACTATGGAACCGGCAGGAATCAAGCGTGTGTGTGTCTCTCCTGGAGTTCTGCAGTCGAGCCTGCCACTTATCAGCCAATCAAAAAAAAAGAAAAAAGAAAGGGGCTACACAATAGCCAATCAGAAAATAGCACTATTGTATCTGGGTAAGATTTAACAGTATTCAGCAAGCAAGTAAAGACTTTATCTGAATGAATAAACTGTTATCGCACTCCTGACATAAAATCAGACCCGCAGTCACCTCAGTATAAACAAGAAATAGAATAGATGCTCAGAATAGAAAAACATTTCTTAACTCGATTAATACATTTCACTGTAACTTCTGCTGGTTGTGTCATCATTGAATTTCTTTGGCTTTCGACATACATAATCAAATTGATCCTCATAATTAGACATTATTTTTTATGAAACTACTTTTAACAATTATCTCCACTAAAGCTGTAAAAACATAGTATTACACCGGACAAAACTCCTATCACTTTCAGAACTGTATGTCATATCCATTCAAACCAATAGTTTATCACTTTTCTTCTTTTACATGTTCTCATTGATATTGGTTATGTTGTCACTTGAAAAATAAAATAATTTTTCATAATCCCCCTAACATGAATAAGATAATGCAAACATATAGAACATACATTTCTTCCACAATGTTCATATTTGTTGCATTATTTTTCACTAGTAAAGCGATCTACGGCCCCTTGTTTTCCGGCTCTTCTCCAGCTTTCTTCAAATCCTCCAGATTCTGCACCCATTCATCTCTTCCCTCCTCCCTCAGTCTGGGCATCAAGAACTCCACATGTCGTCGAGTGAAAGCTTTGTCTACTTTCAGTGTGATCTCAGACAGATTCATGATGATGGTGTAAGCTTCTTCAAATATGAGGGACTTTGCTGCTTTAATCTCCTCCAGCTGACTCTTCAGTTCTTCTTCTAAGCCTTCATAGTACTTCAGTGAGATATCCTCTGTCTTCGTCACATATTTTTTGTTCTCTCTGACGTGTTTGCTGTAATGACACTTTCCTGAACACACAGTGCAGTGGCTGTTTTCCATGACTTCACACCATGAGGGATCTGATCACCACCAGCATTTCCACTCGTGACAGTTTTCCTCACAGACGGAGCAACAGGTTGCCTTGCTGTTCCATGGCCACTCATTTACAATGGGGACTTTTTCTTTGAAATCTCTCTTTACTTTAATAGCAACTTCCTCGCCTCTCTGAATCTTGTCTTTTTTCTCTCTGATGGTTTTCAGACTGTCAGTCAATTGTTTTATTTTGAACTCTTTCTCAATTACGCGGTCCTTCAGATTGGAGACACAGGCCCCGAGTCGTCTTCGCTTTTTCAGAACATCTTTTGTCATCTGAACACTTTTTCTGTTCTCTTCTGTCAGGATTTTGAGGAACTGATCCATGCTATCCTCTCCCATTTCCCAGGCTGATTTCAAAACGTGAGTATACTTTTTGTCTCTTTCCTCTTTCTGTCGGTTGTTGAATAAGAAGTGAACAGGTTCGTTGTCTTCATCTTTTCTGGAGGGTATTTTTGCAGCGTTAATGGCATCGAGAGCTTCTGTTGGACGTTGTCCATCTGACTCTGTGAATAGAAACATTACGTTGCTCTTTATATCTTTACCAAACAGAGACAGAACTGAGAGAAATATGTAATGCTGTTTTTCAGAGAGTCGATTCTGAGACGCCTTCATCACAAAACACACTCCATCAATGTAATGAATCCAATCCTCTTTTGAAAATAATTTGATCAGATAATCAGAAATCTCTCTGTCTTTCTCGTGTCCTTCAGTGTCTCCGTATCCTGGAGTGTCAATGATGGTCAGAGATGTTGGGTTTTCTTCAACAAACGCCTCATAAACCGTGATCTCAGAGGTCTGGGATTGTGACTGATCTTGATGTTTTTCTTCTTCTTCTGTGATTTGATAAAACTCTTGATCCTCAAACTTCACTCCCAGTAAGTAAGACAAGCAGCATTACATTTTATTGATGTGACTTAATGGACACGATTTGGTTTTGTTTCATGTTCTTGTTTCATGTCTATCATGTGACCCCCTGTTTTAGTCATGTGATCCTGCCATGTGTTCTGTGTTGTCATTGGTTCATTGTTCACAGGTGTCCCTTGTCTAGACCACGTGTCTTGGTCAAGTACTGTTTCCTATAACTACTGTTTGTCAGTCCCACAGCCATGTTCATGTTCTTGTCTTGAGTTTCATGCCACACTTTTGTTTTATGTTTGATCATGTACTCTTAAACTGCACTTGGGTTCTCTACAAACTCTCCTTCAGTGTTACAAAGAGTCAGCGTTCTGAGTCTGAATGATTCTTGGAGCAGCGCTGCTTCAGTATATTGTTCTCTCTTACTTTTTAAGCTTGGACCAATTTTTTTTTTAAATGATTGAAATGAACCTGTTAAGAACGAAAACTGTTATGTTACATTTGTATTGTGACACTTACCTGTAGTCATGTGCTTGTTGCTCCTTGGTCTGGTCAGACTCTGTGCTGCTCTTCTCTTGGTTACTGTTCGACATTGTAGCAGTTGAATCTGTATACATATAAGACATACAAAATTTTTTACTTCTACATTACGTACTTTTTTTTTTACTTCTACATTACATACATTAGTACTTCAAAATATAGGAAATATGACTTAGGGCCCTTTCACACCTGCCTTGTTTTGTCTGGACTTTCGGACTTTTCAGTTTGGTCCAAATCAAAATGACAGGTGTGAAACCTCCCCCGGACCACGGTCCGCACCAAACAGATGAAATGTGGTCCGACGAAAAGAGGTAGTCTCGGTCCAGATCAAACTGAACAAAGGTTTGGTTAGTTTTTAGTGTGAAAGCATTTCTGTATGTTTCGGACCTTTTACAGGAAGCTTTTGCCATATTGTTTTCTGCATTATCTATGTGAATGTTAAAATCTCCAGTAATAGCAAAACAGTCAAACTCTGAGGAAATTGTTGATAACAGTTCTGTAAAGTCCTCAGCAAAGGCTGGAGAGTATTTTGGAGGCCTGTAAATAATGATAAGTAAAATAAGTGGGGCACCTTTTAACACAATACCCAGATATTCAAAAGAGGGGTAGTTACCAAATGATGTT
The DNA here is from genome assembly GCA_030578255.1 of Tiaroga cobitis. NCBI lineage: Eukaryota > Metazoa > Chordata > Actinopteri > Cypriniformes > Leuciscidae > Tiaroga > Tiaroga cobitis. The sequence continues at coordinate 592,017 of CM060597.1, forward strand.
TGCTTACATTGATAGACATCTTTAAAAAGAGCAGCTACTCCCCCTCCTCTCCTAGCAGCTCTGCAGACACTCATAAAAGTAAAGTTAGGAGGGGATGTTTCATTGAGGACTGTTGCACTGTAGCTGTCTTCTAGCCAAGTTTCATTTAGAAGCATAAAATCCAGGTTGTATGTGGTTATTAAGTCATTGACTAGAAGTGATTTATTTTTAAGTGAGCGGATGTTTAAAAGTGCTAACTTAACAGTCTTACTTTTTGTTACTTTTGTCTTAGTTTGGCGTGCAGTAGGCACCAGATTAGATGGGTTTGCTGTACGGCTTTTGAGGGCCTTAGACTTTCTATCATGTAATCGAACAGCAATAGAGAAAGATACAGGCACACTGGGTTCCCGCTTGTTCTGTAAACATTTGAGAAAGTTACTGTTATCATAGCCGGCACATATCACTGAGAGCTGGTATCAGTTGTTTTTGGTTCACCTCGAGCCGATGGAGGAGGGTGTGGGCCCTGGCGTTTTTGCAGAGGCCGCAGAGCTCTCACAAGCGGAGAGCGAGCTGGGCCCGCAGGCTTTCGTGGTTTTGGGGCCTGACTTTTTTTTGGTTGATGTCTGGGGGCTTGCAGATAGTTTGGTTCCAGCAAACACCAGTTTTTCCATTTTCTCTGAGAAACACAGAAGATGCTGTGGAGATGCTGGAGATAGGGATAACGTGTCTGGTGATAGGGTAGAGGCTGGAGGGGGCTGTTTCTCTGGTGTTATTGGAGGCTGTAAAATGCTGTCCTGGTTTTCCAGCAAGTCGTCCTTGGGTGCTGAATGTTGGAGCAGTTCTAGTATGTCACAGTCTGTCTGTGGTGAGCTCTGTGGGCAGGGCTCAGCTGAGATTGTGTCCGTGAGCAGAGGTTGTTTTGGCTGAGTGGTGTTATCATTGTCCTTGCTTGACGTGTCAGCCGCATGTCCATCCAGGTGCTGAAGTGAAGTCCTGTGGTCATTCATACTGTGTCCAGGTGTGTGTGTGCCATTCAGGTTGAGTGTATTTGGCACACACTGCAGAAGGATGATTGAGGGAGAAGTAGATATTGTCCTTTAGCACTCTTGAACCAAGTTTGTTTGGGTGGAGCCCATCCTGTTGAAACAGTTGCCTCTGACTCCAGAAAAGATTGAAGTTGTCAATGAAGTTTACTCCTTTTAAATTGCAGGTTTTTTGGAGCCATGTATTAAGCCCAAGCAACCGTGAAAATCTGTTTGTTCCTCTTGCTGGGAGTGGTCCACTGATGAATGTTTGTACTTTCAGTCTTTTGAGTGTTTCAAAAAGTTCATTGAAATCCTTCTTAAGGAGTTCTGACTGCTCTTTATGAATATAAATTTTCCCCACATGAATGATGAGTCGATTTGCAGTCTTATGTTTTATCAGAATGTTCTCAAGTTCCCTGTTTACATCAGAAGTCGTTGCTTGTGGAAGGCAGCACGTAGTTGTATCCCTGCTAATAATGTTTCTGATTATGGAGTCACCCACTATCAGAGTCCTGTGCTTGGCTGCGCTCTGAGCTGAGTGCCGCTGTCTGCTTGACCTTGAGCGCCAGTTAGCATCAGTGTTAGCTACTGGCTGATTCAGTCTTTGTTCAAACACATTCATCACGTTTGGGGATTCCTCATTACATTCACTAATACTTCAAATCTGTTCTCAAGATGTATTGGCGGTGGTAGGAGACCAGTATTTGCAATCCTTGCCAGAGCCGTATCTGGGGTAGAGGAGGCTACTGCGGCAATATGTGATGCTCGTGACAATCTGATGTCTCGAGTGCCTTTCGGTCTCGCTCCCTGTTTGTGCCACCGATTTGTAAGTCGATCGGCTTGTTTCCCTACACTCAGTATGGCCTGTCGAGGAGGACTAGATTCATGGGACTCACCGGCTGTAGGCTGAGGGTGTCCATGACGAAGCTCTGTTGTGTGTTCCGTCTGGTTTGGTGCTCCCACAAATAACTTTGTTTCAAGAGCTACAATCCTTTGTAAAAGTCTGTGGCAGTTAGTGCAGCAAGTAGATTCCAGAAGAGGCATTTTCTCTTATCCTTTAGAATGTAGGCAGTTGTGTTTTCCTCCCCGGAATGTAAGCAGTGGGAGGCTGGTTGAATAAAAGTATTCTGCTTTTTTTGTAGTAATCCAAGCGTTTGAGCACTGTGTTGATTAGCTGAAGTTAAAATTAGGTGATAAAAGGAGATGAAATATAAAAATATAAAAGCGATAGAGCAAAGCGCGGAGCGGTAAGCAAGAGCGTCCGAACCGTAGCAGAGCAGGAAGTCAGTTTGTACTCGATCTTCACAATTACAGACTTATATCTATTATAATTTTTTGGTAAAATTAATTTATAAACAACTTTCAAATGATTTATGCATTAATAATAGGGGAAACTATAAAGCATATACATCTGTATGTTCATTTGGCCGGAAGCTAGTTATTTTACTAGGGGATAATTTTCATTTGTGGGTGAACTATCCCTTTAACTTCAATGTTCCACACTGTAGTGTCACCAAATGCAGTTTATACATCAATGGTCTCCCACTGGTCATACTACAACACTTAGTTTGAAAAATGTTCAATAACTTGACTGTAACACACCAAATTCAGTTCACACATCACTGCTCTCATGCTGGTTATACAACATCTAGTTTGGTAAGTAATAGCACATAAAAAAAGTAGGTCTATTCTTTACACAAAGGATGTTATATGCAAATGATATGTCATAGCTTTTGCATGAGAATAACTTACTGAATTTGATGGCTTACACTGTATAACAGTGTGAAGTTATTGAATATTTTTTTTCTAATAACGGTGAAGGTGATTGATGTTGTTTCATAATAAATATATGTAAATATTGAATTTTTTTTAATCAAACTAAGTGTTGTAGTATAACCAGCTGGAGAGCAGTGATGTCTGAACTGAATGACTGGTGACTTTCTGTGTAATATTAAATGTGCAAAAAGTTTTTGGGCAGTGTTCGAGTTATACCGTGAGCTTCGGGGGGTACAGCTATTTCGACTGGTGACGTCACTCTCCATTTTATATAGGATTACACACGAGAACTACTAATCTATATGCGAAATTCTGTGAAAGCTTCTGCAGCAATTCCAACACACACATTTGAGCACGTTTCCATCCGACAACCTTGTCCGTGAGATAATGAACAACTGCTTGCATTAATGCGGTAATCCTTGCCTTAGTTTCACCAAGATGCGGACAATATTGGTACAGAGAGCTTCAGGAGCTGCGTGAACTTTTAGCTAGCTAGACTATAACTTCATTATAGATGAGAGAAACACTATGAACAACCAAATGAAGACAGTTCTGAAAAGCTGTTTAGATGACGAGCAGCTGCTCATAACATTTACCACAAAGCACAACGCATGATGATATACATGGCAGGCAAAACTATAGACAGAGATTAAAGTTGATTCAGCCAGTTAATTTTTCACTGACACACCAGGTACGTACGTTTTGACCGCTAGTGAAGTGAAATCACAGAACCACAGCACACAACACAACGTACTAGAGAAATGGTACAGCCCAATGGGGAGTGAGGGTTTGAATATCGCATTTCATTAGATGATTTCCTGAATTGTTGGTATGTGATGGTAATACAGCATTTAAATACATACAATTTTGGATAGGCTAACATTATATTTTATTAAATGGTTATGGTTTTGCACTTTGCAGACGGTCCTTATTCGGACTTATCTCTCAGCCGCCGGCTTAGACCAATTTATATTCTAAAGCTCGTTGTCTACGGTACTATGATTGTAATTTGTGTTTTAACAACGTTTAGCTCACGAATATATTGATCCGGGAAGTTAGAATATGTGAATATATAGGCAACTTCACTGAACTCCTTGAGATAAGCTCTCACTGAAAGCATTTCTTTATATTTGAGTGAGTCCAAGTTCAAACACTATGAAACAGTTATTTTCTCGTTACCTATAGGCTAAACCTCACCGCAGACCAAGGCGATATCAGCCCGCTTCAGGTGTGTGTATAGACTGCTTCAGGTGTGTGTATAGACTGCTTCAGGTGTGTGTATAGACTGCTTCAGGTGTGTGTATAGACTGCTTCAGGTGTGTGTATAGACTGCTTCAGGTGTGTGTATAGACTGCTTCAGGTGTGTGTATAGACTGTATAGACTATTTCAGGTGTGTGTATAGACTCCTTCAGGTGTGTGTATAGACTGCTTCAGGTGTGTGTATAGACTGCTTCAGGTGTGTGTATAGACTGCTTCAGGTGTGTGTATAGACTGCTTCAGCTGTGTGTATAGACTGCTTCAGGTGTGTGTATAGACTGCTTCAGGTGTGTGTATAGACTGCTTCAGGTGTGTGTATAGACTGCTTCAGGTGTGTGTATAGACTGCTTCAGGTGTGTGTATAGACTGTATAGACTATTTCAGGTGTGTGTATAGACTCCTTCAGGTGTGTGTATAGACTGCTTCAGGTGTGTGTATAGACTGCTTCAGGTGTGTGTATAGACTGCTTCAGGTGTGTGTATAGACTGCTTCAGGTGTGTGTATAGACTGCTTCAGCTGTGTGTATAGACTGCTTCAGCTGTGTGTATAGACTGCTGTATAGACTGCTTCAGCTGTGTGTATAGACTGCTGTATAGACTGCTTCAGGTGTGTGTATAGACTGCTTCGGGTGTGTGTATAGACTGCTTCAGGTGTGTGTATAGACTGCTTCAGGTGTGTGTACATAACTATAGAATCAATTCTGAATGAGCATGTGAACGCCGTCAGCGTTAATCACAGGTTCGCGTTTAAAGTCTGATCATTTCGACGGAGGTGAATCAATCAAAGTTAACTTTAGCTGGAAATAACATTATTCAAGAACCGCTATAATGCCAAAACAATCTCTGTTACCTTAAATTATATGTTTATCTCTGTAAAGCTGCTTTGGAACAATCCATTGTTAAAAGCGATATATAAATGAAGATGACTTGTATAGACTGCTTCAGGTGTGTGTATAGACTGCTTCAGGTGTGTGTATAGACTGCTTCAGGTGTGTGTATAGACTGCTTCAGGTGTGTGTATAGACTGTTATGGTTACAATCAGCAGAGGAACCGTCCTCCAGTGGTCAAATTGTTCGATGGAAGCAATGATTTGGGTTTAAATGCAATCCAATCTTGGTGCTTGTTGCGCAATATGCCCCTATTATTTGGTGATTTGGTCCAAAGAGATGATAAACACTGGCATCTTTTGCTTTTACTTTTGCAGATTGTCAACATTGTATTTTCACCAGTCCTAACAGAAGGCATGACCATTTATCTTAAATTTTTAATAATTGAACATCACCAGCTATTCAAAAAATTATTTCCTGAAAGAAATCTTTTGCCAAAGCATCATATAATGATACATTACCCACAGTGTATAAGAAAAATTGGACCAATTCTTCACACGTGGTGTATGCGTTATGAAGCTAAGCACAATTTTTTTTAAACGCAATTAAAAAGTTTCAAAAACATCACCAAAACACTAGCCAAAAAGCACCAATTTTGTATTGCGACGTACTGGGAGTCTTTTAGCCAGTATAGATTGTCTCTTGGCCCAGGAAAAATGGTAGAACTCTCCGAACTTAAATGTGGCCAAGAGATCGCTTCTAAAGTCAAGTCAAGTCAAGTCACCTTTATTTATATAGCGCTTTTTACAATACAGATTGTATCAAAGCGCTTCACAGTGTTAACATGAAAACAATATAACAAAGTTTGTTTCTAAAAGATATTGCGTCAACGTCCACCTTAAGTAAGGCAGATCAATAATATTGTTGAATGTTAAATGTCCCCAACTAAGCAAGCCAAAAGCCAAGGCAACAGTGGCAAGGAACCAAAACTCCATCAGGGACAGAATGGAGAAAAAAACCTTGGGAGAAACCAGACTCAGTCGGGGGGCCAGTTCTCCTCTGGCCAACGGAGGAACAGTGCATGATTCGGGCAGCATTACAAGTCAGATTGGATCGGAACATTTAGAGTATTTTTTGGAAGTCCAAGTATGCACGCCGGTCTTAAGACGAGTTGTTGAGGATCAGTGCCGTCCACCATAGAGAGTCCATATCGCCCGTGTTGAGTCGTCACTTCATAGGCTTTGTGATTGGAGCATCTGAAGTCTCCGTGAGAGGCTGGATACAAACTGGAGCTGACGAACGCCATTTTCTCGGGACTCGCGTCCCGAGATAACAGCAGAAAAGCAAAGGGAAAATAATTAGCGTAGCTGCTGTTCATAATGATGATTTCCATAACACAGGCGTAAATGACAAAACATGAAGACAGTGACTCTTGCGTCCCAAAATCAGCCCCCTCCGTCCCCCACTCAACTCAGCCCAGCTTACTGACCTATACGTCCCTCCTGCTGCTGAGACCTAACCACAATCTCACAATCTCTCCGCAACCCAACCATACGCGCCAACCCGTTGACTAAGGCTGTCGAGCCCCACTGGTGCGTGAATAGGCAGTTTCAGTGGACAACGGTTCCGTATGGCATACTACCTACCGCAACACAATATCTGCCCAACCACCCGTCATTCACGCAATATACACAGGAACGTAATGACTGCAAATACTATGCAACCTATACAGATAACCTACAGTCTCTTCAAGTTTTATAGTATTAAATGCATTTGATCTGATTCAGCAGTATTATAAAAGGTAAGCATTATGTAAATGCTTGGCTGAAGAGATGCGTCTTTAATCTAGTTTTGAACTGGGACAGCGAGTCAGAGCCTCGAACAATATCAGGAAGGCTATTCCAGAGTTTAGGAGCTAAATGTGAGAACGCCCTCCCTCCTTTAGTGGACTTAGATATCCTAGGAATGACTAGAAGCCTCGAATTTAGTGATCTTAAAGAACGCGATGGATTGTAGGGCGATAGAAGGTCCATTAAATACACAGGAGCTAAACCATTTAGGGCTTTATAGGTCAGTAGTAGTACTTTGTAATTGATACGGAACTTGATAGGTAACCAATGAAGTGATGATAAAATTGGTGTTATATGATCATATTTTCTTGACCTAGTAAGAACTCTAGCGGCTGCATTTTGCACTAACTGTAGCTTGTTTATTGAGGATGCAGGACAACCAGCTAATAAAGCATTACAGTAATCTAGTCTCGAGGTCATGAATGCATGAACTAACTTTTCTGCATCAGAAACAGATAGCATGTTACGTAATTTAGCAATGTTTCTAAGATGGAAAAAGGCTGTTCTTGTTACATATGAAATATGATTTTCGAAAGACAAGTTGTGGTCTAGTATAACTCCCAGGTCTTTTACTGTAGCGGATAAAGTAACAGGACATCCTTCTATATTAAAGTTGTATTGTAAGTGGTTTTGTGGATAGTTTTTTGGACCAATAAGTAATACCTCCGTTTTATCTGGATTTAGTAGCAGGAAATTATGCGTCATCCAGCATTTTATATCTTTAAGACACTGTCAATTTTGATGAGTTAGTGTTTACATCTGGTCGTGATGAAATATATAATTGAGTGTCATCAGCATAACAGTGGAAATTAATTCCATGTTTTCTTATAATATTACCAAGTGGCAGCATATATATTGAGAATAACAGAGGGCCTAACCAGTGTTCGAATTACGGGGGAGCTAAGGGGAGCTCGGCTCCCCTGAAAAGGACCTGGGCTCCCCTGAAAGCCTACTTTGAGACATTTAGGGGGAGCTCTAAAACACTCTCCATTTTTTGTGTCACATAGATTTTGATTTTCTGTACATTAAGGTTCCTGAAATAAATGATGATATTAAAAATATGTCAGTGTTTATTCGCTCCTTACATTACTATTTCCGAACATCTGTCTCCACTAATAAATGCAATGGGCGTGGTTCAGCGAAGTCTGTAGCGGGAGAGCGGGGACGGAGCCGAGTAAGTGGGTCAAGTTCAAATGACAAACACCTGTCTGTGATTTCAGTAATTGGCGTGAGGAGACCGCATATAAGCGGGCCGTGCTGATATTAGTGTGAGAGAGAGACTGGGAGCTCGTGCACGTATCCTGAGAGAAAGTGACTTCTGAAAGCTGTAGGCTATCCACCGGAAAGAGTGGGTCTACAAACTGTATCCAGTGAAGCTGTGTTCAGAGGGAAGAGGATTACTACATCTGTATCCAGAAAGCTGTGTCCAGCGGAAAGAGTAGCCTATGAATTATCATCTGTTTCTGTTGCCTTTTTGATATTTTGAGTTAACGTTATTTGAGCGCGACCACGCGCTGTAAAAGAGCCTTGTAAATAAAAGTGCACGAGTTCCAGCATTCGCCGACCCTGTGTCACCTTCCATCACCTACACACAACGAACCTGTTTTGCATCACACTATTGTTTTAAATGCCCGAACATGCACCAAAAGCGTTAAAGTGAGTCAGGGTCAGGGAGGATCGGAAAATAGGGCTCCCCCGAAAGCCACTTTGTAATTCGAACCCTGGGCCTAACACCGATCCTTGCGGCACTCCATAGTCTACTGACGTTATCTTCGATTTTTCCCCATTTAAACAACAAAATGGTAACGGTCTGATAAATACGATCTGAACCAGCTTAATGCCTGTCCCTGAACACGAGTGTAGTTTTGTAGTCGATCCAAGAGTATTTTATGATCTATAGTGTCAAACGCAGCACTAAGATCGAGTAGAACTAATATTGAGATACAGCCTTGGTCAGAAGCTAAAAGTAAATCATTTGTAATTTTAACTAGCGCAGTTTCTGTGCTATGATGCGGTCTGAATCCTGACTGAAATTTTTCATATATCTCATTTTCTTGCATGAAAGAGCACAATTGAGCGGGCACAGTCTTTTCTAGTATTTTAGACATAAATGGAAGATTTGAAATGGGTCTGTAATTTGCTAAGTTATTTGGATCCAATTGCGGTTTCTTAATGAGAGGTTTTATTACTGCCAGCTTGAATATTTTTGGAACATGACCTAAAGACGGGTTAATATTAAGAAGAGGCTCTTCCACTATAGGTAACACTTCTTTCAGAAATTTAGTTGGTATTGGATCTAATAAACATGTTGTTGGTTTAGATGCAATGATAAGTTTATTTAGCTCTTCCTGTCCTATAGTTGTAAAGCGGTGTAGTTGTTCTTGAGGGGCGATAATTGAGGCTGAATCATAAGACACCATAGAGGATTGTACATTTACAATTGTGTTTCTGTCACGACAGACTGACGGAAGCAAGTGCAGTTTAACTCTTTTATTTAAAGGTAGTAACAGTGAGAGAGTCCAACACAGGCAAACAGGTAAGTGGCGCAGGAACTCCGATGGTCAGATGGTGATGCAGAGGTGCGGTGAACGGTGTCCAATGAGTGATAATGTCCAGAAATCCAACAGAACGAGAACCGGAACAAGGATGGCAAGAGACTGGAACACGACAGGAACACAGACACACCGGGAAACCACATACAACGATCTGACAAAGGAGATGAGAAGTTGATGAGAATATATACACATGAATGATAGACTGCAGCTGGTGATGGGTGATTGCTGACGAGCGCTGATGAGCGGCCACGCCCCTCTAATCAGCACACACACATACAATAACAGAACCACGAGACAAGGAGCAGACATAGGATTTACCAACCGTGACAGTTTCGGATGCTTTCTATTTTCTCATTGAAGTAGTTCATAAAATCATTACAGCTATACTGTAACGGAATAATTTGCTCGGGTGATGTCTGTTTATTTGTTAGTCTAGCCACGGTGTTAAATAAAAACCTTGGATTATTTTGGTTATTTTCTATTAGTTTGCGGAGATGCTCAGCCCTGGCTGCTTTTAGAGCTTTTTTTATAACGTGACATACTGTCTTTCCACGCGATTCTAAAGACCTCTAAATTAGTTTGTTTCCATTTACGCTCTAGGTTACGAGTTTCTCTCTTGATAGCATGCGTAACACTGTTGTACCATGGTGCTTTAGTTTTCTCTCTAACCTTTTTTGATCTAATTGGTGCAACAGTATCTAATGTACTAGAGAAAATGGTGCTCAAACTGCTGGTCATTTCCTCTAGTTCATCTGTTTGTTTGGGTTCACTGAGCAGCAGAGATAGATCAGGTAAGCTATTTGAGAATCTATCTATAGTGGTCGGAAGGATTGTTCTGCCTGGTCTATAACGTGGCGCAACATGACAAATTTCAGCAGTGCGTATTATACAAGTTACCATGTGATGAGGAGTGGTAATGTCAGAGGCTGTCTATTCTGTAAAGTGGATCAAACACCACGGCACAGAGTATCGTCCTGACTTTATTATCTGTACAGAAGTAGCATGTGAGATGCCAGTGTTTTGTAAGATCAAGACTATTGCTGTGAAAGATGAAAATGTGTTGTTGTGTGGAACACTGATGGAAACTGTATGTTTTGATGACCATTACCATGCGTTTACAGTCAGACTGCATCCATACAGAGTTTTTAAAGTAGTGAATGTTAATGAGCTGTGTTCTTTCAAACCATTTGATCTTCAGATGAAATATGGTACAACAGATTCTGCACTGCATGTAGTGCCGTATTGCCATTTAATGCAGATGTGATGTATTTTTGTCCATGAGTGTTTCCTGAGCCTGAATGTTTTAATAAATGTTTTAAATGTGACAGTTGAAGTTGTTTTCTTTGTTTTGAAATTGTAGAAGATTAATTGTTTTACTGTACTTACACCACAAAGATAAATACTGACACTTACTACTAACCTGTTGCACCACAAATGGGTTTTAAGAATTTTACTCTGAGTGAGAATTTTTCACTATAAAAAATTTAAATAAACACTACATTAGTGAAATATTAACACAAATAAGAGTTAATTTCCGATTTGTGTTAAACTGGTGGTAACACCAAACAGAGTTAATTTCCCCTAGTGTTAAACTGTGGTAACACTGTTCAGTGTAGAGCAGTGTTGAATTTTTACTCAAAATAGAGTTAATTTTGCTCTGAAAATTTAACTCCATGACTAGAGTCAATTTATCACCAATTCTGAGTGGGACCAAATACACTCGGACCAAGTGTTAAATTTAACTCTTATAGAGCTAATTTAACACTGCAAAATGTACTGTGTATGACAAGAGATTGAGAGCATGTGTGTGAATGAGAGAACGAGGAACAGCTGAAGGAGATGAGTGAGTGATAACAGGTGTGTGTGTGTGAGAGCAGGAGAGAATAGGAGTAAAGAGCAACCAGCAGATGGAGACAGAGTGAAAAGAAGAGAGAAAAGAACCAGGATCATGACACAATATTTAAAAATTTACACAATGTTTAATAGGGAGCCAATGCAGTGTTGTAGCAGGAGCCTCACAGGACACTCAGGAAACAATTTAACCTATTTCTGCAAATAAAATTAATAATAAAAAAACCGCTGAATCTTTTCATTTCTTTTTTATTTTTGTCTTTATTGTTTTTGCGCCAAATTATAGAGAATAGTATCAATTAGAGTATTTATAATTATCAGTATTAAATCATTATTTAGCTACACCCATTCCTATGATAAGACCTAGGCTACAATAAAAATAATTTGAATATTTTGATAGTTGGTTACATTATTCAGTAATTATGTTTTTTGATTAATTAATTGACGTGTCAAATTTCTGTAAAAACTTGTTAACACTTAACTTGGTTAAAACATAGTTAATGTTCAAAATGTATTGGCTTAGTAATTGTACAAACTAACACTGAATAAATGCTAATTTTTGGCCATTTTCTATTAGAATTTAATAGGGGTTTGTATTGGTTTCAATTACATATATGTATTGATCCCTAAATGTATTAACTAAAAACAATACAATTCCCTATTATAATTTTTTTAAGGTTTTACAGCAGAGAATGAAATGTTTGAGTTTATCATGTGGATTTCAAGGTTATGGACCACACATGGCACATTTTTTGTGGACGTTGGCACGTAGCGGTCACATTTCAGCGATGTACAACTATAACGTTGCCACGATGAATACAGGAATCACAAAGTTACGTTGCTGGAACGTTATTTGGTATGTCTTTACAACGTAACTGTGATGTGATGTGATTTAAATGATATTGCAGTAAGCTCCACTAGGAGGCGCTACTGGTTTAGGTATTGCTTAACTCTGCTCGTTGTTACGGTAGTTGAAATGTTGTTGATGTAGACATGATCGAGACTGTTTCCAAGCTTGACAAATCCTGTTAATAAATCGTTGAAGACTACTTCCATGAATCCGTGAATTCATGACATGGTGTCAGAAGTGGTAACTTTCGCCCTGTGAACAAGATTGAAGCAACGAGATGGCTAAGTTTCAGTCTCCTGAATCGTTTGACTTCACCCAGCCTTCGGCATGGCCGATCTGGAGACAGCGTTTTTCTCGCTTTCGGATAGCAACTAAGCTAAACCAAGAAGACGACGATGTACAGGTGAATACGCTGTTATACGCAATGGGGAAAGAGTCGGAACCTATCTTTAGCACCTTCACATTTCCGGACGATGTTCAGCACTATTATGAAGAGGTTTTGAAAAAGTTTGATGAACATTTTGTGCCAAGGCGGAATACGATACATGAACGTGCCTGTTTCCATAGACGCTCACAGCTCCATGGGGAGAGCGTGGAAGCGTTTGTCAGAGAGCTTTATAAGCTTGCAGAGCACTGCGATTTTGGAGCAACTAAAGACGAACAGATACGGGACCGCATTGTAATCGGCATCGCAGATGGAGAAGTGTCGCAAAAGTTACAACTCGAACCGGACTTGACATTGGAGAAGGCAATCAATATTGCGCGACAGTCGGAGCTTATTAAAGCACAAAACGCCAGCGCCAGAGCAACAAATGTTGAGGTGGGTGCCGTTAATGCACGCAAGTACAAGCAGCCTAGGCAGTATGACAAAAGGTATGCCAAAAACAAAGATGGACATTACAAGAATGTGACACATCAAACAAGGAAAATGTGCACAAGATGTGGGAGACAGCATGATTACGGTGCATGTCCAGCAACAGGTAAACGCTGCCACAAATGCAATAAAACGGGACATTTTGAAGCAATGTGTAAAACTAAGAATGTGAATGCAATTAAAACCACTGACGGTGACAGTGATGAGGGCAGTGCATGGTTTCTTGGGGCTGTTGCTGATGGCAGTGAAGGTGATGAGGACAAATGGTATGAAAACCTACAAATTAATGGTACAACTGTTATGTTCCGGATTGATACTGGTGCGGATGTAACGGTGATGCCCGAGGAAACATATTCATCCCTGCAACAGCGCCCTCTCCTGGTGAAGACAAAATCAACCTTCACAAGCCCAGGTGGAAAGCTCGTGTGTAAAGGCAAGTTTATGACACACTGTGAAAAACATGGACAGACTTTCCCATTTTGGATTTATGTTATGTCAGGCCCCTTCACAACAAACTTACTTGGACGGAAAACTGCAATTAAAATGGGACTAGTGCGCAGAGTAAATGGACTCGAGTCATATGATGATGTATTTGGGAACATTGGACTGTTAAATTGTGAGCCAGTTAAAATAGAGCTTAGGCCGGACGCCAAGCCATACAGCATTGTAACCCCGCGGCGCGTCCCATTTCCAATCCTACCTCAAGTGGAGGAGGAACTGAAGCGAATGCAGTCTCTTGGCATCATTGAAGAGGTAAAGGAAGCCACAGACTGGTGTGCTCCTATGGTGCCAGTGATCAAAAAGAACAAGAAACCTCGGATCTGTGTGGATCTTACCAAACTGAATAAAGCTGTGAAAAGAGAAAGGTTTATCCTGCCCACGCTAGAGGATATTGCACCAAAATTGTCAGGCGCAACAGTGTTCTCCACAGTGGACGCATCAAGCGGGTTTTGGCAGATCCCCCTTGATGAGAGCAGCAGGAAACTTACAACCTTTATAACTCCGGTGGGCCGCTTCTGTTTCCGTCGCCTTCCTTTTGGCATTACATCTGCACCGGAAATATTTCAGCAGAAAATGAGCTCACTTCTGAAAAATCACACCGGCACAGAAGTTGTCATGGATGACATTCTGATCTTTGGCAATGACAAGGAAGACCACGATCAGAACCTACAAGCAGTGATGGAAACAATTAGAGCTTCAGGACTGAAACTAAACAAGGACAAATGTCAATTCAGGAAACCTGAGATTCACTATTTTGGACACATTATTGGGAAAAATGGCATTAAACCGGACACTGAGAAAGTCAGAGCCATTGCGGAACTTCCCAGCCCAACGAACATAACAGAACTGCGTCAAAGGATTGGAATGATAAACTACTTGGGAAAATTCCTTCCTGATCTCTCCACTGTCATGCACCCTATAAACAGCCTATTGAAGAGCGACACAGTGTGGACATGGGGAGAAGCACAAGAGGAATCCTTCAAAAAAGTAAAAGGCATGCTAACCTCAGCACCCGTACTGGCATATTATGACACAACAAAGTCAACAGTGGTAAGCGCAGATGCTAGTAGTTATGGCCTAGGGGGCGCACTCTATCAAGAACACAGTGACGGACTCCGACCAGTTGCCTTTTGTTCAAGGACACTGACAGAGACTGAGCGTAGGTACTCCCAAATCGAAAAGGAATGCCTTGCCAGTGTCTGGGCATGCGAGCGTTTCGGGAGGTACTTACAAGGTCTGGACAGGTTCGTGCTTGAGACCGACCACAAACCTCTGGTTCCACTTATCAACAGCTACGACCTGGATAAAGCACCTGTTAGGTGTCAGAGGTTATTGATGCGTCTAATGAAGTTTAACGCAGAAGCTGTTCATGTACCAGGAAAACAGCTCGTTGTCGCTGACACTCTGTCTCGCAACCCCCTGCAGGGCGATACTGTGTCGGAGACAGAGCATGATGTCAAAGCTTATGTTCAGTTAGTGATTGAAACTAGACCAATCACCAAAGACAGACTTAATGCAATGAGAGAAGCTACAAGCAACGACAACATTCTTCAAACGGTGATTCGTTACACAAGTAACGGCTGGCCCTCAGATTTGTCCTGCCTGCCACACACCCTGCTCAAGTATCACGCCGCTAGAGCTCACCTGTCGGAAGTCAATGGACTCTTGCTGCATGATGACCGCATTGTCGTTCCTCTTTCAATGCAAAAGACTGTGCTGTCACAAATACATGCAGGTCATCAGGGACTCACAAAGTGCCGAAAAAGGGCTAACATTTCAGTGTGGTGGCCAGGTGTCGGGAGAGACATTGCTGAGCTTATAAAAGCATGTGAGTTTTGCATCAAGAATAAACCAACTCATAGAAAAGAGCCACTTATCACCACACCACTGCCAATAGGAGCTTGGCAGAAGATAGCCGCGGATTTATTTGAGCTTGAAGGTAAACAGTATTTGGTAGCAACAGACTATTACTCACGCTACATTGAGATTTCTCATTTACCTTCCACAAGCAGCAACCAAGTCATCACCTGCCTGAAGTGCATGTTCGCCAGGTGGGGGATCCCGTTTCAGCTAGTTACTGATAATGGTCCTCAGTTCGCTTCAGCTGAGTTTCGCCAGTTCAGTGAGGACTACAACTTTGAGCACACGACGTCAAGCCCTCACTACCCTCAAGCGAATGGAGCCGCTGAGAGGAGTGTAGCCATTGCTAAGAGAATCCTTCGACAACCAGATCCACAACTAGCCTTGTTGAGTTACAGAGCCACAACTATCAACGCAACAGGCCAGAGTCCAGTCCAACTGATGCTCGGACGAGAAATCAGAACCACAGTTCCTGTGTTGCCACAGCAGCTGAGCCCGGCTGAAATTGACCAGCAGGCGGTAAGACTTAAGGACCAACAATCCAAAGCTGCCTACCGCTTCTTCTACAACAAGCGTCACTCAACCCGACCTCTGCCTGCACTGCAGCCTGGCCAGAGGGTTAAGGTCAAACTGGATGGGGAGAAGGGCTGGAAAACCCCAGCAAAAGTTATCGAGAAAGCTCAAGAGCCCAGGTCCTATCTAATTCAAACCGACCAAGGGACTGTTGCTCGCAGGAACAGGAGGCATTTGCAAGAAGTGCCTGAGCCAGCATCTGAAAGTGCTGGACAAGAGACTAATAATGACTGTGACTTTACCACCCAAGGTGACACAGACACCCCTCTCACTGCTACTAGTTCACCTGTGTCCTGTGTTCCAACTATTTCCCCGAGTTCGGGCGCCTCTCCAAAGAGAACCTTAGCCGGGAGAGCTATTAGACCACCCGCCAGGTTTAAGGACTATATTTAAGATGAATATGTCCTTTACTGGTTGTGTATTGTGTTACAGTACTGACTTCTTGTTCGTATATTATTATGGACGTTACAGTGACAGTTAAATTGCTAAAAGTAAAAAGAGAAAGAAGAAAGTATTTTGTTCAAGTCATATAGCTATGATAAAGGTACTTACAATATTTGGTATAAAAGTAATTGGTTGTTAAAACAAAATTAATAGAAATGTAATACTGATAATTTGAATTTACTTGAGAGGGGAGATGTGATGTGATGTGATTTAAATGATATTGCAGTAAGCTCCACTAGGAGGCGCTACTGGTTTAGGTATTGCTTAACTCTGCTCGTTGTTACGGTAGTTGAAATGTTGTTGATGTAGACATGATCGAGACTGTTTCCAAGCTTGACAAATCCTGTTAATAAATCGTTGAAGACTACTTCCATGAATCCGTGAATTCATGACAGTAACTGTGTTAGCTGGGTCTAGGGTTTGATAGAAGCTAGTTGAAGAAACTGACAAATTAAGAATGGATTATACTCTATATTGCCAAAAGTTTTGGGGCGTCTGCCCTTCCCGTTCTTAATCGGTAGGTGTAGAAAGTGTCTCCCTTTGACACATGGACTCTTCCAGTCACCCCTGTCATTCAGTGCCAAATGGACTATTCCCAAACTTTCCACCGCAGTTCGCAAAGTGGCGGAGAAGAGAGCAGACGAATGATAATGGGAAAAGGAGATCGACTGAATATTGTGTATAGTTAAAATACAGTTTATTAATCAAAATCGGAGGAGTTTTTATTGATTGTGCGTGTGCATCACAAATCTATGTACATTTAACAAACAATGATTTGGAATATACCCTGAGTGAGACATCCTTGTTCTGACCAGACAAACTGTAGCCTTCAGCCAAAACCGGACTAGCAATTAGAGTGAAGACTTAAGATTTTTCAGTAGGGTTAAATATGGAGTTGGCTCATCCTTTGCAGCTATAACAGTCTCTGCTATAATTCATCCCAAAGCTGTTCTATCCTAGCCTGACAAGCCAGATCCACATCAAAGTGTTGGGTCTGGGAACACACCATTGGCAGAGCTCAATCCGAGGGGCGGGATAAACGGTTGTCTTTCAAATTCCCTCTGCACGCAATAGGATACAACCAACCAGAGCAACGAACAAGGTGTCGTAGCCAGAGCGACGGACTTCAGTGCTGTTCTTTGTTCTTTTCTCAAAGAAAAGCTTAACTACAGGTCTTCTAGAGTCGTGGCCAAAGCTGATTTGAAACATCATCTTCTTTGTTTTCAAGTAGCAGGGAATTCAAGCGGAACTGTCGCAACTATGGCGTCATTATGTTAAGCCCGCCCACCGACTCCGCCAATGTGATTGGCCTGACTAGAGTTTGGTTTTATCCAGCTCGCAAGCCAACGGAGAGTTGCTAGACGACCCTGGCTGCAAATTACATTTGTTTCCGCTAGGATGTGTCTAGATTTCTAGGCTAGTTCTATTCGGTTGAGGCCTAGGACTCTGTGCAGACCAGTCAAGTTTCTCCACACCGAAAGTCATGCAAGTACCGTTCTCCTGGTAACCGCCAAAGCCAGAGAAGCGTGATTCGTCACTGTAGAGAACAAGTCTCCACTGCTCTAGAGTCCAGTGACATCTGCTTTACACCACTACATCCCACGCTTTACACCACTGCATCTCACGCTTTACACCACTGCATCCCACGCTTTACACCACTGCATCCCACGCTTTACACCACTACATCCCACGCTTTACTTCACTGCATCCCACGCTTTACACCACTGCATCCCACGCTTTACACCACTGCATCCCACGCTTTACACCACTGCATCTCACGCTTTACTCCACTGCATCCCACGCTTTACTCCACTGCACCCCACGCTTTACACCACTGCATCCCACGCTTTACACCACTGCATCTCACGCTTTACTCCACTGCATCCCACGCTTTACTCCACTGCACCCCACGCTCTACTCCACTGCATCCCACGCTTTACTCCACTGCATCCCACGCTTTACACCACTGCATCCCACGCTTTACACCACTGCATCCCACGCTTTACACCACTGCATCTCACGCTTTACACCACTGCATCCCACGCTTTACACCACTGCATCCCACGCTTTACACCACTACATCCCACGCTTTACACCACTACATCCCACGCTTTACACCACTGCATCCCACGCTTTACTCCACTGCATCCCACGCTTTACTCCACTGCACCCCACGCTTTACTCCACTGCATCCCACGCTTTACTCCACTGCATCCCACGCTTTACTCCACTGCACCCCACGCTTTACTCCACTGCATCCCACGCTTTACTCCACTGCATCCCACGCTTTACTCCACTGCACCCCACGCTTTACTCCACTGCATCCCACGCTTTACTCCACTGCATCCCACGCTTTACTCCACTGCACCCCACGCTCTACTCCACTGCATCCCACGCTTTACTCCACTGCATCCCACGCTTTACTCCACTGCACCCCACGCTCTACTCCACTGCATCTCACGCTTTACTCCACTGCATCCCACGCTTTACACCACTACATCCCACGCTTTACACCACTGCATCTCACGCTTTACTCCACTGCATCCCACGCTTTACTCCACTGCATCCCACGCTTTACTCCACTGCATCCCACGCTTTACTCCACTGCGTCCCACGCTTTACTCCACTGCGTCCCACGCTTTACTCCACTGCACCCCACGCTCTACTCCACTGCACATCACGCTTTACTCCACTGCATCCCACGCTTTACACCACTGCATCCCACGCTTTACTCCACTGCACCCCACGCTCTACTCCACTGCATCCCACGCTTTACTCCACTGCATCCCCCGCTTTACACCACTGCATCCCACGCTTTACTCCACTGCACCCCACGCTCTACTCCACTGCATCCCACGCTTTACTCCACTGCACCCCACGCTCTACTCCACTGCACCCCATGCTTTACACAACTGCATCTCACGCTTTACACCACTGCATCCCACGCTTTACACCACTGCATCCCACGCTTTACTCCACTGCATCCCACGCTTTACACCACTGCATCCCACGCTTTACACCACTGCATCCCACGCTTTACACCACTGCACCCCACGCTTTACACCACTGCATCCCACGCTTTACACCACTGCATCCCACGCTTTACTCCACTGCATCCCATGCTTTACACAACTGCACCCCACGCTCTACTCCACGCTTTACTCCACTGCACCCCACGCTTTACACCACTGCATCTCACGCTTTACTCCACTGCATCCCACGCATTACACCACATCCCATGCAGTGGTGTAAAGCGTGGGATGCAGTGAAGTAAAGCGTGGGATGCAGTGGTGTAAAGCGTGGGGTGCAGTGGAGTAAAGCGTGAGATGCAGTGGTGTAAAGCGTGGGGTGCAGTGGAGTAAAGCGTGGGATGCAGTGGTGTAAAGCGTGGGATGCAGTGGTGTAAAGCGTGAGATGCAGTGGTGTAAAGCGTGAGATGCAGTGGTGTCCCACGCTTTACACCACTGCATCCCACGCTTTACACCACTGCATCCCACGCTTTACACCACTGCATCCCACGCTTTACACCACTGCATCCCACGCTTTACACCACTGCTACTTCCTGCTCTGCTACGGTCCGGACGCTCTTGCTTACCGCTCCGCGCTTTGCTCTATCGCTTTTATATTTTTAATTTTAACTTCAGCTAATCAACACAGTGCTCAAACGCTTGGATTACTACAAAAAAAGCAGAATACTTTTATTCAACCAGCCTCCCACTGCTTACATTCCGGGGAGGAAAACACAACTGCCTACATTCTAAAGGATAAGAGAAAATGCCTCTTCTGGAATCTACTTGCTGCACTAACTGCCACAGACTTTTACAAAGGATTGTAGCTCTTGAAACAAAGTTATTTGTGGGACCACCAAACCAGACGGAACACACAACAGAGTTTCGTCATGGACACCCTCAGCCTACAGCCGGTGAGTCCCATGAATCTAGTCCTCCTCGACAGGCCATACTGAGTGTAGGGAAACAAGCCGATCGACTTACAAATCGGTGGCACAAACAGGGAGCGAGACCGAAAGGCACTCGAGACATCAGATTGTCACGAGCATCACATATTGCCGCAGTAGCCTCCTCTACCCCAGATACGGCTCTGGCAAGGATTGCAAATACTGGTCTCCTACCACCGCCAATACATCTTGAGAACAGATTTGAAGTATTAGTGAATGTAATGAGGAATCCCCAAACGTGATGAATGTGTTTGAACAAAGACTGAATCAGCCAGTAGCTAACACTGATGCTAACTGGCGCTCAAGGTCAAGCAGACAGCGGCACTCAGCTCAGAGCGCAGCCAAGCACAGGACTCTGATAGTGGGTGACTCCATAATCAGAAACATTATTAGCAGGGATACAACTACGTGCTGCCTTCCACAAGCAACGACTTCTGATGTAAACAGGGAACTTGAGAACATTCTGATAAAACATAAGACTGCAAATCGACTCATCATTCATGTGGGGAAAATTTATATTCATAAAGAGCAGTCAGAACTCCTTAAGAAGGATTTCAATGAACTTTTTGAAACACTCAAAAGACTGAAAGTACAAACATTCATCAGTGGACCACTCCCAGCAAGAGGAACAAACAGATTTTCACGGTTGCTTGGGCTTAATACATGGCTCCAAAAAACCTGCAATTTAAAAGGAGTAAACTTCATTGACAACTTCAATCTTTTCTGGAGTCAGAGGCAACTGTTTCAACAGGATGGGCTCCACCCAAACAAACTTGGTTCAAGAGTGCTAAAGGACAATATCTACTTCTCCCTCAATCATCCTTCTGCAGTGTGTGCCAATACACTCAACCTGAATGGCACACACACACCTGGACACAGTATGAATGACCACAGGACTTCACTTCAGCACCTGGATGGACATGCGGCTGACACGTCAAGCAAGGACAATGATAACACCACTCAGCCAAAACAACCTCTGCTCACGGACACAATCTCAGCTGAGCCCTGCCCACAGAGCTCACCACAGACAGACTGTGACATACTAGAACTGCTCCAACATTCAGCACCCAAGGACGACTTGCTGGAAAACCAGGACAGCATTTTACAGCCTCCAATAACACCAGAGAAACAGCCCCCTCCAGCCTCTACCCTATCACCAGACACGTTATCCCTATCTCCAGCATCTCCACAGCATCTTCTGTGTTTCTCAGAGAAAATGGAAAAACTGGTGTTTGCTGGAACCAAACTATCTGCAAGCCCCCAGACATCAACCAAAAAAAGTCAGGCCCCAAAACCACGAAAGCCTGCGGGCCCAGCTCGCTCTCCGCTTGTGAGAGCTCTGCGGCCTCTGCAAAAACGCCAGGGCCCACACCCTCCTCCATCGGCTCGAGGTGAACCAAAAACAACTGATACCAGCTCTCAGTGATATGTGCCGGCTATGATAACAGTAACTTTCTCAAATGTTTACAGAACAAGCGGGAACCCAGTGTGCCTGTATCTTTCTCTATTGCTGTTCGATTACATGATAGAAAGTCTAAGGCCTTCAAAAGCCGTACAGCAAACCCATCTAATCTGGTGCCTACTGCACGCCAAACTAAGACAAAAGTAACAAAAAGTAAGACTGTTAAGTTAGCACTTTTAAACATCCGCTCACATAAAAATAAATCACTTCTAGTCAATGACTTGATAACCACTTACAACCTGGATTTTATGCTTCTAAATGAAACTTGGCTAGAAGACAGCTACAGTGCAACAGTCCTCAATGAAACATCCCCTCCTAACTTTACTTTTATGAGTGTCTGCAGAGCTGCTAGGAGAGGAGGGGGAGTAGCTGCTCTTTTTAAAGATGTCTATCAATGTAAGCAAACATCATTTGGTAACTACCCCTCTTTTGAATATCTGGGTATTGTGTTAAAAGGTGCCCCACTTATTTTACTTATCATTATTTACAGGCCTCCAAAATACTCTCCAGCCTTTGCTGAGGACTTTACAGAACTGTTATCAACAATTTCCTCAGAGTTTGACTGTTTTGCTATTACTGGAGATTTTAACATTCACATAGATAATGCAGAAAACAATATGGCAAAAGAAATCAAAACTGTTTTAAAAACTTTTGATCTGACTCAGCATGTACATGGTCCCACACACAATCGTGGACACACTCTAGATTTACTTATCAGTAAGGGTTTAAACATCTCATCGATTGTTATTAAGGATGTAGCACTGTCTGATCATTTCTGTATTTTCTTTGATATATTGATCTCTCCTGCCATTGAAGCTAGATCTGTGTCTGTCAAGAAGAGATGCTTAAATGAGAACACTAGTGTGCTATTTATGAAGGCTATATCTTTAAAACCAAGCATATCTGCTGACTCTGTTGATTTTCAGAAAAGCAGAGCGCATGTGGCGGAAGACAAAACTTGTAGTCCATTATAACATCTACAAAGACAGCATCCGTGCTTTCAGTATGGAACTAGGCAAAGCTAGACAGACTTTCTTCTCAAATATTATAAACAGCAACTTAAACAACACACGCACTCTTTTTGCTACTGTAGAGAGTCTGACAACCCCCCCAAGCCAGATTCCCAGTGAAATGCTCTCAGACGGCAAGTGCAGTGAGTTTGCTTCTTTCTTCTCTGAGAAAATTAATAATATCAGAAAGGTGATCAGCACATCATTGAGCCGCACTGGGGTCAGACAGTTCAGACCACAACCTGAGAATGTAGTTACTATGTCTAATTTCAAAGAAATTGATGGCAAAATTTTGGAAGAAACCATACAGCACCTTAAAACATCAACCTGCGTCCTTGACGCACTCCCCACATCTTTCTTCAAAAGTGTGTTAAACAGTTTAGAAGCAGATCTCCTAAAAGTGGTTAATGCCTCACTTCTTTCTGGTAGTTTTCCAAACTCCCTGAAAACTGCAGTTGTCAAGCCCCTCCTGAAAAAGAGCAATCTGGATAAGACTATATTAAGCAATTATAGACCGATCTCAAATCTTCCTTTCATAGGCAAGATCATTGAAAAAGTTGTCTTCAATCAGCTGAATAAATTCTTAAGCTTGAATGGATACTTTGACAATTTTCAATCTGGATTCCGATCGCATCACAGCACAGAGACAGCGCTCATAAAGATAATAAACGATATTCGCTTAAATACTGATACAGGCAAATTATCAGTGCTGGTACTACTCGACCTCAGTGCTGCATTTGACACTGTCGATCACGACATACTTCTTGACAGGCTGGAAAACTGGGTGGGGCTTTCTGGGATAGTCCTAAAATGGTTCAGATCATACTTAGAAGGGAGAGGTTATTATGTGAGTATAGGAGACCATAAGTCTGAGTGGACATCCATGACATGCGGAGTCCCTCAAGGCTCAATTCTTGCACCTCTACTATTCAACCTGTATATATTCCAAATGAGCCAAATAATGAGAAAGAACCGAATCTCTTACCACAGCTATGCAGACGACACACAGCTCTACTTAGCCCTATCGCCTAACGACTACAGCCCCATTGACTCCTTGTGCAAATGCATTGATGAAGTAAACAGTTGAATGTGCCAAAACTTTCTTCAGTTAAACAAAGACAAAACTGAAGTAATTGCATTTGGAAACAAAGAGGAAGTTCTCAAGGTGAATGCATACCTTGACGCTAGGGGTCTAACAACTAAAAATCAAGTCAGGAATCTTGGTGTGTCTCTAGAGTCAGACCTTAGTTTCAGTAGTCATGTCAAAGCAATAACTAAATCAGCATACTATCATCTGAAAAATATTGCAAGAATTAGATGCTTTGTCTCCAATCAAGACTTAAGAGAAACTTGCTTTCATCACCAGCAGGGTGGATTACTGTAATGGACTCCTCACTGGCCTTCCTAAAAAGACCATAAGACAGTTGCAGCTCATACAGAACGCTGCTGCCAGGATTCTGAGCAGGACCAGAAAATATGAACATATCACACCAGTCCTCAGGTCTTTACACTGGCTCCCAGTTACATTTAGGATTGATTTTAAAGTATTATTACTGGTATATAAATCATTCAATGGGTTAGGACCTCAATATATTGCAGATATGCTCACTGAATATAAACCCAACAGATCACTCAGATCATTAGGATCACATCAGCTAGAAATACCAAGGGTTCACTCTAAGCACGGAGAGTCTGCTTTTAGCTGCACCCCACGCTTTACACCACTGCATCCCACGCTTTACACCACTGCATCCCACGCTTTACACCACTGCATCCCACGCTTTACTCCACTGCATCCCACGCTTTACTCCACTGCATCCCACGCTTTACACCACTGCATCCCACGCTTTACACCACTGCATCCCACGCTTTACACCACTGCATCCCACGCTTTACTCCACTGCATCCCACGCTTTACTCCACTGCACCCCACGCTTTACTCCACTGCATCCCACGCTTTACTCCACTGCATCCCACGCTTTACACCACTGCATCCCACGCTTTACACCACTGCATCCCACGCTCTACTCCACTGCACCCCACGCTTTACACCACTGCACCCCACGCTTTACCCCACTGCATCCCACGCTTTACACCACTGCATCCCACGCTTTACTCCACTGCATCCCACGCTTTACTCCACTGCATCCCACGCTTTACACCACTGCATCCCACGCTTTACACCACTGCATCCCACGCTTTACACCACTGCATCCCACGCTTTACACCACTGCATCCCATGCTTTACACCACTGCATCCCACGCTTTACGCCACTGCATCCCACGCTTTACACCACTGCATCCCATGCTTTACACCACTGCATCCCACGCTCTACTCCACTGCATCCCACGCTTTCCATTGCACTTGGTGATGTAAGGCTTGGATGCAGCTGCTCGGCCATGGAAATCCAATCCCTGAAGCTCTACGTACTTCTTGAGCTAATCTGAAAGCCACATGACGTTCGGAGGTCTGAAGCTGTTGACTGTGCAGAACGTTGGCGACTTCTGCGCACTGTGAGCCTCAGCATGCGCTGACCCGGCCTGGGATTTTACGTGGCTTACCTCTTCGTGACTGTTGCTTTTGTTCCCAATTGCTTCCACTTTGTTATAATACCCCTAACAGCTGACCGTGAAATATTTAGTAGTGAGGAAATTTCACGAATGGACTTCTTGCACAGGTGGAAACCTATCACGGTACCACACTTGAGTTCACTGAGCTCCTGAGAGCGACCCATTCTTTCACAGATGTTTGCAGAAGCGTCTGCATGCCTAGTGCTTGATTTATACACCTGTTGCCATAGAAGTGATTGGAAAACCTGAATTCAATGATTTGTAGGGGTGTCCCAATACTTTTGGCAATATAGTGTAAGATAGATAGATAGATAGATAGATAGATAGATAGATAGATAGATAGATAGATAGATAGATAGATAGATAGATAGATAAACAAACAGACAGTAGACTCAGTAGGCCTACGTCATAATTTTAACATGATCTCATAATTGACTTTTTGGAAATAATAATAATAATAATAATAAGTTCAACAACAATGACTTTTGTGTTTTTTCGCAGTATTTATTAGCCCAGATCATATCACAGACACACTTCTGAAAACAATGTGGAATAAAGGATTCTAGCTTTTATACTTGATTACTCAAAAAACAACCCTGAACAAAAGAAGTATACAGAAGAGTTCATAATTAACCAAGACACACTTAGAAAGAAGATAAATAGTGATAGATCCTCTGCTGTTTAGCATTTGCCCAGTACATAACTAACATGATAAAAGCTTGAACAGCGTGTTCACAGTTTCTTTTCAAAGGCAAGTCTGGCAACTCTTCCGGTCCTTCGTTTGGAAGACATTCCCATCGGATTGGGTTCTCCATGAAAGTTCAGCTCCTTCTGACATTCCCTTCTCCTTCAGGATCTGCTCCATCTGAAGAACACAAACAGACTTTTGAATGATATTTCTGCTGTCTTTTCCCAGTGGAGTTACAAGAGGACTCACCTTCGCTAAAATCTCTTTCTTCACTTCCGGATCGTTCAGATCTTGACCTGATTTCACCTCCAGTCTAACGATCTGTCTCTTCTTCTCTGTGGAGTGAACACACTGATGAAGTCATAAAGAAAGATGTACAATCAAGCATAATCTGAGAACGATGATGCACACGTTTTATAGTTTTAGTTGTGGATTGTTAGGAATTTGTCATTATATCTGATTCTAGACATCCACAATCGTGTTTGATGCTCAATATTTATCAGTTGCTGAACACATTTTCAGCTAATTCAGGAAAAAGAAATTACTATATGTATTTATATTAAGATAAACAACTCTCCATTATGACAGACACATTTAACACAGGCCTTAAAGTCCCCCTGTGGTGAAAATCAAGTTTTTAATGTTGTTTATATGTCATATGATGTGTGACATAAATGTTTGCAAGTGTGATCCGTGTCAGTGGATCTCTGAGCTGAGTGAGTGAGTGGAGGCGGGGCTCATTTGCATATTCATAGAACCCCACATACTAAATGAGGCAAGGGTGTCGAGGTTACATTCAAGAAATTTTAAGACATGAAGAAATGCTTTTTTTTTCAAGGAAAAAAAACGTTTAAATATGTTATTTTGGGGATAAAATTGACTACAACTTCCCATTCAAGTTTGATGTCACCCTTAATGTTGTTCATTAATTAAAATACCTGAATGATATTTTATCTATTATACTGTAATTGAAACTAGCATATATACTCTGGCAAATATTGTCTCATAAATGTGAAAGAAAGGGGTCTGTCACGTTTTCAATGTGTTTGAGTTCTGTTTCGTGATCTTGTTTCCCCCCGTCTTTTGTGATTTTGGTTCAGTCCTGTTATTAGTTCAGTTTTGACATCTTGTTTCCCCCGTCTTTTGTGATTTTGGTTCAGTCCTGTTAGTTTTCCCGCTCTGTCTAATTAGCTATTCCCTTCACCTGTGTTCAGTTAATCTTCCCATTAGGCCCTGTTCATTTAAGCCCTGTGTTTTCCCTCAGTGTTTGCTGATCGTCGTCTATGTATGGTTGTGTTTTTCCTGAGTTCCTGCATTTCCCTGTATCCTGAGTTTGTTATTAAACTAGCTGCATTGAAATTATGTTTCCTCGTCTTCAGTTACCTGCACAACCCTGACAGGGTCATCATTTTCAATGTAGCTATTATACAATATGCTATGAGACAACAGTTATTGAATGTTAGTTGGAATTAAGTGCAGAAATTTTAACATTGCAAAACATTATTATCTTTTTCATCATCCAAGATTAATATAATCCTCTGTAAAATACTGATCACAAATGATCATTTTCCAAACTGAGTTGAAACATTGAGAGAACCAGAATGAACTTAATGATAATTAAATACTGATAAAAGACTGTAAGACTGCATTTGATATCAGAAGAAAACTACAGAGGCTTTAAAAACACAAATCAAATCTAAATATAGGGCAATTTTGATTAGATTTCTGCATGTGTGAGGCTAAAAACATTCAACTAGATGTAACTCTTAATTTCTTTTGAAGGAAAACATTTTTGTGAATGTATGTTAAGAGGATCAACTCACCAAAATGACACACAAAAGGATTTTTGATATAACATTCCTGGTCATTCCATTTGTTATATAAAATATTAACACACCACTGTAAGCCAGCGTAATTGTTGGGTTGGTCAGAAGCCCAGTCTGAAAACATGGATCTGCTCTGATCCGACCAGATCAAAGGAGATGCTGTCGAAGTCCGATGGAGTCCGATCCAAGCACTTGATACGTTTGCCAGAACTTTCAACAGATTGTCGTTGTCCTCCTTGTCATTGACGGTGGCGAGATCAGTGTACTGCTCTCTGCAGAAGGTCTGAGCCTCGGACCAGCTCACATTCAGAGGCACGAAGATGAAGTCATGGAGCTGTGAGAACGCCACGGGCGTCAGAGCTGAAACACAACAAGCATGCAAACATCTCATCTCATGCGTTCTGGAAAATGTAAAAGAGAAATACAGTAAAATAATCAATGCACGATCAAGAGTTATTAAAACCTTTAGTAGAACAATGCAAACTGCAGTATTTATGTACATAAGTATTATACACAGTAAAAACTAATAATCAGTTGTTTCATGGGACGCACTGATATGAAAATGTTGTCCAATACCAATCGATATATTGGCCGATAAATCAAAATTTTTATATAATGTTTCAGAACCTGATTACAAAAACAAAAGTCTCATCATTAACAGCCACGTCCCAAACACACAATTATAATGTTCTCAATATAATAGTATGTAGCAGATATGTTTATTAACTAACATAGGTTAATAAATGCTGTACATATATATTGTTCGTTGTTTGTTTATGGTAGTTAATACATTAAGTAAAAAATTTGTAGTGATGCACTGATATGAAAATTTTGGCCGATAACTGATAATTCGTTCAATTTGAAAGGCGATTACCAATATATTGGCCGATAAATTGAAATCCACATTTTTATAAAATTTTTCAGAGTCTGATTACAAAAACAAGTCTCACCATTTAAATCCACATCCCAAACATAATGTTCTTATGATAATTTTATGTAGCCAATATGACAGACTTGCTCTACTTGACTGTCTTTTCCTTTTCAAAGTGATTTCAATCATATTTCAAGCGATTCAAAATCATCATGTTGAACAAGAGTCTCAGCTGAAGGAAATAATACTTTTATTTATTGGCTTTAACTTATCGGCGAAATCTTCTTATCGGGCCGATAACGATAACATTAAAAATGAACATATATCGTCCGATACCGATATGGTGGCCGATATATCGAGCATACCTAGTTGTTTCCTTAAAGAGCTATTTCTACCTGATTTAACCCGTACAAATGAGGTTTGATAAACAAGGTTCGGGAGGAGCAGGTGCAGTTAATTAACCCAATCAGCACCAGTGGGGAGCAATCAGTAATCAATCTAGGACAGGATAATATCAGCAGAACCCACACTGGTTCCTTGACAGTTTATCAGCATCTTGGCTTACCTTGCTGCTGCCATGTCTCAAAGCCTTTCTTCCGAAGACGAAGCAAACATCCCAATGGATCCCCCGCAGTCTGCTGGACCTGGGATAATTCCTCCTTCTCCGGACATCGCGCCGGAGCCTCCATCTCGCGGCCGCACGCCAGCCCGAACAACGTCACGATCACCAAGACGCCGAGGCCAGTCTTCACTGCCTCCAGCGAGACCTCCAATTTCCTCCCCAGCTTCCTCCTACAGTTCGGCTATCCCGACGATTCCACCCATAGGAAAATGGACCGTCGCGGGTTTGAAGCAAGCTTTAAGTAATTCCGACGTACAGTTCTCACGGAAATTAAATAAAGCGGAACTATATGATCTCTACGTCTCCCTTCAACCAACTAACCTCTCTCCAAGGCCTTCATCAGCTTCAAGGACGGGCAACAGGCAAAACAGAGCCCACAGGGTCCACAATCCGGCTCAGACAACACCACCATATTCCACCCGCACAAGATCCGGCTCTCTCCATCCACTAAGCCGCAGCAACAGGCCTTCAGCAAGCCTAGGCCGCGCCCCAGAGTTCACCGAAGCAAGACCACAACCACCTTCCTATACGGCTCAGCATGCCACCACAGATCACACCGCAGCAGTGACGGTCGCAGCCGGGCCCAGCGGCCTCTTTTCAGCCCCTCAGCCACATCCTCTGATGGCTTCTAACCCTTTTCTTTCTCAGTGGCCTCCAGCTCCTTTCGCAGACATTAGCGCAAAGCTACCTCCATCAGCTGCGCATGCCCAAGCCTTCCAACAGGTCTACCCAGGAATTTCTAACTCCTCCTCTTTTCAGTGGCCTGCAGCCCCAGTAGCGCACGCAAGCGCAGGCCAACCTCCGCTCACAGCACAGGCCTACGCTTTCTCAGTTTCACCCCTCCCTTCCTTCCTGCCCTCTACCAAACTTTCCTTATCCTATAGAGGGCAACCCAAGCATGAGGCCGCCGCCGACATCTGCAGCCCCGGCTCAGGCTCTTTCCAGCTCTTCCCTCCAAACTAAATCCCAATATTCTCTTTGTACAGCAACACAGATGCCCATCCCGCCTAATGCCACCGCCATGGAACCGCCTCCAGTGTCACACAACATCCGGGCACAAATCCTTTCAGGTGCGGATGTAGATCTCTCTTCACTCCTTTCTCTGCTTCCTGCAGCCAAACCAGACCGGCAAATAGACTGTGGGGATTTCTCCGTCACCCTAAAAAACTCAAACACTCACTCATCCCGACAACTATCATTTTCTGAATTTTCTATTGCCTTCGCTCGTTTCACAGAGATAATTTGTTCAGCTTTCCCCCACAGGCGGCGCGAACTAAATGATTACCTGGCGATCGTAGCGGAGCTCGCGCTGTCCTATGGGGGCGGGCACTTCTATACCTACCACAAACTCTTCGCAGCAAAAAATGCAGTACGAGTCGCACAGTGGAACCAGTGCACATACTGGGGCGCACTTGATCAAGATCTCCACAGCAGGGTGTTTCTGGGTTGCAAAAACATTTCCTGCGCAGTCTGCAGGTCCGTGGCTCACTCAACAATGTCATGCCCACAAGTTAACCCTTCCATTCCACCCTGCCCAGAAACGAACCCAGCTAGGTCCACCAGCTACGTGCCGCGTCTCGCAACCGCTGTAGCAAAGCCCCAAGATTTCAGGAGAACCCGCTCCTTCGACGACAGCAGGCAGCCCTGCAACAACTTTAATGCTGGTAAATGTGTCAGACCGCGCTGCCGGTACCTGGACATTTGCAATTTCTGTGGTGGAGCCCATGCCCGCCTCGTGTGCCCCGTGTATAAATCCGCAAATAAAAAAATCTAAAAATTACTTATCGACTCCTGTAAATATTTAACGCATGCACTTCGAACTAGCTCATCATCCGGACGGCGAATTTACCAAATACCTTCTGTCAGGCCTCGAAAATGGCTTTAAACCTGGCGTAGAATGCCCGCTCTCACAGAACACTATCTGTAATAATCTCCAGTCCGCCCTTGCAGAACCGGAAGTCGTCGACAACCTGATCAAAAAAGAAGTCGAATCAGGTTTCATGATCGGTCCGTTCGACAATCCCCCTTTTAGCACATTTCGTATCAGTCCCATCGGAGTAGCTACTAGGAAATTTTCTGGTAAAAAACGTCTAATAATTGACCTATCAGCCCCGCATAATTCTCCTTTCCCAAGCATCAACAGCTTAATTCCACTCAATGAATTTTCGCTCAAATACCACGACATAGATCAAGCAATCGACATGATTAAAATCGCAGGTAGGGGCGCTTGGCTTGCAAAAATCGACATTACTTCTGCCTTCAAAGTAATGCCTATCCATCCAGATTCATGGCACATTTTTGGAGTACGCTGGCGCAGGAAATACTATTTCGCTGTGCGTTTAACTTTCGGATGCAAAAGCAGCCCAAAAATATTCGACATGCTATCAGAAGCCATTTGCTGGATTTTGTCCAACAATTACGCCATTCCCCACCTCATCCACCTGCTAGACGACTTTTTAATAATGTCGCCTCCCGAAGCTATCCCAGCCGCGCATTTTCTCACAGTCCAAAAAGTTTTTTCCGAACTCGGAATCCCTATTGCACACGAGAAAACGATGGGTCCAGCCACATTCATTGAGTTCCTCGGAATTAACTTGGATTCAGTCAAATTCCAAGCATCCCTGCCTAAAGAGAAAATCGATCGAATTATTCTTGTCTCATCTAACTTCCTTGACAACCCGAACCATTCCAAACGCGAATTATTATCCCTGCTCGGCCACTTAAATTTTGCTATGCGCATCATTTCGCAAGGACGCTCATTTATATCGCACCTCCTCTCGCTCGCATCCTCCGTCCACGCGCTAGAGGACCCCATTTCCCTAACTCAAGCATGTCGTGAAGAACTTAGATTATGGTTAACATTCCTAAACCAATGGAACGGCCTATCATTTTTCTATAGTCATCTCGTCTCGTCCCCCGTCGATATCCAACTGTTTACAGACGCCGCCCCCTCAATCGGTTTCGGAGGATTTTACCAAGGCCGTTGGTTTGCGGCTCCTTGGCCACCGCAGGTACAGGACATGCCCCAGTCCTCAGCTCTTTTCGAGCTTTACCCTATAGTGGTAGCAGCGTTTCTGTGGGGGAAAGAATGGTCCGCTAGCAGCATATCAGTGCATTGTGACAATGATGCAACAGTGCATTGCATTAACAAAGGCCGTTCTCATTCACCCGCCATGATGCCTCTTTTAAGGCGCCTCACCTGGATTTCAGCGTGCGACCAATTCATCATAATCGCTAAACACGTTCCCGGGTCAGAAAACCAAATCGCTGACTCTCTGTCTCGTTTTCTGTTTCAGAAATTCAGGAAGCTGGCTCCAGAGGCGGACCAACTCCCAACTCCTGTTCCTCCATTTTCAGAACTAATATTCCCGTAACTCACCCGTTAAAAGCCCTCCTTGACGCATCACTTGACACCATCCTCCAAGCAGTCTCTCCTAGAACCCTCCAGTCTTACGTGACGGCTTGGAGATGTTTCAAAGCCTTTCACTTATCTTATAAGATATTATTTCCAGATTTTTCTCTTATTTCAATCACTTCATTTATCTCATACCTTCACAACATCAAGGGCCTCCAAGTCGGGTCCATCAAAGGTTACCTGAGCGGCATTCAGTTCTTCCACAAATTGATGTACGGCGCCCCCTCCCCGGAGATAAAGAATTCCCAAACCTCCCTTCTGATCAAAGGGATTCAACGATCCCAGCCAACCCGTCCCGACACCAGACAACCCTTAACATTAGATATTCTCACTAAATGTATTTATACCCTCCGCACAGGCTTTCAGTCCCTCAATACTGCCCGCACACTAGACGCCATGTTCATTTTAGCTTTTTTCGGTTTTCTCAGATGTTCCGAACTCGCTATCACTTCCAAATTCGACCCATCAATCCACCCCACCATCTCAGATCTATCAGTTCTAGATAGCGAAACAATCTCATTTTTGATCAAACAAAGCAAAACAGATCAAACTAGGAAAGGTCATTTCATTTACATTTTCAACCTCGCATCACCAATCCAACCATACCAGTCTGTTTTGGCATATCTTCAATGGAGAACTTCTCAGGTCAAATCCCATCTCGAACCCCTGTTCATAGATGACTCCAACAAACCCGTAACACGCTTCTGGTTCCAGAGCCACCTCAAACTAGTTCTCCAACAGTCAGGCATCGCAGCCAAAAACTTCTCAAGCCACTCCTTCCGTATCGGGGCAGCAACCTCCGCAGCTCAAAAAGGTCTCTCTCAACAGCAGATCCAAGCCCTCGGAAGATGGTCCTCAGATGCCTTTCAAACTTACATAAGGACCAACCAGTTCCACATTAAAAAAGCACACCAAACCCTCATTGATAAAAAAAAAAAAAAAAAAAAATCTCCCGTCCAGCGAGCATCAGTCTCCCAGCGGTCGTACTATGCACTCTCCTCTAACTTTTTCCGTCCAGCGAGTATCAGTCTCCCAGCGAACGTACTTCATACTTATCTCTATCACTCTCCCGTCCAGCGAGCATCGGTCTCCCAGCGGACGTACCATGTACTTATCTCCAAACTCTCTAGTCCAGCGAGCATCAGTCTCCCAGCGGACGCACTACATACTTACCTCTATCACTCTCCCGTCCAGCGAGCATCAGTCTCCCAGCGGACATACTATGTACTTTCTCTAAATCTCTCCCGTCCAGCGAGCACTGGTCTCCCAGCGGACGTACTATGTACTTTTCTCTAAAATATCTCCCGTCCAGCGAGCATCGGTCTCCCAGCGGACGTACTATGTACTTATCTCCAAAACTCTAGTCCAGCGAGCATCAGTCTCCCAGCGGACGTACTACATACTTACCTCTATCACTCTCCCGTCCAGCGAGCATCAGTCTCCCAGCGGACATACTATGTACTTTCTCTAAATCTCTCCCGTCCAGCGAGCACTGGTCTCCCAGCGGACGTACTATGTACTTTTCTCGTAATCTCTCCCGTCCAGCGAGCACCGGTCTCCCAGCGGACGCACTACGTACTTATCTCCAAACTCTCTCGTCCAGCGAGCATTTGGTCTCCCAGCGGACGCACTATGTACTTATCCGTAACTTTCTCTCGTCCAGCGAGCATTTGTCTCCCGGCGGACACAGCACGTATCTATCTTTCCATTCCTCCGTCCAGCGAGTCGGTCTCTCAAGCGGTCAGCACGTATCCTCCTTTTTTCTGTCCAGCGAGTATTGGTTTTCAGTGGAATTGACACATATCTATCTTCCCGCCCAGCCAGCATAGTCAAATTCATTCCACCTCGCAGGCGGCCGGTAGAACAGAATTTCCTGACGCCTTTTGAGTCACCCAAGTCTGAAGCTACGCGGGCCCTCCCGGTCAGCCGTTTTTGTCAAATCCTGCCACTCCATGTCCATCGGTCGACGGGACTCACCAGTTAACACCTAGAGATATCCCGATCAAGAGATCAAGCTTATTGAAAGCCAGCCCGCCAAATTCCCTGCGTCTTTGGGGGGTCTATAGTCTGGCGGCTGTCCTTTGCTCTCCATGCTTTTTGGGGGGAGTACTCTGGGTTAGGGCAGAATTCCGAGCTCGGAGCCCTCCACCCGGACAGCACGCCAAGTACGCACAATCTTTATCATAATAATTATATGTAGATGCGAACTCGTGAAATTAGTTTTGTTGGTGTAATATATTCAGATTGATACAGTGAATGTTAAATGTCTGAGACTTGAATAAAACCAGTTAATTTAGATGTTAATGAAAATGCTACAGGATAGAAATGGGCAGGAGATATTTATTGTGTAAAGTCTGAGGCTGTTTATTTGCATTCGTAACTCTAACTGTAGCCTATTTTAACACTTACATGCTCTTTTAGACTTTAGAAAGCAATTAAAGAGATATTTCTACATGATGTAACCCATTCAGATGAGTTCTGTTGGTATAAATGATTGTATTTAGGTTGATTCTGTGATGTTAAATAATAATCTTGAATGAAAGCAGTTAATTTACAGAAGATGAAACTTTGGTAAGAAACATGAATTAATTGATAATGAATGTTAAGAAGCAGTTTTTCCAAACTCACCTGATAACAGCACAAAGATCACAGCGTTCCTCATGACCAATGATCTGCTCTGAAAGCTTCGACTCCGGGTCAGTTTGATGAGTCTGTCGTGCTCTTTTATGTGTTTGATAGTGACACACTCGTGTTTTACATTGAAAATAATATTCAAATCACATCAGGATCCCAACCAGATCAAACCCACTGACACTTGGCTTGTGAATGATGTACAATATTAACATCTTTGCATTATATAATAGGACCCTAACCCTAACTCTACCAACATTAAAGTCATCTTATTTTAATTTGCATACATATAGTCTGGAATTTTATAATTTTATATTTAACAATATTATTACAACAACATTATTTTCCTGTTATCTCTGTAAAGCTGCTTTGAAACAAATTGTATTGTAAAAAGCGCTATATAAATAAATGTGACTTGACTTGGAGTCAGAATGATTATTTTGTTTCTGGATGTTCACCAAGGCTGCATGTATATTATATTTTAAAATGTCTTAAGCTTGATATAAGTTTTCAGTGTAACATAATCATAATTATTTACCTTCTAGCTTTCTACCCAGACAGCAACATAGTGTCGGCCTAGATCCGGTCCACATCTGGCATGGATTCCACACAGCCGGATCTGGGCCGACACTGTTGCTGTCTGGGTAATATTCTGATTTTGTGCTCAAGAAACATTTCTTATCACTATTGAAAATACTTCTGCTGCTTAATGAATCAAATAAACAATATACAGTGTCTGTTTTCAGGTTTCCATCATGAATAGATCATGAATAGAAAGTTCAAAAGAACTTTTTTTTTTTTTTTTTTACCTTTATTTATATAGGTAAAAAAATGTTATAGAAATATAACATCATATATTTCAAATCATATATCATTATAAAGGTCTTTACTGTCACTTTTGATCGGTTTAGTGCAACGGTGATAAATGAAAGTATTCCTGAGAGCTGTGTTTTCTGTCAGGTTTTTAATCCTCAGTCAAACACATGAGTGTTTGTTTAAGAGTTGTTCAGTATTTGTTTATCATGCTTCAGTCTGGGACTCATTTGTTTCTTGGATCAAACCTTCAAACTTTGTTTTAATCTATTAATCTTCCTCCAGATTCACGTGGAAACTCTGTAAAGTGATTATATAAGATGAATAAAACAGATGAAAAGATTAAGTGCAGTTAATATAATTAAAAAGTAAACAGTTTCTGATAATGTTACGGTGACGACGTTTAGTTATTTTTAGATTTGCAGATTGTGTAATATTTTTTTCTTATGTCAGCCCTTGTATTCACAAGTTTTACATTTGCATTCTGGTTTGTATCACATTCGTATCACCAGATTTGATTTGTAAATGATGAAAGTTCATTTCAGGAGCTTGAATGACAAACAGGTTTCAGCAATTTTGCTCCTGCAGACTTATATATATATAAAAAAAACTGTCTCTCTTGACTTATATAATTTTCTTGCCTGAAATGTCTCAGCTCACTTTCATCATTTACAAATCAAATCTGGTGATACGAATGTGATACAAACCAGAATGCAAATGTAAAACTTGTGAATACAAGGGCTGACATAAGAAAAAAATATTACACAATCTGCAAATCTAAAAATAACTAAACGTCATCACCGTAACATTATCAGAAACTGTTTACTTTTTAATTATATTAACTGCGCTTTGTTTTAATCTTTTCATCTGTTTTATTCATCTTATATAATCACTTTACAGAGTTTCCACGTGAATCTGGAGGAAGATTAATAGATTAAAACAAAGTTTGAGGGTTTGATCCCAGAAACAAATGAGTCCCAGACTGAAGCATGATAAACAAATACTGGACAACTCTTAAACAAACACAATAAAACGTCTCAGGTTACGACTGTAAACCTGTTTCCATGAGAACAGTGAACGAGACACAGCGTCATAAGACAGTATTGGGCAACACCTCAATATGACTGGTATCTGAAGCATATGTCAAATCACTGCAATCCTATTGGCCAGAGACAGCCTATGACATCATACTAGTGTGACCAGGAAGTATATAAGGGGCGCCAAGAGAACA
Organism: Tiaroga cobitis; assembly: GCA_030578255.1. Taxonomy (NCBI): domain Eukaryota; kingdom Metazoa; phylum Chordata; class Actinopteri; order Cypriniformes; family Leuciscidae; genus Tiaroga; species Tiaroga cobitis. The sequence continues at coordinate 629,335 of CM060597.1, forward strand.
TGCCATTCATTTATCGTCTGAGGGAACTGTTCCGGCAGTCCCGAGGCATGGCAACGAGACGCAGTGTCTCTTCCCTGTTCTCAGGGAACCCGGATTACAGCCGTAACCGAGATGTTCCCTTTCGAAAGGGATCTCGCACTGCGTCCTGAGACACTATTGGGGAACGAAATACCCATTCCGCCATTCTGAGGGGAGTGCATGCCAAGAAATGTCTGTGACTAAGCACAAATAATGTCAGTTTCAACAGAAACGCACACTAGGCTGTCAGTGACAGTACACCCTGCGGCCACTGCCCGAGCTATCACGCCTCAATGAGGAAGTACCTTTGAATAGTAACAGAAGGACTTGGACTGCATAAAAGCTTAGAAACAGCATTTTCACTGGGAAGGGGTTCCTTTAGGGGAATATTTAGAGGGAAAGTCACTTTTAGGGGGACATCATGTCAACCTCCAGAGCCACCCGGTCTGATTTGTGACCTACTCTAGGCAACAACCTTTCTGTTTCCTAAACAGAGCCTCCTACCATACTTGCCTCATGAGAGGTAACCAGATGAGAGGGACTGCAGAAGAGGCAACAACCAGCTTACACGGGATAAAGAGACGGGCATCGGCATGGGCTCGACACGGGACAGGTGTGACTCATGACTCGGCCATCGCATGTCTAATCTCGGGATATTTACATCCAAGAGGGATCATTTTAATAGTGCTCACTAGTTTACCATAACTCTCAAGTTTTCGTTTTTTAACATACAGCTGTATGTTTGACAAAATAACTTTCTTGGCCAGGCTTGACAAAGGCAATACAGACACAAAATTGTCCTTTATTACCAAACCAGTTTCAATCAATTTGTCCACCATTTGGCTTTCACTGAGAAAGAACACAATGGCTTTATTCATCCGGGAGGCAGATTTGATGTTTGCACCACTGATCGCCGCGCTCACGGCTATTACTACCAATTGCGATCTTCTTAACAGGTGAAACATGTTTACTAAACCGCGAAAGCTCTCTTGCTAGCACTTAATCCTTGATAAACGGTGGAAATTTTGACAAAGTCACCTTTTTAGCTGGTGTGGACAGGGGACTACAGATGCAAATGAACCCTGCAATTCAATGCCCTTTTCTACTACCTCATTTACCTTTACTACTGTACTCAAAAAAGTAGGCCTACAATTGCATTGTTCATCTTTGAAGCAGCCAAAACGCATGCATGCCCAATCACATTTCCAACAGCTAAACTGCTTTCCTCTACACTACCCGCCGCCACGACTTTAACTCCATGTGAGGGAATCTAAAACTCCACCTGTATGAGCCGCCATGGTGTATAAAGACACCGCCGTAAAACGCAATAAAAAAAACTAATTTATCACCCAGTAACAACACATACAGTTTTAACAAAAAATACACACATAAAGACACATACAACATAAAAAACAGAAGTTTGAAAAAGAAGCAACAGCGGGCACAAACACCTCGCACTCAGAGAGAGAGAGAGAGAGAGAGAGAGAGAGAGGATTAAGTTCACCTTTATTATTACAATCAAATGACAAAAGATTAAAAAATATATACAAAGTACATAAAAATGAATAAATTACATTTTCTTTCCTTCCTTTTTCTTTTCCTTTTTTTTCTTTTTAAAACCTCAAAGCCAATTAATTATCATACAATGTACATTCTATAAACTTTGGTAGAGATTCCACCAACATGCACAGTACGCATTCTCCACCCTCAATCGGGAAGCTACCAAACCTAGAGACATCGGCACAACGCTCATTGACCTTCGCCCCAACAGTCTGTTTTTCCTAGTCTTCCAAATAGCCAATTTTTCAGTGGCAGATAAAAAATTAAGGACAATTGAACAATTGAAGGAATTCGGCGTGTCTGTCTTTTCGGACGTTTTCTGGAAAATCCCTTTTATTAAAACAGTTGATCTCGAATTTTAATTCTGACTCCCTGAAGAATTTAATCTGACTCCAAATTTAAGTGACTCTTTGTTTTAACAAGTTTTCTATCTTTACAGCTGATCCTCAGATTAGTTGCGACTTAATTTAGACCGCAGATTATTCTGGGCATTTCATAATTTCAAATATTCGTTCATTAAGGACCTGGTGATCAGATTGGGCCAGTTGAGTTGTGCTCTCTGTCCCTTAGATCTCCGATTAGTGAGTTTGTATTGTTTTCTCGAATTCTTGAATTCAGTCTTAAGAAAATTCCATCCTTACATGTTCCTCTTGGATTTTTGTCTCCAGTAGTTCTTTCCGCAAAGAAGATTATTCAAGATCTTTGCAGGGAAGGGGTTGGATGTGATAGTGTTATACCCATCAAATATGTACAGAAATGGGGAAATTGGCTCGAAGATCTTTATGGTCTGGAGAAATTTGAGACCAAAAGATGTTTGAAACCTGTAGAGATTGGAGAAGTCACGGCAGCTCAGTTACATAATTTCTCGGATGCCAGTGAGGAAGGTGTTGTGTCTTACCTGCTTCTCCATAACAGTCAGAACATTGTACATTCTGCCTTCTTGATGGGTAAGGCTCGAGTAGCACCAGTGAAATCTACCACCATTCCCCGCATGGAACTTACAGCCGCCACTCTCGCCAGTCGGATGGACAGGCAATGGGAAAGAGATCTAAGGATGAAGTTTCAAGATTCTGTGTTTTGGTCTGACAGTACTGCTGTGCTAAAGTATATTAAAAATGAGTCCTCTAGATTTAAGTGTATTGTTGCCAACAGAGTGTCTGAGATCTTGAGAGCATCCCAAGCAGTTCGGTGGAGATATATCAGTTCTGCCAACAATCCTGCTGACTTTGCCTCAAGAGGGCTGAAGGTGGATAAGTTACTTCGGGAGCAGATGTGGACATTTGGCCCTCCCTTTCTTACTAGATCACAAGAAGAGTGGCCAGATATGCCAATTGAATTGGGAAATAGTTTGGTTCAAGACCCAGAAATCAAGCAAGAACTTGTGGTTTACACTTAACTGTTTCAAATTGAGGAGGGATGTAACGCTGTATCACGGCTTATTAATCTTTATTCATCATGGACACGTCTGAGGAAGGCTGTGGCCTGGATCCATAGGCTGAAGAAAACCCTACTAGCTCTAAGTAAAAGGAGAAAACAATTGAAGGAAACACTTGATTGTACTGAATTGAATCAACCACTGGAAGTTATCAATGGAAACATGCTTAAACTACGATCCAGTATGAGTGAAGGCTATCTTTTAGTAGACGAACTAGAGGAAGGTGAAATGGCGATTATATGCTTTTCCCAAAAGATGAGGAAGAACACGAGCCATCCCGTTTTATAGCCTCTATGTGGCGATTGGATGCCGCAAACACTCCCTATTAAAGATTGTATACAATTTAAAATATTGCTGATTACTTACAAAGCACTAAATAGTTCAGCTCCCTATTACTTGAGCGAGCTCTCAGCGTATTATAGTCCTTCACGTCTATTGCGATCTCAAATTTCTGGCCAGTTGATAACAACTAAAATATCAAAATCGACTGAAGGCGGTAGATCCTTTTCCAATTTAGCAACAAAACACACTCTCTCAGTTCAAATCTAGACTAAAGACACATCTCTTTGGCTTAGCATACACATAACACACTATAGACTTCTATAATTCAATGTTAGGCTTCATAGTTTAGATCAGCCGGAACCGGGAACACTTCCCATAAATCCTGATGTATAGGCTACTTGGTACATCATAACATTAGTCTCTCTGTTTATCCAGAGGTTTACCGCAGTCTGCCGTATCCGGATCTGATGAAGGACCTGTGCCTGGACACGACGACAACGCAGTCCTGAAGTGTCTCTCCCTTGTGAAGGACTCCTTCCCTTTACCTCTGTACTGATAAATCGTCGCCGGGATAATTCTGATTCACGTGGCTACGCAAAAGCGATAAAAACAGTTTTCAGAGCCACCAAGCACTGTTTTATGCAAATGAGCGGCCGGATTGCATTAAAGGCTTTCTGTTAGAACGGTGTCATATTAGCGGCTCCTAAGTTAATAACTAATGATCGTTGCGATGGATGTAATGAAACAAAATGGACATAATGGAAAGTTGTTGTTTTTTTCCTGAATTAGCTGAAAATGTGTACAGCTACTGATAAATATTGAGCATCAAACACGATTGTGGATGTTTAGAATCAGATATAATGACAAATTCCTAATAATCCACAACAAAAAACACAAAACGTGTTCATCATCGTTCTCAGATTATGGTTGATCGTACATCGTTCTTTATGACTTCATCAGTGTGTTCACTCCACAGAGAAGAAGAACAGACAGATCGTGAGACTGGAGGTGAAATCAGGTCAAGATCTGAACGATCCGGAAGTGAAGAAAGAGATTTTAGCGAAGGTGAGTCCTCTTGTAACTCCACTGGGAAAAGACAGCAGAAATATCATTCAAAAGTCTGTTTGTGTTCTTCAGATGGAGCAGATCCTGAAGGAGAAGGGAATGTCAGAAGGAGCTGAACTTTCATGGAGAACCCAATCCGATGGGAATGTCTTCCAAACGAAGGACCGGAAGAGTTGCCAGACTTGCCTTTGAAAAGAAACTGTGAACACGCTGTTCAAGCTTTTATCATGTTAGTTATTTACTGGGCAAATGCTAAACACCAGAGGACGTCTATCGCTATTTAACTATTTTCTTTTGTTTATTTATTAACTCTTGTGTATTTATACTTCTTTTCTCTGGGTTGTTTTATGAGTAATCAAGTAGAAAAGCTAGTGTGGCCGTAGGAAAATGACACAGGACCAACACATATAAGTGTGGTTCGTATTTTATTCCTGTAATTAGTTAGGAGCTTCTGTTTCTTTTCTTGTGGGTATGTAAGGCAGAAGACCCACAACTAAACACAATACAGTGCCCGTATATCTTTGGATCACACAGCAAATTGGTCACCCCAAAATAAAGGAAATATAAAAGTAAAAAGTATTGTTATTGTGTGCAATAATAATAATAATTAAAGCTGCAAGCAGCATTTAGCGGTGTTCAAGCAGTTAAGGCCTTTAAGGCCGTTAAGCACAACAGCATCAAAAGACATTAAGTTTTATTTAGCATACATTTAAACACTGACGTAATAGATGGAAAAGACCATTTACAGCCAATACAGGCAATTTACCATAGGAAATACATGGTTTTAAAGCTTTTCAACAGTTATAGCGCCACCTATTGTCCGATCTCCATAAAACTTTGCATGCTTGTTCATGATGTTATGTCACATATGCGTACCAATTTTTGTGAAGTTCTGAGTTTTTATATATGATTTATAGGCTTTTGAGTGTGTTTTGACACGTCCATTTTCTAAATGACCCTGTTACAGTGAACCAAAGCGCAAAGTTCAACTTTTTTTTGATAATTATTGATCTAGAGAGTTCAGAGAATTGTCCTAGACTGGTCTGGTTCCGATCGGGCGAAAAACCAGGGACTAGTTCGCAAAAGTAGGTTTTTAACATATTCGTGAATATTTAATGAACGGTTTGATTGACAGCAATGGTTCTAGAGGCAAAGTTGTTCAGCATGAGGAGATCTATCAAATGATATGCATTTTGTGGGAATATGTGCACCACCACGTGATTACAGAGCCGTAGAACTCGTTAGCGCCAACTAGTGGCCGATTTTTTTCAAAACTCTTACAGACCACTTGGGCCATGAGTCGAACATGCCCATCGAGTTTCGTTCCGATCGGCTTTCGTTAACCTCGTCTCATAGGTGCTCAAACTTCATTGGCCGATGGCGGCCATGTTTTTTGAGATACGCCAATGTCCTCATACACATATATGGGGCCTTGGTCCAAGACACTGCATACCAATTTTCAAGTCAATCGGACAAACCACTAGGTGGCCATATGTTTTTTTCATGTTATAGCGCCACCTAGAGCTCAATCGATGCGATTTTTTTACTGTGACCTCAGACTGTCCTTATACACATGTGTGCCAAGTTTGGTCAACTTATCTCATTTACTTCTGGAGTTATAGCCGTTTTAGTAAAATAGGCTCCTCCCACAACGTTCATTTTGCGCCCCCTAGCAACCCTGAATCGAAAATTCAACTTTTTTTCGATAATTATTGATATTCAGACTCCAGAGAACATTTCTGCACTGGTTTGGTTCCGATCGGGCAAAAAACCAGGGACTAGTTTGCAAAAGTCGTTTTTTGACAAAATTCAAAATGGCGGAAAATCTATCATGGCGGAAATGAAATCGGAGATATACGTTTTGTTCTCCAGGTCTTCAGCTTTCCAATGATATAAGACACTTGAGTCTACGACATACGGTTTAGGAGTTATGAGCAGTTTCGCGCAATTGGTTGCTATAGCGCCACCTATGGGCCAATCGGGCTCATAATTTGATAACCTCCCCTCGATTTTTGTACTACCATCTGACAAAGTTTCAAGTCTCTAGCACTTACGGTTTGGTCTGCACGATGCGTTTTACGGCAGAAGAATAATAATAATAATAATAATAATTAAAGCTGCAAGCAGCATTTAGCGGTGTTCAAGCAGTTAAGGCCTTTAAGGCCATTAAGCACAAAAGCATCAAAAGACATTAAGTTTTATTCAGCATACATTTAAACACTGACATAATAGATGGAAAAGACCATTTACAGCCAATACAGGCAATTTACCATAGGAAATACATGGTTTTAAAGCTTTTCAACAGTTATAGCGCCACCTATTGTCCGATCTCCATGAAACTCTGCATGCTTCTTCACCATGTTATGACACATGTGCTCATCAATTTTTGTGAAGTTCTGAGTTTTTATTTATGATTTATAGGCTTTTGAGTGTGTTTTGACACGCCCATTTTTATTAATGACCTTGTTATAGCAAACCAAAGGGCAAAGTTCAACTTTTTTTCGATAATTATTGATCTAGAGAGTCCAGAGAATTGTCCTAGACTGGTCTGGTTCCGATCGGGCGAAAAACCAGGGACTAGTTCGCAAAAGTAGGTTTTTAACATATTCGTGAATATTTAATGAACGGTTTGATTGACAGCAATGGTTCTAGAGGCAAAGTTGTTCAGCATGAGAAGATCTATCAAACGATATGCATATTGTGGGGATGTGTGCAACACCACGTGATTACAGAGCCGTAAAACTCGTTAGCGCCAACTAGTGGCCGATTTCTTTCAAAACTCTTACAGACCTCTTGGGCCATGAGTCGAACATGCCCAGCGAGTTTCGTTCCGATTGGCTTCCGATAACCTTGTCTTATAGGTGCTCAAATTCATTGGCCAATGGCAGCCATGTTTTTTGAGATACGCCAATATCCTTTTACACATACATGGGGCCTTGGACCAGGACACTGCATACCAATTTTCAAGTCAATCGGACTAATGGTCAGGTGGCCACACCCCTTTTTATGTTTTTTTAATGTTATAGCGCCACCTAGTGTTAGATCGACGCGATTTTTTTGCTGTGACCCCAGACTGTCCTCATACACATGTGTATAAAGTTTGGTGAAGATATCTCATTTCGTTCACGAGTTATAGCCATTTGAGTAAAATAGGCTCCTCCCACAACGTTTATTTTGCGCCCCCTAGCGACCAGAAATCGAAAATTCAACTTTTTTTTGATAATTATTGATATGCAGACTCCAGAGAACATTTCTGCACTGGTTTGGTTCCGATCGGGCAAAAAACCAGGGACTAGTTCGCAAAAGTAGGTTTTGGACAAAACCGGAAATGACGGAAAAATTTGCATACCGGAAATGAAATCGGAGATATACGTTTTTTAAGTCAAGAGTCCAGCTTTCCAATGATATAAGACACTTGAGTCTACGACATAGGGTCTAGGAGTTAGGATCACTTTCGCGTTTTTGTTGCTATAGCGCCACCTATGGGCCAATCGGGCTCATACTCTCTCAACCTCTCCTCGATTTCTGTGCTACCTTAATCCCAAATATCAAGTCTCTAGCCCTTACGGTTTGGGCTGCACGATGCGTTTTAGGGCGGAATAATAATAATAATAATAATAATAATAATAATTAAAGCTGCAAGCAGCATTTAGCGGTGTTCAAGCAGTTAAGGCCTTTAAGGCCGTTAAGCACAAAAGCATCAAAAGACATTAAGTTTTATTCAGCATACATTTAAACACTGACATAATAGATGGAAAAGACCATTTACAGCCAATACAGGCAATTTACCATAGGAAATACATGGTTTTAAAGCTTTTCAACAGTTATAGCGCCACCTATTGTCCGATCTCCATGAAACTCTGCATGCTTCTTCACCATGTTATGACACATGTGCTCATCAATTTTTGTGAAGTTCTGAGTTTTTATTTATGATTTATAGGCTTTTGAGTGTGTTTTGACACGCCCATTTTTATTAATGACCTTGTTATAGCAAACCAAAGGGCAAAGTTCAACTTTTTTTCGATAATTATTGATCTAGAGAGTCCATAGAATTGTCCTAGACTGGTCTGGTTCCGATCAGGCAAAAAACCACGGACTAGTTCGCAAAAGTAGGTTTTGGACAAAATTGGCCATAACAAATTTCTTTTTCCTCAAATCGAGAATCCGAGATATACATCTTGTCCATCTTGAGCCAAGGAACACAGTGGTGCAAAAAGCTTGATTCTAAGTCAAACGGTCTAGGAGATATGAGCAATTTAGTACTTTTGGTTGCTGTAGCGCCACCTATGGGCCAATCGGGGTCATGCTCTGATAGGTTATCCCCAAACTGAGGCCCTAGCACCTGGCCAGGTTTCAAGTCTCTAGGCCTTACGGTTTGGGCTGCACGATGCGTTTTAGGTTTTTTTTTTTTTCAAATAGCAATTACAATAGGTTTTCAGCACTTCGTGCTTGAACACCTAATAATAGGGGACCTTTTTGACAGTTATAGCGCAACCTATGGTCCGATCTCCATGAAACTCTGCATGCTTCTTCACCATGTTATGACACATGTGCTCATCAATTTTTGTGAAGTTCTGAGTTTTTATTTATGATTTATAGGCTTTTGAGTGTATTTTGACACGCCCCCTTGACTAAATGACCCTGTTACAGTGAACCAAAGGGCAAAGTTCAACTTTTTTTTGATAATTATTGATCTAGAGAGTCCATAGAATTGTCCTAGACTGGTCTGGTTCCGATCAGGCAAAAAACCACGGACTAGTTCGCAAAAGTAGGTTTTGGACAAAATTGGCCATAACAAATTTCTTTTTCCTCAAATCGAGAATCCGAGATATACATCTTGTCCATCTTGAGCCAAGGAACACAGTGGTGCAAAAAGCTTGATTCTAAGTCAAACGGTCTAGGAGATATGAGCAATTTAGTACTTTTGGTTGCTGTAGCGCCACCTATGGGCCAATCGGGGTCATGCTCTGATAGGTTATCCCCAAACTGAGGCCCTAGCACCTGGCCAGGTTTCAAGTCTCTAGGCCTTACGGTTTGGGCTGCACGATGCGTTTTAGGTTTTTTTTTTTTTTTCAAATAGCAATTACAATAGGTTTTCAGCACTTCGTGCTTGAACACCTAATAATAGGGGACCTTTTTGACAGTTATAGCGCAACCTATGGTCCGATCTCCATGAAACTCTGCATGCTTCTTCACCATGTTATGACACATGTGCTCATCAATTTTTGTGAAGTTCTGAGTTTTTATTTATGATTTATAGGCTTTTGAGTGTATTTTGACACGCCCCCTTGACTAAATGACCCTGTTACAGTGAACCAAAGGGCAAAGTTCAACTTTTTTTTGATAATTATTGATCTAGAGAGTCCATAGAATTGTCCTAGACTGGTCTGGTTCCGATCAGGCAAAAAACCACGGACTAGTTCGCAAAAGTAGGTTTTGGACAAAATTGGCCATAACAAATTTTTTTTTTGCTCAAATCGAGAATCCGAGATATACATCTTGTCCATCTTGAGCCAAGGAACACAGTGGTGCAAAAAGCTTGATTCTAAGTCAAACGGTCTAGGAGATATGAGCAATTTAGTACTTTTGGTTGCTGTAGCGCCACCTATGGGCCAATCGGGGTCATGCTCTGATAGGTTATCCCCAAACTGAGGCCCTAGCACCTGGCCAGGTTTCAAGTCTCTAGGCCTTACGGTTTGGGCTGCACGATGCGTTTTAGGTTTTTTTTTTTTTTTCAAATAGCAATTACAATAGGTTTTCAGCACTTCGTGCTTGAACACCTAATAATAGGGGACCTTTTTGACAGTTATAGCGCAACCTATGGTCCGATCTCCATGAAACTCTGCATGCTTCTTCACCATGTTATGACACATGTGCTCATCAATTTTTGTGAAGTTCTGAGTTTTTATTTATGATTTATAGGCTTTTGAGTGTATTTTGACACGCCCCCTTGACTAAATGACCCTGTTACAGTGAACCAAAGGGCAAAGTTCAACTTTTTTTTGATAATTATTGATCTAGAGAGTCCATAGAATTGTCCTAGACTGGTCTGGTTCCGATCAGGCAAAAAACCACGGACTAGTTCGCAAAAGTAGGTTTTGGACAAAATTGGCCATAACAAATTTTTTTTTTGCTCAAATCGAGAATCCGAGATATACATCTTGTCCATCTTGAGCCAAGGAACACAGTGGTGCAAAAAGCTTGATTCTAAGTCAAACGGTCTAGGAGATATGAGCAATTTAGTACTTTTGGTTGCTGTAGCGCCACCTATGGGCCAATCGGGGTCATGCTCTGATAGGTTATCCCCAAACTGAGGCCCTAGCACCTGGCCAGGTTTCAAGTCTCTAGGCCTTACGGTTTGGGCTGCACGATGCGTTTTAGGTTTTTTTTTTTTTTTTCAAATAGCAATTACAATAGGTTTTCAGCACTTCGTGCTTGAACACCTAATAATAGGGGACCTTTTTGACAGTTATAGCGCAACCTATGGTCCGATCTCCATGAAACTCTGCATGCTTCTTCACCATGTTATGACACATGTGCTCATCAATTTTTGTGAAGTTCTGAGTTTTTATTTATGATTTATAGGCTTTTGAGTGTATTTTGACACGCCCCCTTGACTAAATGACCCTGTTACAGTGAACCAAAGGGCAAAGTTCAACTTTTTTTTGATAATTATTGATCTAGAGAGTCCATAGAATTGTCCTAGACTGGTCTGGTTCCGATCAGGCAAAAAACCACGGACTAGTTCGCAAAAGTAGGTTTTGGACAAAATTGGCCATAACAAATTTCTTTTTCCTCAAATCGAGAATCCGAGATATACATCTTGTCCATCTTGAGCCAAGGAACACAGTGGTGCAAAAAGCTTGATTCTAAGTCAAACGGTCTAGGAGATATGAGCAATTTAGTACTTTTGGTTGCTGTAGCGCCACCTATGGGCCAATCGGGGTCATGCTCTGATAGGTTATCCCCAAACTGAGGCCCTAGCACCTGGCCAGGTTTCAAGTCTCTAGGCCTTACGGTTTGGGCTGCACGATGCGTTTTAGGTTTTTTTTTTTTTCAAATAGCAATTACAATAGGTTTTCAGCACTTCGTGCTTGAACACCTAATAATAGGGGACCTTTTTGACAGTTATAGCGCAACCTATGGTCCGATCTCCATGAAACTCTGCATGCTTCTTCACCATGTTATGACACATGTGCTCATCAATTTTTGTGAAGTTCTGAGTTTTTATTTATGATTTATAGGCTTTTGAGTGTATTTTGACACGCCCCCTTGACTAAATGACCCTGTTACAGTGAACCAAAGGGCAAAGTTCAACTTTTTTTTGATAATTATTGATCTAGAGAGTCCATAGAATTGTCCTAGACTGGTCTGGTTCCGATCAGGCAAAAAACCACGGACTAGTTCGCAAAAGTAGGTTTTGGACAAAATTGGCCATAACAAATTTTTTTTTTGCTCAAATCGAGAATCCGAGATATACATCTTGTCCATCTTGAGCCAAGGAACACAGTGGTGCAAAAAGCTTGATTCTAAGTCAAACGGTCTAGGAGATATGAGCAATTTAGTACTTTTGGTTGCTGTAGCGCCACCTATGGGCCAATCGGGGTCATGCTCTGATAGGTTATCCCCAAACTGAGGCCCTAGCACCTGGCCAGGTTTCAAGTCTCTAGGCCTTACGGTTTGGGCTGCACGATGCGTTTTAGGTTTTTTTTTTTTTTTTCAAATAGCAATTACAATAGGTTTTCAGCACTTCGTGCTTGAACACCTAATAATAGGGGACCTTTTTGACAGTTATAGCGCAACCTATGGTCCGATCTCCATGAAACTCTGCATGCTTCTTCACCATGTTATGACACATGTGCTCATCAATTTTTGTGAAGTTCTGAGTTTTTATTTATGATTTATAGGCTTTTGAGTGTATTTTGACACGCCCCCTTGACTAAATGACCCTGTTACAGTGAACCAAAGGGCAAAGTTCAACTTTTTTTTGATAATTATTGATCTAGAGAGTCCATAGAATTGTCCTAGACTGGTCTGGTTCCGATCAGGCAAAAAACCACGGACTAGTTCGCAAAAGTAGGTTTTGGACAAAATTGGCCATAACAAATTTCTTTTTCCTCAAATCGAGAATCCGAGATATACATCTTGTCCATCTTGAGCCAAGGAACACAGTGGTGTAAAAAGCTTGATTCTAAGTCAAACGGTCTAGGAGATATGAGCAATTTAGTACTTTTGGTTGCTGTAGCGCCACCTATGGGCCAATCGGGGTCATGCTCTGATAGGTTATCCCCAAACTGAGGCCCTAGCACCTGGCCAGGTTTCAAGTCTCTAGGCCTTACGGTTTGGGCTGCACGATGCGTTTTAGGTTTTTTTTTTTTTTTTCAAATAGCAATTACAATAGGTTTTCAGCACTTCGTGCTTGAACACCTAATAATAGGGGACCTTTTTGACAGTTATAGCGCAACCTATGGTCCGATCTCCATGAAACTCTGCATGCTTCTTCACCATGTTATGACACATGTGCTCATCAATTTTTGTGAAGTTCTGAGTTTTTATTTATGATTTATAGGCTTTTGAGTGTATTTTGACACGCCCCCTTGACTAAATGACCCTGTTACAGTGAACCAAAGGGCAAAGTTCAACTTTTTTTTGATAATTCTTGATCTAGAGAGTCCATAGAATTGTCCTAGACTGGTCTGGTTCCGATCAGGCAAAAAACCACGGACTAGTTCGCAAAAGTAGGTTTTGGACAAAATTGGCCATAACAAATTTCTTTTTCCTCAAATCGAGAATCCGAGATATACATCTTGTCCATCTTGAGCCAAGGAACACAGTGGTGCAAAAAGCTTGATTCTAAGTCAAACGGTCTAGGAGATATGAGCAATTTAGTACTTTTGGTTGCTGTAGCGCCACCTATGGGCCAATCGGGGTCATGCTCTGATAGGTTATCCCCAAACTGAGGCCCTAGCACCTGGCCAGGTTTCAAGTCTCTAGGCCTTACGGTTTGGGCTGCACGATGCGTTTTAGGTTTTTTTTTTTTTTTTCAAATAGCAATTACAATAGGTTTTCAGCACTTCGTGCTTGAACACCTAATAATAGGGGACCTTTTTGACAGTTATAGCGCAACCTATGGTCCGATCTCCATGAAACTCTGCATGCTTCTTCACCATGTTATGACACATGTGCTCATCAATTTTTGTGAAGTTCTGAGTTTTTATTTATGATTTATAGGCTTTTGAGTGTATTTTGACACGCCCCCTTGACTAAATGACCCTGTTACAGTGAACCAAAGGGCAAAGTTCAACTTTTTTTTGATAATTATTGATCTAGAGAGTCCATAGAATTGTCCTAGACTGGTCTGGTTCCGATCAGGCAAAAAACCACGGACTAGTTCGCAAAAGTAGGTTTTGGACAAAATTGGCCATAACAAATTTCTTTTTCCTCAAATCGAGAATCCGAGATATACATCTTGTCCATCTTGAGCCAAGGAACACAGTGGTGCAAAAAGCTTGATTCTAAGTCAAACGGTCTAGGAGATATGAGCAATTTAGTACTTTTGGTTGCTGTAGCGCCACCTATGGGCCAATCGGGGTCATGCTCTGATAGGTTATCCCCAAACTGAGGCCCTAGCACCTGGCCAGGTTTCAAGTCTCTAGGCCTTACGGTTTGGGCTGCACGATGCGTTTTAGGTTTTTTTTTTTTTTTTCAAATAGCAATTACAATAGGTTTTCAGCACTTCGTGCTTGAACACCTAATTAAAGCTGCAAGCAGCATTTAGCGGTGTTCAAGCAGTTAAGGCCTTTAAGGCCGTTAAGCACAAAAGCATCAAAAGACATTAAGTTTTATTTAGCATACATTTAAACACTGACGTAATAGATGGAAAAGACCATTTACAGCCAATACAGGCAATTTACCATAGGAAATACATGGTTTTAAAGCTTTTCAACAGTTATAGCGCCACCTATTGTCCGATCTCCATAAAACTTTGCATGCTTGTTCATGATGTTATGTCACATATGCGTACCAATTTTTGTGAAGTTCTGAGTTTTTATTTATGATATATAGGCTTTTGAGTGTGTTTTGACACGTCCATTTTCTAAATGACCCTGTTACAGTGAACCAAAGCGCAAAGTTCAACTTTTTTTGATAATTATTGATCTAGAGAGTCCAGAGAATTGTCCTAGACTGGTCTGGTTCCGATCGGGCGAAAAACCAGGGACTAGTTCGCAAAAGTAGGTTTTTAACATATTCGTGAATATTTAATGAACGGTTTGATTGACAGCAATGGTTCTAGAGGCAAAGTTGTTCAGCATGAGGAGATCTATCAAATGATATGCATTTTGTGGGAATATGTGCACCACCACGTGATTACAGAGCCGTAGAACTCGTTAGCGCCAACTAGTGGCCGATTTTTTTCAAAACTCTTACAGACCACTTGGGCCATGAGTCGAACATGCCCATCGAGTTTCGTTCCGATCGGCTTTCGTTAACCTCGTCTCATAGGTGCTCAAACTTCATTGGCCAATGGCGGCCATGTTTTTTGAGATACGCCAATGTCCTCATATACATACATGGGGCCTTGGACCAAGACACTGCATACCAATTTTCAAGTCAATCGGACAAACCACTAGGTGGCCATATGTTTTTTTCATGTTATAGCGCCACCTAGAGCTCAATCGATGCGATTTTTTTACTGTGACCTCAGACTGTCCTTATACACATGTGTGCCAAGTTTGGTAAACTTATCTCATTTACTTCTGGAGTTATAGCCGTTTTAGTAAAATAGGCTCCTCCCACAACGTTCATTTTGCGCCCCCTAGCGACCCTGAATCGAAAATTCAACTTTTTTTCGATAATTATTGATATTCAGACTCCAGAGAACATTTCTGCACTGGTTTGGTTCCGATCGGGCAAAAAACCAGGGACTAGTTCGCAAAAGTCGTTTTTTGACAAAATTCAAAATGGCGGAAAATCTATCATGGCGGAAATGAAATCGGAGATATACGTTTTGTTCTCCAGGTTCTTAGCTTTCCACTGATATAAGACACTTGAGTGTACGACTTACGGTTTAGGAGTTATGAGCAGTTTCGCGCAATCGGTTGCTATAGCGCCACCTATGGGCCAATCGGGCTCATAATTTGATAACCTCTCCTCGATTTTTGTACTACCATCTGACAAAGTTTCAAGTCTCTAGCACTTACGGTTTGGTCTGCACGATGCGTTTTACGGCAGAAGAATAATAATAATAATAATAATAATAATAATAAAAATCAGTACAATTACAATAGGTTTTCAGCACTTCGTGCTTGAACACCTAATAATAAAAATCAGTACAATTACAATAGGTTTTCAGCACTTCGTGCTTGAACACCTAATAATAAAGAACAATGCAAATAATGAAAGACCAGTAACAATAATACGGTAGTGGTAACTCTGGAAAGAAAACATAACATCTTAGAACTGTTAGACTGCAATAACACTCACAATACACCTGAAATAACAAAGTGTAGATATAACTCAATGTTTCCTGTTGTGACACTGTCACATAAGAGTCATGTTTTACTGCTCTATTTCATACAAGTATTTTATATATAATAGAGTTTTAATTGGTCTACATGTTTCTTAGTCCATTTTATTCCTCTTAACATTTTAAGTGTGTATGTCTTTAAGAAATGTATGGTTGGGCTGTCATGTGATGAAGCAGGAACTACACTTGTATAAAGAGAGCACCATGGCAAACAAACAAGGCACAATAGATTCCCATCACTGTTCTGGAGTGTGGAGTTACCACTCGTGGACTCGACTTTCCAGACACCACTTCAAGCTTTTGGATTATCACAACTTTTGGACTGTATGGCCTTGTCTCAGATGGCACACTCCGGACTTGTGGACTTCCTCAGAGTCCACACTTTGGTGACGTCATGTAGTGCAAACCTATAGGGCTCTTGGCGCGAGTCCACGAGGACGCATTGAGACGGCCTACAGATTCGTAGACTCAGCAAGCATGCTCAATTTAAGTCCACAAGAACGAAAGTCAAGTCACCTGCATTTATATAGCGCTTTTTACAATAAGGATTGTGTCAAACCAGCTTTACAGAGATAACAGGAAAATAATGTTGTAAAATATTAGATATAAAATTAGATGTCCCCAACTAAGCAAGCCAAAAGCCGATGGCAACAAAGGCGAAGAAAGGCAAAAAAGGCCAAATGATGATATGTCTTAGCCATAACTTATACTTCGCTAGTTATCTTGAGTGGAGGCCCTCTGTCTCGGTCATACACATCTGCCACACATTTACTTTTTGTCAAGTCACGTATACAAGGTCATACACATACATGGGGCTCCACATGCGTTTCACTACCGTTACCATCGTGTCTTAGATTATATGAATAAGAAAATGCAAACATATAGAACATATTACATTTATTCCACAATTCCCCTATGTTTATCATTAATTGATAACTAAAATAATAAGACAGCAAATTTAAGTCAGGATATCACACTTATACTCTTCATCTCTCTTATTTTCATATACAGTATCACCCTCTTAAACTTGAGAAATAAAGTTTTTTAGAAGAAAAAAGCTTAGGCTGTTTTTGTGGGGATAGTCCCGTAAGTATTCAGCAAGCAAGTAAGGTCTTTACCTGAAGCCGGGCTGAATGAATAAACTGTTATCAAACTCCTGACAAAAAATCAGACCCGCAGTCACCTCAGTATAAACAAGAAATAGAATAGATGCTCAGAATAGAAAAAAACATTCCTTAACTCGATCAATACATTTCACTGTAACTTCTGCTTGGTTGTGTCATCATTGAATTTCTTTGGTTTTCGACATACATAATCAAATTGATCCTCATAATTAGACATTCGAAGCATTTAAAATGAAACTACTTTTCACAATTATCTCCACTAAAGCTGTAAAAACATAGTATTACACCGGACAAAACTCCTATCACTTTCAGAACTGTATGTCATATTCATTCAAACCAATAGTTGATCACTTTTCTTCTTTTACAGCCATTAACATGTTCTCATTAATATTGGTTATGTTGTCACTTGCAAAGTAAAATAATTTTTCATAATCCCCCTAACATGAATGAGATAATGCAAACATATAGAACATACATTTCTTCCACAATGTTCATATTTGTTGCATTATTTTTCACTAGTAAAGCGATCTACGGCCCCTTGTTTTCCGGCTCTTCTCCAGCTTTCTTCAAATCCTCCAGATTCTGCACCCATTCATCTCTTCCCTCCTCCCTCAGTCTGGGCATCAAGAACTCCACATGTCGTCGAGTGAAAGCTTTGTCTACTTTCAGTGTGATCTGAGACAGATTCATGATGATGGTGTAAGCTTCTTCAAATATGAGGGACTTTGCTGCTTTAATCTCCTCCAGCTGACTCTTCAGTTCTTCTTCTAAGCCTTCATAGTACTCCAGTGAGATATCCTCTGTCTTCGTCACATATTTTTTGTTCTCTCTGACGTGTTTGCTGTAATGACACTTTCCTGAACACACAGTCCAGTGGCTGTTTTCCATGACTTCACACCATGAGGGATCTGATCACCACCAGCATTTCCACTCGTGACAGTTTTCCTCACAGACGGAGCAACAGGTTGCCTTGCTGTTCCATGGCCACTCATTTACAATGGGGACTTTTTCTTTGAAATCTCTCTTTACTTTAATAGCAACTTCCTCGCCTCTCTGAATCTTGTCTTTTTTCTCTCTGATGGTTTTCAGACTGTCAGTCAATTGTTTTATTTTGAACTCTTTCTCAATTACGCGGTCCTTCAGATTGGAGACACAGGCCTTGAGTCGTCTTCGCTCTATCAGAACATCTTTTGTCATCTGAACACTTTTTCTGTTCTCTTCTGTCAGGATTTTGAGGAACTGATCCATGCTATCCTCTCCCATTTCCCAGGCTGATTTCAAAACGTGAGTATACTTTTTGTCTCTTTCCTCTTTCTGTCGGTTGTTGAATAAGAAGTGAACAGGTTCGTTGTCTTCATCTTTTCTGGAGGGTATTTTTGCAGCGTTAATGGCATCGAGAGCTTCTGTTGGACGTTGTCCATCTGACTGTGTGAATAGAAACATTACGTTGTTCTTTATATCTTTACCAAACAGAGACAGAACTGAGAGAAATATGTAATGCTGTTTTTCAGAGAGACGATTCTGAGACGCCTTCATCACAAAACACACTCCATCAATGTAATGAATCCAATCCTCTTTTGAAAATAATTTGATCAGATAATCAGAAATCTCTCTGTCTTTCTCGTGTCCTTCAGTGTCTCCGTATCCTGGAGTGTCAATGATGGTCAGAGATGTTGGGTTTTCTTCAACAAACGCCTCATAAACCGTGATCTCAGAGGTCTGGGATTGTGACTGATCTTGATGTTTTTCTTCTTCTTCTGTGATTTGATAAAACTCTTGATCCTCAAACTTTACTCCCAGTAAGTAGTTGATCATGGTGTTGATCAGGGTGCTTTTCCCAGTGCCGGTTTCTCCCACCAGCAGAATGACTTTGTTCTGTTTGTTTCCGTCTCTTCTTCCATATGTCCACTGTCTGACCTTTCCGTCAGTCCCATCAACATATTTTCTGTCTGTGTTCAGATGATAAAGCGCTGGAGGACCGGGATTCATCAGTGTGGCATCATGATGTGATCTACAAAAGAGAGAATTGATTTAGCATCAACATTTTTAAATCCGATATTTATTAGTATATTGCCTGGTTTGCAGTGACAGGGTGGCAGTTGTAAATAACTAATATTGGGATGTTTTGGGTTTTGGTGCTTTCTGTTTTTGCAAATTAGTTTCCATACACTTATTATTATTATTATTTATTTTTTTAAGCTTGTAACTTTTGTCTTTCTTCCAAGACAAACAGCATTACATTTTATTGACGTGACTTAATAGACACGATTTGGTTGTGTTTCATGTGATCCTGCCATGTGTTCTGTGTTGTCATTGATTCATTGTTCACATCGTCCCTTGTCTAGTCATTAGTCTTGTGTTATCATTGCTGCATCCCCTTTAAAGCAGCACTATGCAGTTTTTTTTTTTACCTTAACTGAATAGCTTCTGAGTTATTGCAATGGTTATATGACTATTTTCGGGTTGAATGTTGGGCGTCTCGCCACCCCCCCTCTTGCCTGTGAGTGGAAAAAACGCACTTGCAACTTTGAGCCGGCCGGCCACAGTATCAGGAAGTCTTGCGTGATATTAGGTCTCGCGATGTAACAAATTGCTTTGCGGCAAGAAAGTTCTGATCTGCTAAAATCGGCTAAAATGAGCATCAAACAATATAGCTGCGAGCAGCGATGACGGGCCCAAGCCGGTGGCAAATCCGTTGGTGGCCATCTTTTATTATGTTGATCGAGCATTCATCGAGAGAGTCACCGCTCTGTATTTGCTCTGGAGAGCAGAACAGCGGCGTGGGGATCATATTTGTGTCCACCGGACCCTTGGGAGGCGAACCGTTTAGCGAGTTTCATTTTTATTATTATTATTAATATTATTTCAACATAATATCTTGTTATTTCGAAAAAAGTTGAATATTAAATATTGAGTTGAGCTATAAGGCATGGAAGCTCATCCCTGTGCTGTGTTGGATTAATGTGGCCTGTTCTTGTTCTTTACTGATTGAGTGATAACAGTTCAAATTGATTGGCTTTGGAAAAGACAGGGTGGAGATCATTATCATTTAACACTACGCGTCTTGTAACGTGTTATGATACAAGTCATTGGGGACACTGTGTCCCGTAAAAAGCGCCGTTACGTGAGCACTCCGGAACGACGGAAAATACGCCGTAGTTTACACAATTCCACTTTTTGACGGCATCCTGGCCGTTTTTTTACGGCACTTTTTTAACAAAACGCGGTAGGAAAGTGGCGTATTGTGAGCCATTTAGCATTCCATATATTCGCGTCTACCGCCCCGCACTCTACGCCTCATTTGCGCCGCAGGAATTTTTTACATGCGTAACGCGTCTTTCCATTGACTTAACATTGAAATCACTCGCGCCTGACGCGCTATTCGCGTCCTGTGTGAACGGTAGTTGAATGCTGGGAGTAAAAACAAAAATATAGTGGTAGCAGTCGGAGTTGGTGATAAAACCGTAGCAGTGACGCAGTTTATGTTCTAGTTAGATGCTAACGGGGAAAACGCCTTGTACTCCAGCCCAGAGAATGTGCAACATTACTGCTGTGAACAATAAAGCACGGATTCATTCTGAAACCCACCGACGACTACAGTGTGTACTTCAGCTCTGTTAGCCCGGACCACCAGCAACAAGTTACCTGTTACGAGCCAAGTTTCATATTGATATCAGCGCACTCTTGACTAAAGCAGTGGAGGTAACACTTGTGTATTTAAGCCTTCATTTTGGCCACGTGTCTTGATCAAGTATTGTTTCCTGCAACTACTATTTGTAAGTCCCACAGCCATGTTCACGTCTTGAGTTCCTTCCAACACTTTTATTTTATGTTTGATCATGTTTTGTCAAGTGTTCTCTACAAACGCGTCTTCAGTTCTCCGTTGCAAGAGTCAGTGTTCTGAGTCTGAATGATTCCTGGAGCTGCTGCTTCAGTGTCTTCTTCTCTCTTAATGAAATTAACCTATTAAGAATTAAAACTGTTGTGTTACATTTGTATTATGACACTTACCCGTTGACCTGTTGCTGTTCGGTCTGGTCAGACTCTGTGCTGCTCTTCTCTTGGTTAGACATTGTAGTAGTTGATTCTGTAAGATATACTACATTTTTACATGATTGCTTCAAAATATAGGACATATGACTTTAACAAATGGTCATCCCTAATTATTAATCTTCATCTATAAATTGTGACGTGAATGAGGCCTCAAATCAAGTTAAGGTCTTCTCCACATGATTATTTCTGACAAAACAATCGCTCTCTGTTTAAAATAAATGAATATATACAAGCATTTGAGTGCTCTCCCCAATGAGAGCACTGTTTCCTGTTTCCGGGTCGAGTACGCTGTGCGCGTCTGTGCTGCCGCTTCGCACCTGGATTGTTTATATGTTTTGTCCTGTTTGGATGTTTTATTTATTTTTCATCAGGAACTCTCTGTTGATTACTCCGTTTTTCACAATCGTTCTCTGACCTGGACTGTTGTCACTGGCTACCTCTGCTTCTGTAAGACATTGAGAACGCTGTGCGTGTCTGTGCAGCTGATTCGCACCTGGTTGGATTACTCAATTTTTCCACTGTTGAACTCTGAACTGAACTGTTGATAAATTTGCCATCGGGCTGCTGCGAGCTCTCTACCTTGTTACGTCTCTACCACGCTCGGCTCTTCAGATGGGTGAGTTACTGCTCTCTCTGTCAGTTGCGCTGTTTGTTTACTGCTTACTATCTGGGTGCGTTGCCTCCTATTTAGTCTGCTGTTTTTGGTGAAGTGACATTCAGGGTTTGGCTAACGTGGTTTTTGCTTGTGATTGGCTCTCACTTTTATCAGTTTCAACATGCCTTGGGCAAAAACATTTTTTTCTTTTTTCCTCTGCCTCATTTCCTGTCTTGCATCCGTGATGGATATTGAATATCTACCATCACAACTCAGGGCCTTGAACTGCCGCCGCGTCTTGATCCGAGGACGTATGATTACTGTCAGAGACTAGGGATTCTCCGTCGTTCAAGATACATACACCGTTCGCGGCGCACACTCATGAGTACTTTTTGTTCCAAACCTGATGCTCCACCATGCATCTGGACCAACAATAGAATATTGTCCATACCTAGACAATTGCCTGCCGGTCCCACCATTCAGCATTCTCTGATCTATCTCACTGATAGTGCTCAGCAACATACATTTAATTTGAATCTTTTGCATCATCACTTTGCACTTTTGAACTGTCGATCAATTTCGGACAAAGCCCCTTATCTCAATGAAATGATCACTGACAATAAGCTTGACATTTTTCTTCTCACTGAAACTTGGCAAGTTCCTGAAGATTTTCTACAGTTAAATCTACTTACGCCAGATGGATATAAGTATCGGTTTAGACCTCGACTCCATGGTAAAGGGGGTGTTCTCGCTATCATCCACCGTGATAACCTCCGAATCAAGCAACTTGACTTTCACGAAACCAATACATTTGAATACATGGTTTTGAAGGCTGGCTCTCTCATAATTATCCAGCTCTATCGACCTCCTAAGGTCCTGTCCAACTTCTTCTCTGAACTCAGTGAACTGTTGACCCTCGCCTGCTCATTGTCATTTCCCATTCTACTGCTTGGTGACTTTAATATTCATGTTGATGCTGTCTGCATTAACACCAATCAGTTACTTTCTATCTTTGAATGTTTTAATCTTACTCAGCATGTAAATTTTCCAACTCATACACGTGGTCATACCCTTGATTTGATCTGTACATCAAGAGCCAATATCTCTACCATCTCTTCTACTGACACTGGTATTTCTGATCATAAATTTCTTGATTTTAGTTTCAGCTTGCCTATGCGTAAGAAATGTTCAACAACTGTTATATCCTACCGCAATCTCAAAGCTGTTGATACTGAATTATTTTGTACCTCCATTGCATCTTCTAGTCTATCTGATGTCTTTGATATCTCTTCTCCCTCCCTGATATTATCTAACTATCACTCTATAATCTCGGATATCTTAGATAAGCACGCTCCTGTTAAGACCAGAAGTGTCCCTTCCACACATTCTTCTCCTTGGTACACTCCTGAACTCCGTATCTTAAAGACCACTGGTAGACGGCTTGAGCGTCACTACAGAAAAACTGGCCTGACTGTTCACTATTTAGCTTTTATTGAACATGTCAAACATTACAAATCGGCCCTGAACTTGGCTCGTTCTAGTTTTGTATCTGCCACAATTAATAAATCAAGTAACAGACCAAAAGCCTCCAAATCCTGTTACTCTAGCTTCTGATGAATTCTGTAGTTCATTGATGACTCACCTGCTAGAAAAGACAGATGCCGTAAACCAGTGCCTCTCTAATGATGCTGCAAATATTAGTTATCTGCCGAACCAATCTGGACAGTGCCTGTCTCACTTTTCTCTGACTACTCCTTTTTCTGTCTCTGAGTTAATCTTGAAATCCAACCCTTCATCTTGCCGTCTTGATCCTGCTCCTACTCCTCTTCTGAAACTCTGCCATTCAGTTATCTCTGCACCTATTTCTCACTTCATCAATGCATCTCTTACCTCTGCTTCATTCCCTCTGCCACTCAAAATTGCTGCTGTTACCCCTGTTCTTAAAAAACCCAACATTGATCCCTCAGTATTATCTAACTATCGTCCTATTTCAAATCTACCCTTCATAGCTAAATTACAAGAAAGGACTGTTGCCTCCCAGCTTCAGTCTTTTCTAGTCGAAAATAATCTTTTTGATCCTCTTCAATCTGGTTTTCGCCCTCTACATAGTACCGAAACTGCTCTAGTTAAGGTACTCAATGATCTGCTTCTCTCTGGTGATTCTGGTTCTCTGTCTATGCTCCTGCTGCTGGACCTCAGCTCTGCCTTTGATACTGTCTCCCATCAACTACTCATTTCTCGCCTTTTGGATGTGGGTATTTCTGGTGCTGCTCTGTCTTGGTTTTCTTCCTATCTCTCTGATAGACAGTTCTTCATTTCAGTTCAGGATTTTCGCTCACCTACTGTCCCCCTGAAGCAAGGTGTCCCACAGGGATCCGTTTTAGGGCCATTACTATTGATAATTTATATAATACCTCTTGGTCAGATCCTCCGCCGTCATGGTTTTAATTATCATTTTTACGCTGACGACATTCAATTATATACTACCTGTACATCGACTCTATCTGACAAAATCTCTGCTTGTGTGCATGAAATAAAACATTGGCCTCATTTAAATTTTTTAAAATTTAACATGGACAAAACTGAGATTATTTTTACCGGACCTCCGTCACTCACTAACAAAATTCCTACTAACTTCACCTGTGAGTTCGCTGGCTCTCACATCAAACCATCTAGTACTGTTAAAAGTCTTGGTGTAATCTTTGACTCCTCTCTATCTTTCCATTCTCACATTAATTCTATCACTAAATCAGCATTCTTTCATCTACGCCGCATCGCTCAACTCCGTCCCTTCATCAGTATCTCAGACGCTGAAACTGTCATCCATGCATTTATCACATCACGTCTCGATTATTGCAATGCACTTTTTATCGGCCTTCCTGCTAGCTCCATTTCCAAATTGCAATACATTCAAAACTCTGCTGCCAGATTACTCACCCACACCAAGCGTTCTGCACATATCACCCCAATTTTGCATGATCTTCACTGGCTTCCTGTGGCTTACCGTATTAAATTCAAAATTCTCCTTCTCACTTTTAAATCTCTGCACGGCTATGCTCCCCCCTATCTCTGTAATCTGCTTCACCCCTACGCACCGACTCGCTCTCTACGATCCTCCGACTCTAGCCTTCTCGTCGTCCCTCGGCATCGCCTTGTTTCGATGGGGCGCAGAGCATTCAGTGTTGTAGCACCCAAAATATGGAACTCTCTACCCCGATCACTCTGTTCTGTTAACACTATCTCTGAATTCAAATCCATGCTCAAAACTCACTTATTTGCTGAATGTCATAACTCCTAAGTTGTACTGTAATTTTCTGCTGGATGCTGCATACCTAACCTTCTCATTTTCTGTACCTACACTCTATCTACATGCTGTTGATTTGTCTGCTGTCTTTGTCCTCTGCCTTTATCGTTGCTTGTCTATTGTAAAGCGTCCTTGAGCTCTGGAAAGGCGCTATATAAATAAAACTTATTAATTTAATATTTTTATTATTAAGCATCAAAACCACATAAAAAGGAGGAAGTGTTTTAGGGAATGCCATTAAGTCCACTAAACATGTTTTCTGATACACCAGCCCAGCATGTTTAGAACAAGCGAGCAGCTTTTCATCTCTTTTTTCCATCGCATTCAGGGAACACCATTTCCAAGCAACGCCTCTCTCGATCATTGGCTTGAGGACGCTATATCTTTGGGATATGAATCTAAGGGAGTGCAGGGGCTCAGAGCTCACTCCACTCAATACATGCGCTTCTTACATAGTTGTTTGACTTAACACAGTGGTTCTTAAATTTTTTCGGTCATACCCCACTTTGGACAAGGGGGAATTTTCAAGCCACACGCTTTGAGCGGCGACGCCGGCGACTACCATCTGTAGTTAGGGGGCCCCCTAGTGGCGGCGGGGCCCTAAGCAGCCGCTTAGTTCGCTTATAGGGATAGCAGGCTCTGTCTCTCCCTCTCTGCCGTGCACGCGGCCGCGCGCTACACACTTTGAACATACATATTCACGTAGCCTTTTAGGCCCCGTTCACACCGCAAGTCCTAATGCTCAATTCTGATTTTTTGCTCAGATCCGATTTTTTGATTGAATGTTCACATTACCTTTTAAAATGTGACCTATATCTGATTGCAGTGTGAACTGTTTGAGGTTTCAAACTTACCGGCATGCGCAAAAGAACAATAACAATGACATCAGACGCAGCACGCGGTTGCACTAAAGTTCGGGAGGTTATTGAGGAAGTAAGCATATTCGCATTTATTTCATAATGTTTGTGTAATGGAAACTTTTGCGGGTTTATGGTTGCAAATTCACTACAGAGATCTGTGTGGATGCGTAGACGAAGCCAGGAGTGGTGGGAATATGACGTAAATAGTTTTACTGTGTACGCTGCTCTCCTGTGTCCCCGTTCTTCCATTTCGTGTGCAATTTTTTCAAAAACGGAGCGGTTACGGTAGGTCCTTCTAGCTTGAATTGAAGTATCTCCCCATATACTACTTAGATCTAACACCTCACTCTCATTGACTCGCTTCATCGCTGTTCTCCATATCTAGTCAAGTTTTTAATGTTAGGCTACTGTCTGTGTCTGTTGTGTCTAGGGCTTCGCCGGCGCATAATTGTGACAAATGTCGACGTAGATTGAAATAAAAGTCGCATCAAATCCGCCTTGATTGTTCACACTGCGGCCGCATTGAAAAAAATCAGATCTGGGCTAGACTTGAGTGTTCACACTACTGTCGGTACACGATCCGTTCCACCTGCACGATCCGTTCTACGCATGCGTAGTAGACGCAGGAGAAAACGCACATGCGCAAATGATAATTCTGTTTTGCGACGCTGATTTTGATTTACGACGCTGCACGATCTGTTCCATGCGCATGCGCATATTTTGTGTGTGTGTGTGTGTGTGAGAGAGAGAGTGTGAGAGTGAGTGTGTGTGTGTGAGAGAGAGAGTGTGTGTGTGTGTGTGTGTGTGAGAGAGAGTGTGTGTGTGTGTGTGTGTGTGAGAGAGAGAGTGTGAGAGTGAGTGTGTGTGTGTGAGAGAGAGAGTGTGTGTGTGTGTGTGTGTGTGTGTGAGAGAGAGAGAGAGAGTGTGTGTGTGTGTGTGTGTGTGTGTGTGTGTGTGTGTGTGTGTGTGTGTGAGAGAGAGAGCGAGAGAGTGTGTGTGTGTGTGTGTGTGTGTGTGTGTGTGTGAGAGAGAGAGAGAGAGTGAGTGTGTGTGTGTGTGTGTGTGTGTGTGAGAGAGAGAGAGCGAGAGAGTGTGTGTGTGTGTGTGTGTGTGTGTGTGTGTGTGAGAGAGAGAGTGTGTGTGTGTGTGTGAGTTTTTACTCCTAAATAAAGATACTCAGTGTACTTCACTACTGTCCACCGCTGGTCTCATGTCACTTCTGTGTGCACATGCTTCTTTCAAGTAATTTCCATTGTCAGTTTGAAATACTCTATAACGTTTCCCCAAACTTGTTTGTAGTTCTTTCTTCATGTAAGTGCAGATAGTCTAGGCAGAAATGCATATTATGTCCCTTATTGTCTTCTGTAAACAAAATTGAAGGGATTATTTTCCTCATTTAGATTGTATAAATATATATTAGCTTATATAGACGACCCATACTAATACAAAATTACTTTAACTTAAAAGTTAACTAATATTAACAGCTTTTAATTAAAAAAACGACACAAACCGTCTTTGACAATCCTACCTCCGACCAAAACACGGCAAGTTAAGTAAGTTAAGCCTAATACCATACAGCAAAGGAGAGTATGGAGGAAACAGATCATGTATGTTCATGTAACAACTCACAACTCCTTTATAATTTTGGATTGGCAACCACGTAAACACATCGTAATGCATAGCGTAAGCTACATTTAAAAGCATAAAAACAGACCCGCTGTGAAATGTTAAACACAATACAACTAACGTTACACAAAAATGCCGCAAGTTGTGCCGCCTGGCCGTCAAGTGTTTCATCGCATGCGTGGTACCGATAGTGTAGGAATACCGTGACGTTTTCTACTATGTAATTACGCGCATGCGTGAAACGGTTCGTGCAGGTGGAACGGATCGTGTACCGACAACTACCTCTGAAGAAGTCTGACCTGGTCACTTGACCCCAAAAAAATCAGATTTGGCCCACTTTTTCCTGCGGTTAGTGTCCCGGGAGGGTGCTTACATTTCCCGGGACAGGTTATTAAAAAGGACAATCCCAGTAAAACACTACTCAAGGTAGGGCTGTTTTTATTATTGTGACACTATTAGGTATTATAGTTTTATCACTTGCCTGTATTTTGTTCCATAATCATGAAGACTTACAAAAGGAGATGTTAGGAAGAATATCATGGCAGTCACTTTTTCTTTTACATACTGTAAAATTGTTAATTATAAGGTGAAGGAGAACGTCTCTGTCAGCTCAATCATGCAAAACATTTTTTAATTTAATATGTTTCAGTTCTAAGAAAAGCAGTGGGCCTATTAAACAATGATTAGAGAGCATTTGTATGTGATTTGAGTTGGACTGAAATTTGAAAACTTAAAGAGAATGACCTGTTTAGTTGGCTCAAAGTTCATTAAAACAACTATTTCAAAAGCTGAACTGATTTTCTTTTTTTATATTATAGTAAGAATATGTATAACTCAATGTTTTAACTAATCGAAAAATCTGAATAATCGTTCCAAGCGTACTGGTTAGTCGGTGAAATAATCGACAAGTAGTCGATTAATCACTCTAATAATCGTAAAATTAATCGATTATCAAAATAATCGTTTGTTGGAGCCCTAGTTTTAAGGATTTAAAATTGGTGACAGGTACATCTACGCGTTGCGGCTTCACATGCCTTCGTCAGGGTAGCAAACAAAGTCTCTAGTTAATTAGCAGTTAATTAATCAAATTACGATCACCTGGTCTCACAGTGTAAGGCAAAGAGAGAGAGATTCAATTTAACAATTTATAATTAAGTTTCTTTAAAAAAAAACAATGGAGAAAAAAAAACTTTAATTGTATGTGCTTTCCGTAATGCAATAGAAGGAGATTTGTGCACGACTTCCCTGAGATAAAGATCACTCATATTTCCCAATTACTTTTTATAATTTTCTTAATTCTGTTTGCCTCTGTACTATATTTTGAAATAAACTGAATTATCTGAATCTCGTGATTCACCAAATTCAGTTCACACATCACTGCTCTCATGTTGGTTAAACAACATCTAGTTTGGCAAGTAAAGCACATAAGTAGCTCTAAAATAAGTAGGTCTAATCTTTACACAAAGGATGTTAGTACGCAAATGGCTTTTGTATGATAATAACTGAATTTTATAGAATTATACTGTAAAACAGTGTGAAGTTATTGAATCTTTTTTTTTCTAATAAAGGTGAAGTTATTGATTTTGTTCCATAATAAATATATGTAAATATTGGAATACATATAATTATTATTTTTTATCAAACTAAGTGTTGTAGTATAACCATCTTGACACTTGACACACAGTGAAGTTATTGAATATTTTTTCAAAAGATTAAATGTGCAAAAGGGTTTTGGGTTTGGCCTTTGCAGACGGCCCCTTATTCAGACTCGTCTCTCAGCAAATTTATATTATAAAGCTCGTTGTCTACGTTACTATGATTGTCATTTGTGTTTTAACAACGTTTAGCCAGAGGTGGAAAGAGTACTAAAATATTCTACTCAAGTAAAAGTACTAGTACTTCAATAAAATTTTACTTAAGTACAAAGT
Source organism: Tiaroga cobitis (assembly GCA_030578255.1). Classification (NCBI taxonomy): domain Eukaryota; kingdom Metazoa; phylum Chordata; class Actinopteri; order Cypriniformes; family Leuciscidae; genus Tiaroga; species Tiaroga cobitis. Next base: position 658,712 of record CM060597.1, read on the forward strand.
CAAATTACAGGTCTAAAAATCTAAGTAAAAGTAAAAAGTAGCTAATTTACAGGATTGAACACCTCTGAAGATAAACAACTTCTTTTTAACATTAATAATTTATTCAATGTTTAAGAATAAAGAGTCCTACACAGAGATTTTTCTTTTTATGATTAAATGCATTATCAAAAACGCTGGTAATCAAATGACAATTTTAAATAATTACGGTTTACCCCTTTACTTTTTTTAGGGAAGCGCTGCAAAACTTAATTAAATCATAGACAAAAATATTCCTTAAACACTATTCAAATAATTGTTGAATTAATTTTTTTTTTCTCAAATAAAATGATGAAAATGATTAATTAGGCGTGCTCTCAGAGCATCTCTGGAAATGTTCATGTGTTTCTGTCCTCGTTTTGTTTGTAAGACGCTGAAAACACCATGAGCTTGAGTATACAGTAGACGAAGCGGCATCAGCTCATGCCCATAGAGACACGCAGATCAAACTTTAATATCCACAGAACATGTCGCGATTTGATTTATTGCACAACTTTACTTTCGATTTTTTTTATCCATCCATCAGTTTGCGTCTTTTACGTGACATCTGCGTTATACTGTAAATTCAATTAACAAGACTGGGTTTCGGGATTCCCTCTGCATCTAAATATAAGCGGGACATACCTTTATCCGCAGGGAGGGTGGTGTTCTGTGTGTTTTCTCCTTTTGCAGCCACTTTTTTTGCCTCCACATTTTTGCAAATTGTAAATTGAGAATGAGGAGTTGTCGTCATTGCACAGAGCCCCTCCCCTCTCCGCCATGTTGGTAGGATAGAGGGAATGCATTAACGTCACTTCCCCGCCGGAACACGCCCCCCTCAGCGGGACTGAGTGGCAGAAGAGCGGCTGCGTGGCTGGAGTTAATAGGGGAAACTGCGAAAACGCGAGTAAAACAAACTATTATCAGTTTAAACTAAAAGTTGGACTCAATATAGTGTTCCTTACAACTTATCAAAGATCCAGTGATCCATGGATATTGGCATGCAGCCAGGAATCGTGTTTCCTGACATTTATATGTGCCTGATTTCGACGCCGGGGAAATAAATGAAGAAAATTTGCCTGTAAACGTTTTATATAAATACAATATAGATAGGTCTAAATCCGAGTGATCACTTACATTAATGTTATACTGTATATCATCATATCGTCCAGCCCTAAAACTTGTATAGTTTTTTTGTCAGTGTTTATTTAAAAACATCCAATTATGCAGAATATAGTCTGTTCTGTAGCTTTTTGCAGTCTGTAAAAATATACAGTACCTCAGATTTCTGGTCAAATCTAGTTGTACAGTCAATCGCAAAGCTCTTTCCCGTTTTAGATGTGTTTTGTGTGATTTTCACGGCATTCACGCTAAAAACAAATGCTGCCGCTCAGTCTTTTTGCCACTTGTGGGCGTGACCGCATTCACTCCGGCCGACGGTGACGTCATGCGCATACCCTCTATTCCCACGGCAAAACAGTATTGTTTACGTGTGACCTGACAGACGAGGAGACGCCGGATTGCTTGGTTGGCTGATGCCTTTAGTTTACGATTTTCACTGTTTGCTGTGCCTTAACGAACATACGCAAAAGTGTTGTTTGAGTGCCTTGTTCATTACTTTTTTATTTATTTGAAATAAATGTTTGAAACAACTTGATATGGCTTAACAATATTTATTGAGAACTGAAATATATATGTATATTTGGACGACATAAGTTTAATGGATAACATAAGTAGGCCTAATAATAATAAAAAAAAATAATACTGTTATTAGTGCAAAAGAACAAATATCTTGATGCTGCTTCTCCAAATACCGCTCTTTTGCGGTTTGTGTGAGATTGTTCCTGTAAGGTCCCTTTTCTTTGGCCTTATCTTTTTGCATTGCTTTCCTTTTTTTCTTTTTTCTCGTATTCTTAGATCCGTCTCTGTCCTGCCAAAATAATAAATGCGCGAAAATTAAAGAGCTCTGGAATGTTTAGTCGCGTCTCTGTGAGGTTCTAAAGGCGTTGCCACTGGTAACCGATAGCGTCTCCTACCATCATGGCCGACCGGCTCAGACCCCGCCCAAATCGGCACGTGACTCCTCATTCTCAATACTCGAGGACAACCCGGACAACCACGCGTATCCACATATTTCCCATTCTGGCAATGGTTCGCTTTCGGACCTTCCGGAGTAGTATTATTTATTTATTTATTTTCACTCCGTTAGGGATATGATTTAAAATGTAGCGAAGTGCAATACTTCAATCAAAACCTACTTAAGTCAAATTTAAATTTCAGATTTTAAAAACTACTTGGAAAAAGTTGAAGTAACTACTCAATTACGTAATGCGAGTAAATGTAATTCGTTAAGCTACTTTCCTCTTTATACACACTCGTGTGAACAGCCTTTGTATAGTTCTGTTGTGTTTGCTTTATGTTTGTGAATGGACATGGCTTTCTATTCCTCTCTGGAATTCCTCCACAACATGTAATATTTTAAAACAACATAGGCATTCATAGCATTCGTGCGTGTGTCATGTCATGTGTAATTATTAATGGTTAATCAACATTGGAGTTCTCTGAACCTCTGCCAAAAGTGTGTTCAACGTTTAGAATATAAAGCTTACAAAATGTTTATCATAAATAAAAAATGTTCATCATAAAGTAAAGCTAAGACCCAGAATCTGCCCTAACTAAATTTACAGCTGCCGCTACTAAATCAAGGCAATTTAAAAAGCACTGCTGAGACCGTTTGTTTAATGAAGATTTCAAGTGGCTAGCCTTCTTTTGTTTTCTAAAAATGGGCCCATATATATTTAGAAACCATATTCTAATTAACAAATATTATCACCAGAATCCTTCTGAAATCAGACTGATGCTTTTGAAAAATGATCATGAAGTTGCATAAAATCAATTGAATTATTCGTCCCATCTAAATAGTTATTTTCAGTTCGATTTTCCTTACCTGAACAATGTAAAGGACTTGGAGCGAAAACCTGGGTGCTGTCTTCAGAAATGGTTGATATCTCCAACAAAGTCATGCCATTATATAGCCTCCAGAGGTTAAGTTTCAGTTTGACAGATGTGGGAGTGGCGAAAAAAATTACATTAGGCTACAAATTAAATACATGTGAAATTTGTAAGACTTGATTTTCCTGCCAAGACAAAAGCGAGATAAAGCACAGCCCTGCAGAGGAGACCTCATGACAAAGAGCCCACGACATTGTCTTGTCCAAACCTGTCTCCTTTCTTATCTCTGCATCCCCCTCTCCCTCGTTCCCTTCCTATCCCCCTGATCCAAGTCACAGAAAGTTCACTGAGAATGTATATATCACATGTTGTATCGTGTGAATTGATTGTTTATTCCCTTTCATGTTTGGTATCATAAAATAGCCTCAATTTCATTGCAGTCATTGGTATTATGAGAAAGATTGAAAACGTAGGAGAAGTTTTCCTAAGAGACACCACCCGAAAAGAAGACATATTTGTGGGTCATTGGTTTTTTCCTCTGTTTGTCCACAGGATGGAGTTAGAATGAGTGATGGGATGATGACTGGAGTTACACCTGTGTTGGAGTTTCTCACGCTAGACGTTTTTTTTTCCAAGGAAACAACCCCAGGGCGTCATCCTTAACACCCCTTATTTCCAACTAAAATCATCTCGGTCTCATCCGCATTTACGTTGAGAAAGTTATTCGCCAGTTAGCACTAACCGTCAGTCAAACATTCATGCAGGGACTGAATGACACATTTATGACCATGTTTCGAGGGGCGGCAGTGATTTCTACATAAGAATTCACATTCACATTCACATTTCTACATAAGAAGTTCAGGAATATAGATTGATTGTTCTTTCAGATGGCCGTTTTGTAAACTAAAAAAGAAATAGAGTAAAAAAAAAAAAAAGGAGTTAACATTAAACACAGCCGTAGATATTAATTGTTATAATCAGAAAATATGTCTCCAACAGGTTCTTGTCAATCCAACTATATTTGTTATATAGAAATTATTTAAAAAAAATATAAGCAGTCAGTAAAAGAACATTAACAGTCAAAATTAAACATACAGGCAGCTCGTTTGTCAAAGAATAATAAATATATTTATTATACGATAAATGAATAGTTACTGTTGGTCTTATGTAGATTACCTGTCACACAAACTCACTGACAACCCGTTTTATGTATTTATTAATTAGGGACATTGCATGTTAATGAACATCCGTATAAAAATACAAAATGTAAACGTGCATTGCTCAATTACACCCGCAGTCCCTGAGAGAAAACAATTAAAAAATAAACTCTGATTTTTTTGCATTTCGGTCCATTTCATTAATTCTTATTTTAAGAAAGAAACATGTGAAAATAAATATTCATCCACAACATTTCAAATAACGACAACACTTTATAATAAGGACTTTATGTCTTGATGATATTCAACAATATTATGGATCTGCCTTACTTCAGATGACGATACTTTCTTCTAGAAATAAACTTTGTTGTGTTATTTTCCTGTTATCTCTGTAAAGCTTTGATAGAATCTGTATTGTAAAAAGCGCTATATAAATAAAGCTGACTTGTTTGTTATATTTCTACAGCCATCCTCAGGTCCCGAGTGTGTGAGTTCTGATGAAGATGAGGCTAGTGTGGGGTTAGTCCTGCTGCTCCAGCACGAGGTGTGTGATGCGCTCCAGGTCTCGGAGCGTCGGGTGACACTGCAGGATCATGATGATCACGCTCTCCTGGCCGGGGAAGATGGGGAGCAGACTCTGCTGCAGCGCCAGCGTCTCCTCCACCGACCTCTCGCTGACCTCCTGACCTCTGCCCCCTGGGGTCCGGCCCCGGTACTGCGGGAGCTCGGTGTGAGCGCGGGGCGCGGGTGGCGGAGCGGGGAAGGACGATCCTGCAAATGTGTGGCTGCCAGGAACAGGCGAACCGCTGAGGACACATTCACAAGAGTTTTGAACTTTCTATTTAACAAAGAATCCTGTAAATTAAGATGTATCACAGTTTCCACTGAAATATGAACTGTTTTCAACACTGATAATAATCATAACTGTGTCTTGAGCATCAGATCCTCATATTAGAGTGATTTCTGAAGGATCATGTGACACTGAAGACTGGAGTAATGATGCTGAACATTCAGCTTTGATCACAGGAATAAATCACACTTTACTGTATATTCACATAGAGAACAGCTGATCTACACTGTGACTGGAGTGATATTTCACTGTTTTACTGTATATAGACGAAGCTTTGGTTTACTTTCAGTAATCTCTCAGATCCAAAGTTTTGAACAGTGCTGTATATGTAAGAAACACACTGATTTCTGGGTCAAGTGATTATTACCGGTGGTGTTGGTGCAGAAAGTCTCTGAGGTGCGGTCCGCCACGGCCCAGAGGATCATCAGGCAACATGAAGAGATCTCCAGCAAACACGTACTGGAGCAGACTGAGACACAAGCCGGCAATAGTCAGAATAACGCTAATAGACCTGGTGGTCTCCTAAAGGAAAGAGTTGACTCTGAACTGAAACGAGTCGTCAGTAACTCGGTCTCACTTCCTGCTGAACCTGCGTACGTTTGTCACTAATTTGGGAGACACTTTATTTAAGGTGTCATTGTTACACTTAGGTGACAACATGCACTTACTAAAGAGTTAAAGTAGGATTCAGTTGCATGTAATTATGCATAATTTACTGTTACACATAACAAGGACAATGTAAAATAAAGTTTCACTTTAATTTGCATAAAGTCACCTGATTGGCTGAGCAGCGTGTCTTAGCCCCGCCCTCAAACTCTAGTGTATCTGAGACTGGAAGAGTTCGTGTTGTTCGTGTCACTGTGATCAAGAGCTGAGACTTTTCTGACCAATCATAGCAGAGCAGCTCTCAGAGAGGCGGGGCTTAGAGAGACTGAATCTTCAAACGAAGCGTTTCAAAATATATGGATATTATGAGTGTTTTTGAGCTTGGATGAATGTGAACCTGTTGAAAGAGACTCATAAACATAAACTGGAGTCTTAATAATATTATAACAGGGGAACTTTCAGCCATTGATAACTCTTTACATGTGACCGTTTCAGAAATATCCTTCTGTCTGTAATACCACACTTTCCACATAAGTCATGCCAGGGAAACTGACGGTAAGTGAGTGTAAGTGGGATGTGAGGTCACCTCTTCTTGATGATGTCTCTCCACGCGGGCGACTCGTCCACGAGATCCCTCAGGTTATCGTTCGTCACGATCACTCCGTTCGTCTTCTGCGCCAACTCCAGCATGAATCTGCAGAACAAGCACTCGTTATTAGGGGTGAGGAAAAAAATCGATATTGCAATATATTGTTGTGCTCTCTGTCGCAATAAATAATCGATACACTAACGCCCAATATCGATATTTTATTACAACACAAAATGATTAATTTACCCGTTGTCAGTGTCACTGTCACTACCCAATATCTACCATTCTGTTTGCGGGGGGCGCTGTTCGAGTAAATAGGGGTAAAGTGGCGCAAACAGCGGCCAGCGAAGAACACAACTTAACTAACAACAACAGAGAATTGCAGAAAAAAAGAGAAGCGAGAAGAATGGCGGAAAACAATAAAAAACTAATCAAAGACCCACCCGCTAGTTTCCACTATAAAGTGAGGAGACACTTGGGGTTTTACGAGACAGTCGACGGAAAGGCACTGGATAAAGACTATGCAATCTGCAAGAACTGCTTTGCAAAGATAAAATATAACAGCAACACTACGAATCTGCAAATGCACCTCGTTCGCTATCACGGTGAACTTTTTCTTTTCAGTCACATATATCGTGATATATCGTTGACGAAATTTCTTCCAATATATTGAATATTGTAGATATGGCGAATCGTGATATTATCATATCGTGGACCACATATCGCCACAGAATTAAATCGTGAGGTACCTGTATCGTCCCACCCCTACTCGTTATATGGAGGAATCATCACAGCTGCCACTCAATACATGTACTCACACACACTCAATACATGTACTCACACACACTCAATACATGTACTCACACACACTCAATACATGTACTCACACACACTCAATACATGTACTCACACACACTCAATACATGTACTCACACACACTCATACATGTACTCACACACACTCAATACACGTACTCACACACACTCATACATGTACTCACACACACATACATGTACTCACACACACTCATACATGTACTCACACACACATACATGTACTCACACACACTCAATACATGTACTCACACACACTCAATACATGTACTCACACACACTCAATACATGTACTCACACACACTCAATACATGTACTCACACACACTCAATACATGTACTCACACACACTCATACATGTACTCACACACACTCAATACATGTACTCACACACACTCAATACATGTACTCACACACACTCAATACATGTACTCACACACACTCATACATGTACTCACACACACTCATACATGTACTCACACACACTCATACATGTTATCACACACACTCAATACATGTACTCACACACACTCAATACATGTACTCACACACACTCAATACATGTACTCACACACACTCAATACATGTACTCACACACACTCAATACATGTACTCACACACACTCATACATGTACTCACACACACTCATACATGTACTCACACACACTCATACATGTTATCACACACACTCAATACATGTACTCACACACACTCAATACATGTACTCACACACACTCAATACATGTACTCACACACACTCATACATGTTATCACACACACTCAATACATGTACTCACACACACTCAATACATGTTATCACACACACTCAATACATGTACTCACACACACTCAATACATGTACTCACACACACTCAATACATGTACTCACACACACTCAATACATGTACTCACACACACTCAATACATGTACTCACACACACTCAATACATGTACTCACACACACTCATACATGTACTCACACACACTCATACATGTACTCACACACACTCATACATGTTATCACACACACTCAATACATGTACTCACACACACTCAATACATGTACTCACACACACTCAATACATGTACTCACACACACTCATACATGTACTCACACACACACACACTCATACATGTACTCACACACACTCATACATGTACTCACACACACTCATACATGTTATCACACACATGTTTAAAGGGTTAGTTCACCCAAAAATGAAAATTAAGTCATTAATTACTCTCCCCCATGCTGTACCAACCCCGTAAGACCTTCGTTCGTCTTCGGAACACAAATGAAGATATTTTTGATTAAATGTGACAGCTGGATCACTCCTCCATAGGCTCCCTAAGGGAATGACACCGGACGGCCCAGAAAGTCAATGAAGAAAATGTTTAAATATTCCATGTCACAACAGTGGCTCAACTATAAGTTTATCAAGCGACGAGAATACTTTTTGTGCGAAAAAACAAACAAAAATAACGACTTTATTCGACTATTCCTTTTCTTCCTTGTAGGCCTGAAACGAGACTTCAAGAGATTTCCACGACGCATGCGCGAGAATTGCGATCTCCTTCAACTACTTCAGTTCAGTTCTCGCGCGTGCGTTGTGGAAATCTCTTGAAGTCTCGTTTCAATAAAGTCGTTATTTTTGTTTGTTTTTTCGCACAAAAAGTATTCTCGTCGCTTGATAAACTTATAGTTGAGCCACTGTTGTGACATGGAATATTTAAACATTTTCTTCATTGACTTTCTGGGCCGTCCGGTGTCATTCCCTTAGGGAGCCTATGGAGGAGTGATCCAGCTGTCACATTTAATCAAAAATATCTTCATTTGTGTTCCGAAGACGAACGAAGGTCTTACGGGGTTGGTACAGCATGGGGGTGAGTAATTAATGACTTAATTTTCATTTTTGGGTGAACTAACCCTTTAAGATCTATGTGCTTGAATTGCATATTAAATATCCTTCCGTTTGAATTAGTTATATAAACTAACAAACTTAATTGAACATAACTAAAACTGATCAGATTTCTATTTGCTTTGATTTTATTTAAATAATTTTCAAAATACATTCATTCAAATTGCTTAAATCAGTATAAATTACTGTGAAAACAATTAAAATCAAGTTAAAAAGTATAAACATAGTCTGAAAATTAGTATAATAAAATAAACATAAATTGTCAGTCATTCATATATGCATTTTTTTTACATTTATGTACAGGTCATATTTCTGTAATAGTACTAATAAACTGAACGTTTTAATTATTCAATAACCAGGATTATACATTTATCATCAATAAATCCAGTTGACTTCAACATGAATATCGCTTGTTTCACAGCTAGTCATATTTTAACCATATTCATAAAAAAATCTAATTGTTTTTATAATGAACAGATGTATGCTGATTGTAAACATAAAATATGATTATTTAAATAAAATCAGATCATTAATAAAACTTTGCCATGATTTTCTTTCTGTTCATTTATGTTTGACTGACATTATGTTTATTAGTTTATGTTAAAACTGTGTGTAAGTGTCTTTATTGAAACCTTGTGTAAGTGTGTGTCCAGCAGGGGTCTCTCTTTTGGGTAATTGGTTAATATAGGTAGGAACCTTCCTTCAGGTGACGTGTTGCTGGAGGGAAGGTGCACACAGTTTTTGACTGCTAAGCTATGCTACGCTACATGCCATGCTGTAGGAGATCTGTACTGGTGAAGGACTCGTACCTGTGGATCTATGGACTGTTTGTTGGACTCTTGCTTACTAGAAATGAGGACCAGACACGGTAAAATAAATCTACAATGTAAGCATGTTAACTTGGTGTGGACATCGCAGTGAATCACAACTTGAACGAGCTTGAATCAGCTGCTTAAACGAGTAGTTCACTTTTGAAAACTTTTGCTGATAATTTACTCACCCCCATGTCATCCATGATGTCCATGTCTTTCTTTCTTCAGTCGAAAAGAAAGTAAGGTTTTTGATGAAAACATTCCAGGATTTTCTCCATATAATGGACTTTAATGGGAACCAAACGGTACAAGGTCCAAATGAGAGTTTCAGTGCAAACTGTTCAAAGGGCTTTAAACGATTTCAGACGATGAATAAGGGTTTTATCAAGCGAAACGATCACTCATTTAATAAATAAATAACAAAGTTTAAGTTTTATAAGCTCAAATTCTCACCTTGCTCTGTACTGTGATGTGCGTTCGTGACTCTCCTGTTCGAACTCGTTCATCTTGTCGATCGTTTCGCTTGACAAGACCCTTATTCATCGTCTGAAATCGTTTAAAGCCCTTTGAACAGTTTGCACTGAAACTCTCATTTGGACCTTGAACCGTTTGGTTCCCATTGAAGTCCATTATATGGAGAAAAATCCTGGAATGTTTTCATCAAAAACCTTAATTTCTTTTCGACTGAAGAAAGAAAGACATGGACATCTTGGATGGCATGGGGGTGAGTAAATAATTTTTAATAAATAATAGTAAATAATAAAAGTAAATAATTTTAGTTTTTAGTAAATAAAAGTTTTTTCAAAAGTGAACTACTCCTTTAAAGTAATAGACTTGGCTGCTTACACTGTGTTATCCAAATGCATGGATATTTTAAATTAAGGCCTAAATATTTCAGGTCTTCTTAAATGATGGAAATCATGACAAGAAAAACACAAGAACATAATTTTACAGAGATATTTCTGAGAAAAATGCATTCCCAGCATCATTTACTCATTTTCTGTCATTCTGTAGAACTAACACACATTTTGAACAACATTGAACCATCATTTCTCCAAATATCTTCCATGTTTTACAGAAGGAAGAAATGGTCATTTGTGGGTGAAGTAATCCCTCTGGAAATGTGTGTGTTGATGTGAGAGTTACCGGTCGTCGTATGAGTTGATTCTCTTGCCCTCCACCTCTCTGGAGGGAGTGTATGAGACGATGCGCAGATCATGCAGTTCAGTCAGGTAATGCTTTTCTACAGGAAACACAGAGCACACAACATAATAAAAGACTGACTTTGTTTGCCCAGCACTGCTTAATAACACCATACGTTTACAGAATCTGCATATAATCATGTAGACACTTTCATGAAAACATCTTAAATTGGCTTGTTTACGTGTTTGAGTTTTCCTTGCGTGACCAGCAGGTGGCGTTGGATCATTAATGATTCAAAAGCTTCGTTTCTCCAAGCGTTAATGGTAACTTTAATGTTTTATTGATCATTCTAACTCTTTGAGAACAGGGAAGTCCACACCACAACTATTACGATAAAGGCATAGAGGAACGATACCGTTGGAATCACTTTCCGGACTGTGTTTCCGGTATAACGCCGCAACTCGCTGCTTAACTATCAAAGAAATTAACTACTTTTAATAAATCAGTTTGAGGCGCCTGAGGACTGTTTCTAATTTTTCTCAGTTATTTTGCTCGTTCTTGCGCACTAGAGCTCGTTCACACATGCGCACTCTTCAGAAACTAAGATTTAAATTCCTTGACAAACTAAAAGACGTAAATATTCTAAATAAAAGACAGATTGTACTGAATGTCAGCTTGCTTATTTCCTCAAGATCACGGTTTATTGAGTCCACAAACTCTTCTTCTAACCACAGGTCGAGATCTGTCGCTCCAAACACACGGGAAACACACCCCTGATCGATTCCTACTTGATGATGGACAATGCAAATATTGACAGCCAATCAGAATCCACCTGACTTTGAAGCGCTCGTGCATTTAAAGTGACAGGCGACAAAAGTAGAATCACCCTAGCACGTTAACATCGAAAAACAATTGGACAAGAAGTGCAGTGCAATAGAAAAAGGCGTTTTGTCTCAAGAAACGTATAGTTAACCTTATAGTTATCGTTCTTGGTGTGAACGAGCCTTGAGATGTCAATAAGGCGTCACCTTTGTTCTTAGAGTTGTTCTTCTGCCTCCACTGAGGGATGAACACAATGATTTCTCGATGTCCTCTTGCCCAGAAGTGCTGGACGGCCAGAGCGATGCCTCGACAGGAGAAGAACACCCCCAGCCCGTGACTGTGGAGGATCACATCACATACACACAGTTTCGCTGCTCTAGTTCATGTGAGTAAACACTGACACATTCACTCCCTAAACACATCATCAGCTGCTCAGAATGAGCTTATCAATAATCTCGTCACTGCTAAAGCGCTGTTCATCCTCTGTATTTCCAGTACGAATACATCAATATGCAAGTCCCCCTGTAGTCAATATTTGTATCCCTTAAATCTCATCTTTAAACTTAAAGGGGCATTATGCAGGAATCCCGTTTTTGTCAAACAGCGACCCCTAGAGTTGCTGTGGAGTACTTGAATTTAACGTTACTGTCGTAAATACCAATCACTCAGAGCGTGACATGGCCTATTCCTATTACATAGTATACAATAGTACATTGTGTTTAATTTGTCGTTTAATGAGATATAATATATGTTGTTAGTGGTGAGAATTTTCACGTGATTAAATACATAGATCCGACAATTATCCCATGAACTTTAATGGTCCAGAGGCAGAACTTTTGCCAAGTGTGTCAGAGGTTCTGGGTTCTAATCGGTACTAGTAGTATAGTTTATTTTCCTCATCAAAACCGATTGTTTATTAGTGGTTGAATTTCAAGCAGGGACATGTTTTTTGTGCATTAGGTTTTGTGATTTCACCATCGCCTCCGTGTGCAGTCTATGGTGAAGACAGTGCGCGCGTCACAACAGAACACTGTAACTTATCTGCACCACTGATCGCAGAGGCAACGAGCACTTTGGTCACTTGATTTAAAAAATAACACATTTCAGATCGCCTCTTATTTAACAAACAAACGAAATGAATGCTCTACTAGAGTTACCTGGAGATGTTTTATTTGTTTGTAATGGTACATCCGTGCCGCGAGAGGTTTCAATGGGGACATAACACACCCGCAAATTATGCCCATGCTCGTGTCCGACTCCTCGCTCGGTCAGTCTGCCGTTTCCTCTTTCTCTGTTCCTCCGACAATGCTTTCCTAGCTTTCTGCATCTTATATGCCGGCTCAGCCATGACGATAGTGTGACAAACTCCATCCCTCTATACCTTGTTCCTGTGTGTATGTGTGCAGTTGCCGTAAAGGAATATGTTACATCGCGAGAGCTGATATCACGCGATACTTCCTGACACTGAGCACGGCGGCCCGCCGCACCGAAGTTGCAAGTGAGATTTTTGCGCTCACAGGCACCAGGGGGGGTCGAGACGCCCACCATTCAACCCGAAAGTTTTTTGTAAAGTGAACTACTCCTTTAAGTACACACCATTCAGTTTTTAATTCTAGTGTCTGTTCTCTAACTGAACTAAATGATTTTATTTGTTAAAAAAAAATAGACTATCACAGCAAGCCTACCTCATTGCAACATTGCTGCCGTCGATGATGACCTGGCGCAGCATGGGGTCGCCAGGCTCGTCCGACAGCTGCAGTTTGAATGGCGTCTTCAGGCTCTCGAGGAACCGCTGAGGTCCCGTGACCACAGATGCTTCCGACGCTCTCGGTTTGGGCGCGATGACGTGATTGGAGAGATTTTGGGATCCGAGATCTATGTTTGGTTTGATCCTCCGTGGAGGCGATCGTGGCGGCAGATTCCCTGGCTGTGCGTCCGGGTTCATGGTTTCGAAGGCGTATGTAGTCTGAGGCGGGCCTCTCACTGAGGGAACGCTTAACGGTTTGGACATGCTTGGCTTTGTCGCTCCGTTTCCGCTCCCAGAATCGACTTTTTCAAAATCTGCCACTGGATTTGTATCAATCGTCCAATCAGCTTGCTTTCCACCATTTCTCGTCCCAATCGCGTGCTCGGCGAACTCTTGTTTCTGCAGTTGCATGAGCAGCTCGTGTGGCTTGAGCTCGGGTAGATTGCCGAACACTTCCATTACTCTGTCCTCGGTGTATCCACAAGTGGCCGCCGCCTTCTTCAACACCCCCAAGACAAAGTCTTCCTCTATAGCATTCTCCTCTCCTACTTCAATGGCCTCGTGCGTTTCTCTAACCGCATTGTCTTTATTCTTCCGCTGGTTAGTTTTGTCGTGCTCCTGTTGAATCAAATCCAGAAGCTGCGAGGCTTCTTTAGGGCCGGTTCGGGCCAGAACGTCGTGCACAACCTCTTCGGTGAATCCCATGGCGCTGAAGAACTTGAGAAGGTGCTCGAACTCCTCTTTGTTTCTCACGGACGACGGAACAGCAGGAGTCTCGGATTCAGGTTCTGGACACTCCGGTGAGTCGAGGGTAAGGCCTCTGGGAAACGGACGGTGGGATTCATTTCTGAAATCATACGTGCCGTTAATCCTGTCATAAGCAGATTGCGGATGCTGGGAATGTGAGTTTTCTGCTTTATGATCATAAACGCTTCTCTGCACCACTAATGTTCCATTGGCTTCCAATGGGATTAGACCTTCCTGGTGCCGCTTTGCATACGAGTCCAATCCGGACTGCTTCACCAGGTCCAGCAGAGCCTCCTTCACCATCACCGGTAACACCAGCAGGTCGAGGGTGTGCCGGTCCTCCAGATTCTCAACCAGGGACTTGAAGGCCCGACGAGACTCCAGGGATTCTCCCGCTATCCCGACCCCGGTGTCGGCACGCCGTCCCTGGCTGCTCCTGTATTTCTCCACCAGGTCTGTGATAAAGGAGTAGGCTTTCACCACAGGTTCTGCCAGTCCGGTTATGAGGAGAAAGCCTTGGGATCCCAGCTGCAGGAGGGTTTAGAGACAGGTTTAACAAACAGAACCGGGATCATTTTAACTACACAACAGGACAGTAAGCAACTCAAGAGCATAGTCACGGCAAATTAGTATGCATTTTAATTTTGTGTCTCAGGTAAACTTTATCTTGCATTTTATTTCGCAACATTTCAGATAACCTTCATCTTGCATGTTATTCATTTGTACTGTATGCATTTTTATTAGTGATGCAGTAAGCCATTCAAGAGCATATTCACGGGGAAATTAGTATGTATTAGGAGTGTAACGATACCCTCATGTCACGATACTGAACTCACGGTACGATATTATTGCGATACTCAAAGACATATGGGAAAGGTTTAACAAGGTGACTTGGTAACCCAATGCACAGGACAATGATGAATAATATAAGAATATTCATGATTCTGAAGTTGAAAATACAGAATTATTGTAGATGAATATGCTTGCACTGTCACTGACTATTTAAAATAATGTAGGCCACTTTCTACTGGTAATATAAGACATTTGGCATTATCAGGACCAACAAATATTCCCCATTGCATTATTATACATTATATTCAACATTTCATTTTGGGTGAACTATCCACGATACATACTGTTTTGGTATTGCGATTATATATTTTGACATGATATATTGCTACACCCCTAGTATGGATGCATTTTAATTTTGTTTCTCAGGTAAACTTTATCTTGCATTTCATGCATTTTATTTCGCAACCTTTCAGATAACCTTCATCTTGCATGTTATTCATTTGTTCTGTATACATTTTTATTAGGGATGCAACGATAACCGATAATTCTTTACATTTGAAAGGCATTCTTTACACTTTAGGCATTCTACTAAATATAAGTAACTTTGCAGCTAAAAGTCAACTTATTTTACTAACCCGAACCCTAACCTACCCGTCTATTAATACTCTAATGAGAGTTGACATGTAGTTAAAAAGTTACTTATAGTTAGTAGAATGTCTATCAAAATCAAGAGTAACCAACACTTTCTCTTTTATTCAATACTATATCTATTTATAAATAAATTAAATTTAAAGAAGTACATGTACTGCGTTAGACTAAACTGGGAAGGGTCATAGAACTTAAGAATATTGTTAGTTTAACTGCTTCTATTGTTCTCGTTTGTAAGTCGCTTTGGATAAAAGCGTCTGCTAACTGAATAAATGTAAACTCTTACACTTGTAACACACTCACACACACCACTGTGTGTCTCTGCCAGGCTCATTTCTTACTCTGAGTCATCTTTGAGCAGTTGTTATAATTTCTGAATTGGCTTTTAATTGTGCAAATGGCATGATATATTTTTACTTCTGATTCATGACCATGGCTGATTTAGTAACAGTTACTTCCCTGGAGCGCTGTAAAGACTTGTTTTTACCTTTTCCATCAAAATGTTTTGCAATTGCATAATTCCCATGCACAGAAACTTGCCTTAAATATCCACATAATGTAGATTGTGCAATGCACTTTTTTTTTTTTTTCTGGCATCCAAGTGACAAACAGAACAGATTACCGAAAGCACACTTTTCCTTGACCACAATTTAAATAAAATGCCACTATCGTGTTTTTTTCAAGATACCGTTCAGTATATTCAAGTTGTGCAGTCTTATTTAGTTTTGCAGTTAACCTTCATCTTGCAAGTTAACGTGTCTCCAGATAACTTTATCTTGTTTCAAGGATGTTTCGATTTTTCTCGGGACAGTAAGACAAAACACTGATAACGAAACATAAAGTAATGCATTGGAGTGCATGATATTTCCACCTACCACTATATGCGCAGAGGTGTTTTTAGTCAGGCAGTCCATGAACAGCCCTTTCGCACCACAGAACACACAGTGAAGCACCTCGGGAAACTGGAACTCTTGTTGGGCTTCTTGATTGACCACACCTTTCACGAAAATCTAAGAGTCGCATAACATACAAGGCGAGTAAATCAGCAATTCACACAATAGCAATAATAGACATAAACAGGGTAGCACTTAGTGTATTGTGCACCTTTGCCGCCTCCACATCTGGTGCCGCCCCGCTCAGCTGGAGCCAGATGAGGCCGCTCTGAGCCGACTCTTCTTCTTCTGCCCCGATGGCCAGCGCGACCCCGAACACTCGCTCCACCGAGGGCCTCAGTGCCTGCAGGGCCCCCCCCAGCACACCTGCACAGGTGAACTCGTCCTCCACACACACACGGGACACACACTCCTCCAGAGCCGGGCCTGAGAGAGCCATGATCCACTCACTGACGGAGACACGAGGAACAGCGTCAGCGAATCAGAACACAGAGTTCTGCTTATGGACTCATTAAACTGCACATTTAGCACTATAAGGCCAAACACTTCAGGATTATAGAGTACTAGAGTACAAACACATACATATATATATATATTAGTGCTGTGAAATCAATTAATCGCATCTAACATATAGAATGTGTATGTATGTATATATATATATATATATATATATATATATATATATATATATATATATATATATATATATGCGTGTATACACACACAATGTTAGATGCAATTTATTATGATTAATCAATCTGACAGCATATATAGGCTATATATATATATATATATATATATATATATATATATATGTATATATATGTGTGTGTGTGTGTGTGTGTGTGTATGTACAATTTTGACAGTTTAGTTGAATAATTGAATAACTGATGACAGACAACGAAAGCAGAATCCCAGAAAAAACAGAGATCATCTGAAAGGTAAATTTATTCTATGACTTATATAAAGGCATATGAATATATTTACATATTTAATTCAAGATATGTCATTCATTATACAACACTATAAATTCAAATACAATAAAATATTCACTCAAGTTTGCCAATTTACAATAAGTAGGCTACTACACAGTAACAACATGCCACTCGGGGCCTCAAACTGATATGCCTGTGTGTGTGTGTGTGTGTGTGTGTGTGTGTGTGTGTGTGTGTGTGTGTGTGGCTGTATAAGTCATAGAATAAATGTACCTAAGGTTGAACTTTTTACTGGGATTCCTCGGTCATTAAACTGTCAAAACATCTAACACCAAATGTCTAATTTTATATTTTCAACTCAAAACAAAAACTATATCTTAAATCTTAATCGTCCACAAATCCCCCATTAACAAAACTTTGACATTCAAAATAATACAACGTCATAAATAACTATTTCCCAGAGATACAACGTAGATCAGTAAATCTCAAATTTGAATATTCAGATGAAATTAAAAATAGGGTAGTCATTAATATTCATGCGATACTCAAACATCGGCCGATCGATTAAAGTTCAACTGGTTGCATCATAATATTGTCCAATAAGCGAATAACGACTGAAACCGATTCGTTAGACTAAAGCAGAAACAGTTTCACATGACAGCCTTGACAAACAAAAACACAAGAATAAACTGTACATGTTTATGTGTAAGATATATAGGACTGAAGGACAGTAAACATGTGTTCTTACCATAATCGCTTATAACTTTAAACTGGGTCTTGACTCTTTTCTCGTCGTGTTTGTGAAGCGCTCGCGATCTGAACTATAAACACACTCCGAATTCAATCTAGATCGAGTTCTTCTCGGCTATAAACGGCTCGTTTTGTTTCATGAATCACCCAGAGCTTTAGGGAGAGTCGTTTGTCCACATTCAGGACTGGTCATGGTGATTGTTGTCGAAATGAAACTAAAGGGAAAGTTTGCGATGAGACTCTACCGTAACTGACGTAAAGGACGCGCGTCGGGAATCGAATCGGCGCGCTTTTGTTTGGTCACGGATATCTACTGGCGTCAAACACACGACTGTTGAACTGAAACGCTGTCAAAACACCTCATATAACGTCGTATATGAAAACGAGTGAAAAACACATGAACTATATCTCCTCGCAGACTTTATCATGTCTTCTTTCAGACACAGAGTGACAGACACATCTTGTGGGAATTTCCACTGACGTAAACCCACTTCCGGTAAGTCAACAAAATTAAAAGGTAAAACCCAAACAGGCATATGGGGTCATCAACCAACCCTGACTAAAGTTGTGTTTAAGCTCAATATATGGGCTATTTTTTTACATTTCCTTTTTACTTCTATATCAAAATGGGATCATTTTTTTATTTGTTCATTTAATAATAAATAAATTTATTGAGGAACGAGTAAATACACCAGATTTTAGGACGACACAACATTAAAAAACAAAGGTTAAAACACAAGGCAAAAATATCCCCATTATTTCAAAAGAAAAGTCACGTTTTTATATATATTTTTATTGAAGAAATATCAAAACAAACAATAGAAGAAAAAAAGTCCAGTGTAGTTTAAAAAAAACGCATCTACGTTAATGTAACTTTTCCTATTTTTAAATTTGATAAAGAAATATTCGAAGTGAATGCGGAAACGGTGGTGATTGGAAATCGATGTAAAATGTATAAAAATGTAGCCTACTAGCCTATGTAAAATAAAGAAATGTATGTATGGAAACCCTTCATAAGAAAAAAATCGCAACTATGACATAAAAAGTCGAAATTATGACTTAAAAAGTAATAATTAAGACTTTAAATGTCGAAATTATGATTTACTTTTTATCCCAGTTCACTTGGACTTTTTATCTGCTAATTGTGACTTAGTAGTCCTTCTCGGTATGTCATAATTTCGACTTTTCATCTCATAAATGTGTCATTTTATGTCATAATTTCAACTTTTTATATCACAATAATGACTTGCCTTAAAATGTCTACTTTTTATGTCATAATTACGATTGACCAAAGCATAATTTGTTTTTGTGTTTCCTCTCAGGTTTCGGAAACTGACAGGTGAGGTGACGTCAGCCTTTAGCGCGCGCACGCGCGTGTGTGTGTGTGATGGGGAAGTGAAACAAACGAACTTCACGATGTGGATTGGAATCGTCGCCATTCAACAGGGAACTTGGAGAAAACAGCGATGGTCACAAACCTATCATGACATGTTTAAGCTTTAAGACTGTTTAACTGTATCGATCATCGATGGACGACGGTCAGTTCTGCCGCAGACCGGAAGTGGTTAGTGACGACAGTCTGCAGGGTTTCGTGAAGATCGGTTGCGGGGGATTCGGTCAGATTTACCGGGCCAAACACACGGGATGGGTCATGGATGTGGCGATAAAGCTGCTGCTTTATAAAGACGGGTAAAGTAGAGATCCTACAGCTGTTTTCAGAGCTTTTCTAGTCAGGGTTTCCCCTGTGACAACATGCCCCGTATGGAGCAACATCCGCTACTGGTCACCTGACCACAGTTTGGCAGGAACTGGATTCTGGTTACCATTTGTATTACCATAGATTTACAAAGACTGTTACATGCTATTATAACAGGATAACCCTGCTAATATTGTAAAGATTAATTGTGTTCTATGTTTTACAATGTCAACTCATTAATTTTTCTGATTATTCTATATAAACATGTGTGGAAAAATATATAATGATATATCGGTATTGATGCAATTTTTTTGGCTTAAAGTGAAATTATGACGTCGACATTTATTTCAGTGCTCTATGAAAATACACAATAAACATGTTAAGCCACAAAATCGTTGAGAGATAATAATATATCGGTATTGATGTAGAACAAATTTTTTATCTTAAAGTCATTTATGACAATAAACGTTGAAATTATGATATGTAAAAGTCAATATTATGAGATAAAGTGTGTTATGACATACTAAGTCATAATTATGAGATAAATATGAAATTATGACATGAATTAATTATTATGAGCTAACAAGTCAAGCTTATGACTGAACAAATTTGATCAATCACATTTATTTCAGCTCTCTATGAAAATGCACTATAAACATTGATATAGTATATACTAATATATCGGTATTGATGCGAAACAATTTTTTGTCTTAAAAATCGAGATAAAATGTCATAATTTTGAGATAAAAAGTAAAATTGTTAGCGTTCTATGGAAACGCACTCTAAACATGTGTATTATTGTGGAGATGAGTGGCGTGTCGTGGTTTACTCCTGTGCTTGCTGTGGTCTGAGCAGGTCCACGTCCTCCATCCAGAGGGAAGCAGCGCTGATGTTCCAGGGAGGGAACCCGAACGTGATGCGCATCTTCGGCCTGTACGAGGGCCGGCTGGGGGAGTCTCGGCTCCCGCTGCAGTCCGGGCTGGTGATGGAGTTCATGGCCAGGGGCTCGGTGTCCGGGCTCCTGCAGACGCTGGCCGGGCCCCCGCCGTGGCCCCTGGGCTTCCGCATGGCTCATCAGATCGGCCTGGGCATGAACTTCCTCCATCATCTGAGTCCTCCACTGCTGCACCTCGACCTGAAGCCCAGCAACGTGCTCCTCAACCACAGCCTCGACGCCAAGGCCAGTCCACGCCGCTGCTGCGGCATCAGAAACATGTTGATTATATGTATATTAATATATCGCTATTGATGTCAAACTACTTTTTTGACAAAAAAAGTCCAAAATATGAGAAGTCGAAATGGCATAAAGACGAAATCATGACATGCATAATTCATCTTGATTTTCAGTAATTTCAAATTACGACATGCATAAAGTCATAATTATGAGATAAAAAGTCAAACTTATGACTGAACAAATTTTCTCACGCACATTTATTTCAGCGCTCTATGAAAATGCACTATAAACCTGTTGAGCCACACAGTCTTCAAAAAATTAAATTAAATATCGGTGTCGAACACATTTTTTTTTTTACTTAAAAAGTTAATATTTTCCACATTAAAAAGTAAAAAATATGAGATAAAAAGATGAAATAATGAGCTGAAAAGTCAAAATGATGAGATGAATTCAGTTAGATTGAAACAAAAGGTGTGCATGTAAACAATGAATGGCGACTGCAGAAAGCAAAAGCTGAATCCCGGACATCGACGGACGGACATGTCCGGGAGAAAGAGGATGGTAACCGCTACTACTCAGCTTTCTCCACAGAACAAGAGCCTGCTAGCTTAGCTTCCAAAAAAAGATGGCTGACACTATGTGTGCATTCTGTGAGTGAGATCACCCTCTATGGGCGGGTTGAGAACATGCGGGACGGCTCCTACTACTGACTGTAGTCTTTAGCCTCTGGCCAAAAAATCCAGACAAAAAGTACATAGATGTGTCGTCTCAGGGGGATATGAGGGTGGAAAGCACGGTAATTTGAAAATACTACAGGTTTTCTACTAATACAAAGCCTAATGCTAAATCCCGAAGTATCCCTTTAAATTTGTTCGACATCAATACCGATATATGTCATAAAGTCGAATTATATTAAAAAGTTGAAGTTATGACATTGAAATGATGATATTAAAAGTCAATTATGACATAAAAAGTCGAAATTATGATGTTGAAATTACGAGATAAAAAGACAAATTGAGAAAAAAAACTAAATTATGACATACTAACTCATAATTTTGAGAACAAAAATCAAGCTTATGCCTGAAGCCCAGAAACGTGTTTCTCAACGACAGCCATTCGTTTATTACATAAAGCTCACTTGAAGTTCTCCGATACTACATCAACAACTACTAGCCCAACTGGTGAAGTTCAAACGTTATTTAAAATAAGTGATCAGTCAGTAATAAAATAAGAACAAATGCACAAATTACAAGCAGAGATGATAAATAACGCTAAATAACGAAGTTACAAAGTCTAACAGTAGTTCTCAGGTACAGAAATGACTAATTAAGCGTGAATGTAAAATAACATTATCTGTTCACTGTAGAAATTAAATATAGTTTCATCTTTGTAAAAGGTTGCGATGGATTATCACGATTAATACCGTTCCCAAGTATAAACCATCATATCCAGGACATTAATATAATCCCGCGGTGACTAAAGAGCCGATCCTTTAGTCGTGTCCTCAAGATGATTATAATAAATGTTTTACAAAATGTATTAAAAGATTCAAATGAAAAGGAATACTTGTTACAGATCATAAATGAGTACTAACTAACAGATATATACTAGCTAGGCTTGAAGCTTCTCGCCCCTGACAACTGCTGGTGTGTCGGCTTCTCTCGCTCCTCGTCTCTTGTAGTCCTGGATTCAGCTGGCTTTGGATCCTTCTAGGCGCAAGCGTCTAACTGCATAAAAAAGCGGCTTGATTGTATTAAAGCAATATGTATATTGAAAAATCAATCTTATTTTTAGAAAGCAACATGTCGTTAAAGGAGACCTGTGAACAAATAAGAGGTCCCTCTGTATATGACTAATGACTCCTATAGCTGAGAGGAAATGAGCTTTAATAAGCACAGATCAAAAGCTCCTATTACAGCAGAACATTTAAAATGCTTGTATTATCCCAGACAGTTCCTTTACCTAATATTAACAGCCAGGCTGCACCACGTGTTTCTTATTACGACCTTTTCTGCATTTGCGTCGAGATGGAGGTTCTGAGGCGAGGGATGTGCCATTCTCAGACACAAGTTGTATTTTGTTGTTTTATTAACATTAATGCCACAGGCGGCAGTGGGAATATTAGGCTGCCGTCACTTTAAGACCGAATAAACTGACACACATCAGGTTTATTTATCAACTGTTCACTCATGACAGAACCGAGAGAACACTTGCCGAGACGGGCATTTAGACGAAATTATGAAGTGAAAGGTTTTAATTTCGTCTAATGTAATAATTATGACAGTCGAAATTGCCAAAAAAATTATATTATGACAAACTAAGTGATAATTTTGACTTTTCTGTTTTTAATAGTTATATTGAGAATATTATAATTGTGTGTTTTGGACATGGATTTTAATGGCAAGATTTTTGTTTTGTAATCAGATTCTCAAAAATGATAAAAAAAAAATTTAGATTTATCGGCCAATATATCAGTTATCGGCTTTCAAATATAAAGAATGGTTATCGGCTTTCGAATATAAAGAATTATCGGTTATCGGCTTTCAAATATAAAGAATTATCGGTTATCGGCTTTCAAATATAAAGAATTATCGGTTATCGGCTTTCAAATATAAAGAATTATCGGTTATCTGCTTTCAAATATGAAGAATTATCGGTTATCGGCTTTCAAATATAAAGAATTATCGGTTATCGGCTTTCAAATATGAAGAACTATCGGTTATCGGCTTTCAAATATAAAGAATTATCGGTTATCGGCTTTCAAATATAAAGAATTATCGGCTTTCAAATATAAAGAATTATCGGTTATCTGCTTTCAAATATAAAGAATTATCGGTTATCTGCTTTCAAATATAAAGAATTATCGGTTAGCGGCTTTCAAATATAAAGAATGATCGGTTATCCTCTTTCAAATATAAAGAATTATCAGTTATCTGCTTTCAAATATAAAGAATTATCGGTTATCGGCTTTCAAATAGAAAGAATTATCGGTTATCGGCTTTCAAATATAAAGAATGATCGGTTATCCTCTTTCAAATATAAAGACTTATCAGTTATCGGCTTTCAAATATAAAGAATTATCAAAATAATTTGAAGGGATGCACCGATATGTAAATTTTGGCCGATAACTGATAATTGTTTATAATTGAAAGCAGAGAACCGATAATTGTTTATATTTGAAAGCCGATAACCGATAATTCTTTATATTTGAAAGCCGACAACCGATAATTCTCTATATTTGAAAGCAGATAACTAATAATACTTTATATTTGAAAGCAGGTAACTGCATTAACTAACATAAAAAGTAATGCATGTATCCTTATAGGGAAGAAATGAGCTAATAATGTCTGTTTTTGTTTACAGCTGTGAAAAGTGATGCAATTGTTATAAAAGCTTTTATATAATGTCTGATTCGTTTACACAAATCATGTTTTTAATTTGGCGCAGAATGCAGAGTTTAAGTGTAATGAGTAATGTAAACCCTCCTCCACATGTCTTCGCTGATGAGTGCTT
The DNA here is from genome assembly GCA_030578255.1 of Tiaroga cobitis. NCBI lineage: Eukaryota > Metazoa > Chordata > Actinopteri > Cypriniformes > Leuciscidae > Tiaroga > Tiaroga cobitis. The sequence goes on from CM060597.1 coordinate 683,304, forward strand.
CTGTGGGCAGGTTCAGGATGGTATGATCGTCACCAGGACTAGCCTCAGCAGATTGTGGCGGTGTGTAACGCTGTGTGTCGTCTGCAGATCACAGACTTCGGCTTGTCCCGAGTGGCTCGCAGCGTGTCGAAGTGTTCGGGAGAGCGAGAGGAGGACGAGGGAGGAACGCTGATCTACATGCCTCCTGAAGCACTGCAGTCCGTCAACTACAAGCCCAGCACAGCCTCCGATGTGTACAGGTACCACAGACATCCGACCGCGAGACCACCTCAACATCGCCACACAACACCTCGTCCCTTTATATACGTATATATATATATATATTGTTCTTTTGCAATTCATGTGCATATATGTATATATTTTTTTCCTTCTTTTTTTCATCTTCTCTCAATAACCTCACCGTCTCTACTAGATAATTTCCTTTTTTTCCTTTTTTTTTTTAATCTTTGATTATTACTATTGCGGTAACACTTTACAATAAGGCTCATTAGATAACATTAGCTAATGTATTAACATGAACTAACCATGAGCAATACATGTGTTACAGTATTTGGTAATGTTAGTTGATAAAAATAAAGCTGTTCATGTTAGTTCACAGTGCATTAACAAGTTCTTAATTAAGTGTTAGTAAATGTTGATGTAAAACAACGAATAATAAATGCTGTATAAGTACAGTTCGTTATTAGTATATATATATATATATATATATATGTATGTATATATACTAATACAGTGCTTAGAATAAGTGAACACACCCATGCTAAAGTTGACTAAAAAGAGGAATAAAAAAAATCATCTTTTGGAAATTGATCTTAATACCTTAATTAAAAAAATGAGGAAAACTCCAACTTTTAAGGACACTAATTTTCTTTGTGAATGAATAATGTATCGTAAATAAATAAATATCAGCACACACCCTTCACCGTACCTAGAGTCGGCATGGGTTTATTTCAGTTAGCCTAATCGCTGTTGATTAGCATTGAGAGATGATCTTATGGAAAGTTCCCCATGCCGATCTCCTAGCCAACATTTATTTATTTACGATGCATTATTCATTCACAAAGAAAATTGGTTTCCTTAAAGGTTGGAGTTTTCCTCATTTAAATTTTTAATTAAGGCATTAAGATCAATTTCCAAAAGATGATTTTTATTCCTCTTTTTAGTCAACTTTAGCATGGGTGTGTTCACTTATTCTGAGCACTGTATTAGTATATATATAATGAGCATTGTTCTACATGTATGTTAGGAAACATATAATAGAGATATACACATACTCAGCACAATTTTACACTTCACATAATTACGTTTTCTGTTTTTATGTGTTTTGTATTGATGGTATCGTCTATCTGTGTTTTTATCTTATGTTCTGCTTTAATAATAATAATAAAGAGAAAAAAAACTAGAGATTAAAGCTTCGTTTACGTCAGCCTCCCCGAAACCCCGCCCTCCAAACCCACGCCAGCCAATCATAAGGCAGATGAAGTGATTGACAGGCCGAGAGTGTTTTCTGAGCAAGCACTAGTATCATGACTGAATGTAATGTGTGTCTTGTGAATGTTTGTTCTCCAGTTACGGTGTCCTGCTGTGGTCAATCCTCACTGGGAAGGAGCCGTACGGCGGTGAGCATCATCCCCTCCACACACACACACACACACACACACACAGCAGTGTCGTCATCGGTGTATGTGTGTGTCCAGGCGCGGTGTCCAGTCTGGTGCGGTTCCGCATCCCTCAGGGCGACCGGCCGGACCTGAGCCTGATCGCGCCCAGCGAGGCGGCGGGACTGGGGGAACTGGTGTCGCTCATGAGGAGCTGCTGGGACCAGGACGCCCGCCGCAGGCCATCCTTCCTCGGTCAGCATCAGCTCACTCTTATGCCCATTCAATCCCAATTTATATATATATTTATGTAGTTTAGTAGTGTTTTCTTTTTCATTTAAATTGTGTTATTCAGTTGTATCATATTTATTTGTTTTATTTTTTTAGATTACATTGTATTAATCCTTTTTTATTTATTTTAATCAAGTGCATTAATTCATTATTTATTTGTTATCTTTTTATTTGCTTATTTTAATCAAATGTTTTTATTTATTTATTTGTCAATCTTTTAGATGCCAAATATGATCATCTTTGTATTAATACATTTTTTTAATCAAATTTTATTTATATTTATTATATTTATCATTTATATAATTTATATTTATTTTAGTTAATTTATTAACTTTAGTTTTATGTTTTTTTTTTTTTTTTTTACACTGCTTTTCTTGTTTATTTAAATCAAGTATTATTGATTTATTTAGTTTTATCAAATTTGTTTTATTTAAATGAAATTACTTTTTTTAATCAGTTTGTATTTATTCTTCTCGAATAAATAAAAACTTTATTGTTTTTGCATTAATTAATAATTTATTTAAATAAACATTTTATTCATTTGTTATAATCATTTGTAATTTTGTTTACTTTAATCAAACATTTTTATTTATTTATTTTTCAATATATTATCCGTTTAAATCAAATTTAATTGATTTGTTTTGTTAATTAATTTAGTTTAGCAGTATTTTTTTTTTACATTTTTACACTGCTTCTCTTATTTTTATTTATTCATCAAATGTTTATTTTTACTTCCTAGCATATTAATTTGATTATTTATTTAAATAAAATGATTTATTATTTTGATCAAAATTATTTGTTTATTCAGTTAATCTTGTTATTTTTTATTTATCTTTACATTTTTACATCTTTTTTTATTGTAATTTAAAGCAAATTTTATTCATTGATTTAGTTGTATTAAATGTATTTATTTAAACCAAATTTATTTAATCAAATGTTTTATTTAATGTTATGTAAATAAAATTATATAATTTTTTTCATAATAAAAAATAAATCTATTTATTATTATTTAATTATTTTTATTGTAATCAAAAGGTTTATTGAGTTAGTCAACTGGGATGTGTGTGTTTTCAGACTGTGTGAATGCGACGGAGAAGATCTTCGAGATGCACCAGCGCGGGATCAGTGATGCCGTCCGAGACGTTCTCAAACACCTGGTACACACACACACACGCACACACACACACACACACACACACACACACACACTTCACTCACAGTCACTTTCATTCGTTTATATTTCTCTTTAAATCGGTTGCAGATTGCTTGCTTCTCCCAGGTGGGCCTTAAAGTCTTAAGTTCTGGCGTATCAAACTTAAAGCCACAGAAAGTGTTGTCAAAGTGATCATTGCAAGAGGTGTTACATTTGGGGATGGAAAAACAGGAATCATATTTTAAATTCATCTAAATATAGTCATTTATAAGTTTGAATCGTCTCTTTTCTTAAAACATGGTTGAAGGCTGGAATTTGAGGTTTATCATTGTATAAACTGTCAGACGTGTATATGATCAGAAGTGCTCGTGGTTACCGTAGATCTGGCTCATATGTTCATCAGTTTATTTGTGCAGGTCTTAAAAAGCCTTAATTGCAAATACTCATATTCGTGTGTGTGTGTGTGTGTGTGTGTGTGTGAGATCAGGAAGGTGACGTCAGTTCCAGTCTGAAACCAGTTCAGCTCTCCCGTAACACACAGAACGGTTTGTTACATTCACACGTTCACATCCGTGTGTCCAACACACACTTTTATCCGAAGACACTCACAGTTCATCAATGTTCTCTTCTTCTTCTTCCTCTTCTTCCTCTTCTTCTTCTTCTTCTTCTTCTTCCTCTTCTTCTTCCTCTTCTTCTTCGTGTCTTTCAGAAGAACGTCCTCAGGTTTTGTCCTGCGTCACTGGATCGCTTTCGCTTCCCAAACAGGTGTTGTGTTATATGATATTATTTGTTATGTTATATTATATAGTTATATTATGTTTTATTATATTATATTGTTGTAGATTTAAAAATCTTGCTTCCCCTTGTTTTTTAATTTCATGGAAACAGACACCAGTTATTCCGCCAAGATATCTGTTTTATTTTACCATTGTATATAAGACGTAAGGAAGAGAGTGATAATGGACCAGCAAAGATCTTCGTTCCTGCATCTCAGTCATTTCTCTCTCTGCCTTAGACAAAGAGTTTCAGTTCGTATATGCTGACTAAAAAAAACTGCATTACCAGAGAAACATGTGGTTCCCATTAACGTAGGAATGTATATTCTGGAATAAACATACATATATACATGTACGGTGGAAAACACTGCATATACATTCAGCATACACTCAGTCTCCCAAAGACTCATGTGTTCAGAACAGTAAGATTCATAAAATACAACGATTTCAAATGATTATGAATGTATATAAAAAGTATAAAACAGTTACACAATACTACTGATTATGAATATTAATAAAAAATAATAATACTAAAAACAATATTAAATGATGAGATTGTAAGTCTTCAATTGTTATATTACATTATACAGTGCAAAATATTATGTTATATATTACGTCATATTATACAAAACAAAATATGTTTTATTACGTTATATTATGTTATATGTTATTTTGTTGTATTACACTATATCATATTATGTTATATTATATTATACAAAACAAAATATTATATTATGTTATAGGCCTATTATGTTATGTTATATTATATAATACTTTTTTTTTTAAACCATTTTAACAAAGTAAAAGCATTTTTCATAATTTTAAATAAATTCACCGATCTAATATTATCAATCAATCAATCGGCCTGTATTTCGGTCTTTCGGCCACAAGAACTTCGCCTGGCTTCTCTGTCCCTGGCCAGACCCAGTCTCTGCCGATGTCTTGTCGGAGTCCGCCATCGGGTTGCGGGGCGGTCGAGCGCTCTTTAATGTCGAGTGGCAGCCATTCGGTCACGGCCCGTCCATCACCCGTCCGACCTCCTGGCCACGCGTCCTGCCCAGCGCTTCTTGGCCTGTTCGGCCTGGTTGACGGCGTCCTTGACCTTGCTCGTCTTCCTCAGTAGCTCGTTGCTGATGTGGTCCAGCTCGAGGGTGCGTTCGGTCACTGCCGGCTTCTGCCTGTTGCCCGCGGTCAGCGGCCAGGTCTCGGCCCCGTAGAGCATGGCCGGCAGGACGGTGCTGTTGAACAGGCGCAGGGGGGCGTCGGCTGTGTCGGTGACCGCCTCTGCTATGGACGCGTAGCTGACCCAGGCGGCCCTCTGACGGCGTGCCAGCTGGCGGTTGTTCTTGTGCCCAGCAGTCAGCTCCTGGCCGAGGTAGACCTAGCTGTCGAGCTGCTCAGTCTCCTTCTGGCCGATGTGAATGTTGTCGTTGGCGGCCTGAGGGTTGTGCATCCACTTTGTCTTTGACCGTATTCCACATGGTCTGCGCCGTCCAATCTCATTTGCCGCCTTTTCAACAGGAGGGCTTTGGTGTTGTCCGATATTCGGCTGTCTGCCGTTGAGCCTGGTTGCTGGCTGCCAGTGCGCGCTTCTCCACCCTGGAGTCGATAGTCAGTTTGGCACGCAGCAGTCGGTGGTCGCTGCCTGTGCAGAACGCTTTGCCGATGACCGAGGTGTCTTGGAGGAGGTGGCGGTGGCTGCAGAGAATGTAGTCGATTTCGTTTTTCGTAATGCCGTTTGGCGACAGCCACATCCAGTGACGGTCGTTCCGGTCGGCGCTGCCGCAGGGGCCAACGAACCTCTCTTTGTCGAGCCCCCGCCCCAACTTGGCGTTGGAGTCGCCCATTAGGATGTGGTATGTTGCGCGGAGGGCGATGGCTGCTTCGACGTCCTCGTAGAATTGCTTGATCTCGTCGTCCTGGGCTGCTGTAGTCGGCGCATATACCTGCACGATGCGGATGGTCGTCTTTTTGGTCAGCGCCAGAGTAACCACGTCAACCAGGTCGATGGACGTCGCCCATCGTCTGGAGACCAGAGTGCGGATTACCCCACCATAATTGGGGGGTACTGCTCCTTCACTTCTTCTATGACCATCATGGATCTCTAGAGTCTAGATCATAGTTCTCTGAGACGATGAAGCCGACGCCACCGACCGTCCTGTCCCCTTCGCCGGCTCCCAGTGCCTACGCTGACCCGTCTTCCCATCAACTGTGCATGGGCTCGCGGCGCCGCGTCTCGCACAGGCCCAGGATGTCGCAATGGATGTTGTCTTTCTCGGCGATGATGGTAGCCAGATCCGTTTCCCAGGATATTGTCCTGCCGATGTAGATTTTGGTGTTGTTGTTCCGTGGCCGGTTTCCAGAAGGCGGCTGTTTACCTGTGATTCTTAGCAGCCCCTCGCCCGTGGCCGGTGATGAGTGCATGAGCTTTCTCGGTTCGCTGCATCCCTCGTTAAAATATCTCAAACAGTTTTCAGTGGGAAAGTAAGAGATAAATGAAAGTAATTGTAAACATGTAAATAAGCTCCGCTAAACTGCAGGCGGTGTCTCTGTCCTCAGGAAACGGGAGCCAGTGACACAAACCCCGGACACAGAGGTAATGTGAACCAAAATAAAGAAGGCATTGGGATGATTAGCATGATTAGTTTGTTGCTGAATGCATTTGTGTGTGTTGTAGACTTGTTTGCTCGTCCCAGTGCGCCTCTGACGCCTCCCAGAACAACACAGGTCTGAAACCGCACCAATCAAACTGACTAACTAACATTAATACGACTGACCGTCTCACGTGTGTGTTGTGTGTTTGTTTTTTACAGCGTCAGACATCCACACCAGGTCAGTTTTCTGCAAGTTTACTCAGGAGCTGCAATATTTCTTGAGAAAGTGTAATTGAACGCCACTTGAAACTCATGCAGAGATCCGTACACATGCTGCATTTCTCAGGACGTCGCCGTAAACAATCATTATTATGCATATTTTCCAGTGTAACCCTCTGGTGCTCTTCACGTGTCGGTCAAAAATGAGAGAATTATTATGTTTTTGTCAAAGAAATTAATGTAATATTTTAGTTTGATAATGTTAATATTTGGTATTATTTGGGGATTTTTTTTATACTTAATTATATTTACGCTATATTTATAATCCATTTATTCACTTTTTGAGCATAGACCTGAAAATTGTATCTCTAGCTTAAACTGTGGAGAATCTGGAACGCTTTAGAATTTAGAGTTTGATCTCTTTTCAACGACGACACTTGGCAGATTATTGCTCAAGTGAAAACAGTTTGAAAAGTGAACTTAAAAAAAGTTACAGAATTGTACGTTTATTGTTATGAAAATTTTAAAATTTTTATATGAAATATATATTTTCAAAATCACGTTTTCCTCTTAAATGCAAGAAAATCAAAGCCATAAATCTAAACAAGTGTGTGTTCCGCATGTGAGCTGATCTCTCAGTAAACGAGCGTTCAGTGAGAGTGTGTTCGGCTGCAGTTCCACACGCTTCCACTAGAGGAAACTCGTCTCGCATTCATTTCCAATGCGCTCGTTTCTGACCGCGAGAAACACAAGTGTGACTATTATATTCAGGACCATTTAACCTTTTCAAATCATGTCCATGATTTATGTGTGTTCACACAGCAAGTGCCAAAACCTTTACCAAGGTTCGTACCATTCCGATGAAGTAATAAATTCTAAAAAACACAACGTAAAATGGGGACCTTTTGAGTCACACATACTAAGGAAAGTTAGTATGGCACTTTAACATGTTATCCCTACAGAATCACCGAGTGTTGAACAAAGCATTACATAGTGAACATGTTTAGGGTTTGTGAGTTCCCAGCATGCATTGCAGCATGAATAAATGTCCTAGTTTTCTCTTCACATACTATAGGGCCTTTTGTACACCTGGCCACTTCGTCATGTGTTTGCACTGATCGGATATCTGAAATCTGAGTTCACATCAGTGAAAGCGAGAGATATGAGCTGCATTTATTTATTATCAGGTCATTTCAACATCAAAGAGCGCAAGATCACTTCGTCTCGCTGATGTTATACTGTAATCCATGTCATAACACAGTAACACACTTTATCTTAACACACTCTCACACGTTTATCGTTTATCTTCTAAAGTACCCCTGTGAGGGTCCGCAAGTGAGTGTTTTTACGACTGTGTTGTGTAATATACGCCGCACAGCTGTAGGGGGCGCTCATGAGAAAACATGCCACAACAAAAGTGAAAATCAGCAAAGAAATGACTAGAGTTGCCAAGTTCCCCTTTAAATAGCTTGAAAAGCTTGACACCCTCGCCTCATTTAGTATGCGCGGTTCTATGAATATGCAAATTAGCCCCGCCTCCACTCCACTAGATATCCAATCAAAGAAAACGCATGAAGTGATCAGGTTTAAACAGGCCAAATATATATAAATACTGTATATAGTTTTATAGCCACATGTATTGGCTACCAAAATACTTAAGTTACTTAAGACAAGAGAGCTTTCAAATCTGAATGTGTTGATTTTGTTACATTCTCAAAAATTGCTATTTTTTAAAGATTGACGTTAACTTTTAAGTTGGCCTGTCAATGTAACGTTCATTTAGTGTGATCAGTTATTTAAAATAAATTGAACAGGCTTGTCATGTGATAAATTCAAGTACAAATTTTGATTGATTGATTGACAGCGCTACTTTTACGTGAATAAAATGCATAAATGGTGCACATTGCATGATAATTAGCAATAAGTAATGGTCTGTGCTGAAGGTGAAACATCAGTAATAATCAGGAACTGAAAGCTTGACTCACTCGCTCGTTCTTCTGCTTCTCTTTTAGGCGTCCACATCAACATGTCCAATGTGTTTGGAGTTCAGATCGGAAACAATAACTGCATGAATATTGTTCAGAGATCCCGGCAGAGACACCAAACCAAGTAAAGCCCTGAGACGCTACGAGCCTGGAGTGGCGAGGGGTTTAGAGGAGAGTCGAGAGGTTCAGTCTGGATGGAGGAGTGCGAGTGCGGCCAACATTGAAAGAAAGAAGTTTATTTTACATGCAGAATTGTTTTTGTGATTATGATTTAGTCATATATGTATGGAAGCTTGTGTCCGCCACAGAATAAAACATTTGAAAAGATAATTGCGAGTTTTTATCTCACAATTCCGAGTTTATATCACGCAATTCTGACTTTATATCACACAATTGCGCGTTATAAAGTCAGAATTGTGAGATATAAACATAGAATTCTGTCTTTAAATCACGCATTTCTGACTTTATAACTCGCAATTGCCGAGCTCAATCTCTTCCATCTCAGATAGCGGTGGACCAGTACTATATTTTATTTTTTATTCTAAACTGTTTTAATTATTCTTATTTGTTTTGATTATTTTAATTTCATCTATGTAAAGTACTTTGAATTGCCATTGTGTATGAAATGTGCTAAATAAATAAACTTGCCTTGCGACTTTATATCACTAAATTATGACTTTATAACTCGCAATTCTGAGATAAGTCACAATTACCTTTTCATTTTTCATTCTGTGGTGGAAACAAGCTTCCATATTTGTATGACTTAGTATGTCATAATTTACTTTTTTTGTCATAATTTCGACTTTTTATGTCATAATTACTCCAAACCCTGTTTTTTTTTTTTTTTTTTTTTTTTTTTTTTTTTTTTTTTTTGGCTAAATGAGCTTCCAAAGAAATATATTTTTGAATAGCTGAATAAATGAGATTGGGACTCATATCAGATTCATGAAGACTTTGGGACATGCCACTGTCATCAACTGTAACGAGCTACAAACTACTTTTCCTACCTTTGATTAAATTGTATATTTTCCCCAGGCTGTGTCTCCGTGTGTTGGATATTCCCTGTGCTTTATGATCAGTCCTGTGACGAGGAGGATCAGGAGATACGGCGTGTGTTGCCCCCGTGTGTTGCAATCTCCAGTCCGAGTCATCTAACTGACGCTTTTGACCATTTTCAACATCCGACGCACATGGCACGCTTTAGCGTCAATATGAGACGCGCCTCCTAGTGGTCTAAACCTAACCCTACCCCAGACCTAAACTTGACCATAACGGAAGCGTCATCTAACTGGATGCGTCATCTAACTGATGCTATATGGCAAGCCAAAGTGTTCACAAGCGCCTGGCCAGGCGTCCGATTGCACATTGACACGTCAAAAGCGTGCGTTCGACAGCCAAACGCGCGTCAAAAACGCGCGTTTTTGCCATAAAAGCGCGCGTTCTTAACGGAACGCGTGTTTGGCTGTCGAACGCACGCTTTTGACGTACGCTTTGGGGGTCACCGAAAACGCACGCTTTTGACGCGCGTTTATCGTAACAAAAATGGGCGTCGAAAACGTGTGTTTCGAGTAGGACGTTATGAACGTGTAAACAGGTAAACCACACAGGCAGTGCCAGCGTGTGTGAAGTGTTCATACAGGCGAAAAGAACGTGCTCGTTAGTGTTCTCGGAATCGCACGTCGAAAGCGTGTGAGGTCTTATGTCCCGGTTTCTTGTAATGTCATTAAACCCAAGCTAAACAGCATGGCTTTATCGATGGCAAATTTGACAGAGGAGAGGATTATAATTGGTGAGTTATTATAATCTAGTATAGTTATCATTTAGCTAAAAAGGAAACTGCACTTCTACAACATTTATTGATTTTTGCTCATGTTAATTTCAACGTTCACTAATGATTATTAAAATAAAAAGTTGTATTTGTTAACATTACTTACGCACTGCGAACTATCAGGGTACTAAAAGGGTACACGTCTCAGATTATTAAATAAGTAAACAAAGTTGTAAAAGTAAAGTTTAAAAAGGTTATAGAAGTCTATGAAAATTGTACAAATTGTAAAAAAAAAAAAAAACTAGGCGAACTAGGGCGACAAATGTGCTGGGGGCGCGGGCGCGCTCTAGTGTCGCCCTAGACCTACTTCACATTCTCTGCTGACAGAGTTAGAATGAGAAGCGAAACAAAAAAGATGTTTATTAAACATGATCATCCTAAGGCGCCCCTCAGCCACACGTTTAATTACTTACTTAATTACTGATTATTAGATTGAATTGATGATTATTGTTGATCATTTCCGGGGGGTTGCGTTATGTTAGGCAAGTGCTCGGCTGCTGGCTCGATGATCGAAAATGAAGCGGTATAAACCCTCTGGTGCACAGGGACGAAAACACAGAAAGCAACACAATAAAAAGAAAGCCCAGTATAAAGGTAAGTCTTCTCATCTCAGCCATTAAGGTGTCAAACGAAATAAATGTACTTAGGTAATTCCCTTAAAAAATAAGTCACAACACTATTTAATTTTCTTTATATGTTCATTACAGATAATTGGGTAAGTGATAAAAAAGTATCTAAAATTGAGGGAATAACTAAAAGTAGCCTATGTTTTTAAATGAATATAAACTTTTTCACCTTCATTATAATTAAAAACATAATGTATATTTCAATGTATAGGCAACAATTGATTACTGTTTTATAAATTAACAGGTTATTTTATTTTTTATTTGGTAATTTTTTTTATGTTAATATCTTAAGGTTTTTTTTATTATTGTTTGTAATATTTTAATTGCTCATTATGTTTGGATCTTTTTGTAAATTGTCTAAGTTGTTCATGTTATTTTTGTAAATAAAACTTATATTTGATTTGTTTGGGATGAATTGTCATTTATGAGAATCTGATATTTTTTAAGTAAAAGGATCCTTTAACCACATTTTATTGGCTATTACATATGGTTCTTCAATAGCTGTGTAATTGATGACTAGTCTATTCTTGGGTGATGTTTAGACGTCTATTAGATTTTCACTGACTGCCCAAATTTAGCCTTGTTTTAGCCTAGATATATGTTTTAGCCTTGTTTTAGCCATATATTAGACGTGTATATGTAGTCGTTTAATAGCCGTCTATTTGATGACTAGTCTATTTTTGAGCTGTGGTTAGACGTCTATTAGGCATATATAGTCGTTCAATAGCCGTCTATTTAATGACTTGTCTATCCTTGGGCTATGGATAGACGTCTATCAGATTTTCACTGACAGCCCAAATTTAGCCTTGTTTTAGCCTAGACGTCTGGGCTGTGTTTTGACGGCTATTAGACGTCTTTTAGACGCAAAATTGCTTGCTGGGGTGCTTTTTGGGCCGATACATCCCATAGCCTTTATTTACGTTTTGTCTATTTACGTTTTGTCTTAACGGCCCATAAAGCTCGTACATCGGCAGCCCATACGTTTTGTTTTGCTTAATTGGCGGCGCTGAGTTGCTTCCAAGTTAGGGGAGACCAGGGGCAATTGTAACACACTCAATTCCTCCAATCAGAAACAAGCTAGAGTGATGACACTTAATCTGCACATGCCCAGTAGGATTCTCTCTCTATCTGTGGAAAAGAAGCGATAAATGTTCAACTTTAGCAGAAGTTGTTAACGACAAACTGATTTTGAGGTATGAAAGTTATTTTTTGGATGTACAGTATTTTTCTTCTGCTGTCTAAAGTTTAGATGTCTGTGAATTTAAACTTATTTACATTTTATCCCTAGGTTATTGATTAAAAAACGAACATGAGCAACCTATGCTAATACAGGTTGGGCTAGCTAGCATATAAGATTTTGTCATGGCTGCAGTATCGGGGGCAATTAACACTGTGTTACAATTGCCCCCGAGCCACAAGGCCCATTGTAATAAGCTTGTTTGTGTGTGTTGACATACTTTTCTGTTAAAAAATGAACATATTTCACTAAATTCTATTGTAAAACTTCATTTTAAAAGGGTGTATTAAAATAAAAGTTTGTTCCAGTATTAACAAATCATCAATTAACATACATTTTTTATATAATGCGTGTGATGCCTGACATCTAAAAAAAATGTGAACCATATACAAAAAAACTCGTTAAAGGCACACCGTGGAACTTTTGGCCACTAGTGGCGCGCGACCTGTAATTTCCCCCTAGAGGCCACAAGCGCCGCAGCACTGTCGCAGAAGCCAACAAACAGTTAACTGGTCAGCCTCCCGTGTCAGTATATTACTGCAGTCAAGCCAGCCTCCACCTCGAAATGAGCGGTCAAACTAGCCGCCCCTATATTTCTCTATGCGCTTATACACTAGGTATTACGGTAAGACCGTCAACCATTCTGAAACCATTCAGTCAACCATTCTTCCAGCGAAGGCTATTTCAGTTAGTCCGTCTGTCCGTCCGTCCGTCTATCTGTCTGTCTGTCTATCTATCTATCTATCTATCTATCTATCTATCTATCTATCTATCTATCTATCTATCTATCTATCTATCTATCTATCTATCTGATGTTGTTTTACAAAATAAGAGCCCCCAAAACTCATATATTAGGCCTACCTATTGTCTCCATACATTCAGAAAATCATAAAAATAAAAGTCCTAATTTCCACAGACCAATTCCACCTCAGATGGAGAGGACACCTTCTCAACGTGTCCCCTGCAAAGTTTCAGGACATTCTGATGTTGTTTTACAAAATAAGAGCCCCCAAAACTCATATATCACCTGTTGTCTGCATACATTCAGAAAATCATAAAAATAAAAGTCCTAATTTCCACAGACCAATTCCACCTCAGATGGAGAGGACACCTTCTCACCGTTCCCCCTGCAAAGTTTCAGGACATTCTGATGTTGTTTTACAAAATAAGAGCCCCCAAAACTCATATATTAGGCCTACCTATTGTCTCCATACATTCAGAAAATCATAAAAATAAAAGTCCTAATTTCCACAGACCAATTCCACCTCAGATGGAGAGGACACCTTCTCAACGTGTCCCCTGCAAAGTTTCAGGACATTCTGATGTTGTTTTACAAAACAAGAGCCCCCAAAACTCATATATCACCTGTTGTCTGCATACATTCAGAAAATCATAAAAATAAAAGTCCTAATTTCCACAGAAAGAAGTAATTGGAAGTAGGCAACGTGTGACAAAGTGGGTAAGTTTTTTGGTTCATTTCTAAAAGGATAATTGGAAAGTAATAAGGAGCAGCAATTTAAAACATGCATATGTGTATGTAGGATTTCAGTAATATTTCTAACTTATTTTAGATCCAGTGTGACCGCTGCAAGAGATGGTACCACGAAAAGTGCCTGGGAATGACTCAGAAGCAGCTGAAATGGGCCAGACGCAATAATTGGGACTGCATTTTGTGCTGTTAAATCTGTTAAAAAGTTAACAGAATTACTACATTTATGTTATTTATCTTTTTATTTACATTTTGCTACTGTCAAATTTTTTGGTAAAATAATATTGCTAACTACATTGTTCATTTAAAACATTTTTTCACATATTCACTAAAGAAAAGAGTTAAGAGTTTTAAATATGAATGAAAAGAATTAAAGACATAGTTCAATTTGATGTACACGTTTTATTCATTTGAAAGTTTCTGAAATCCTTTGGGAATAAAATATATATAAAATGACTTGATCATGATTAATGTTCCTGTTACATATGAAGATCATGAACATTCAGTACAGAGAAATATACGTCTCTTCCAGAGTTGTGAGATCCAGTCAGAGTCTACCTTGCTTTTAAAGTATATAAATATAAGTGCAATACATCAAGTGAAAAGTGAACAAATGAATTGTTCAATCCAGTCATCAGTAGACCTCTCTGTTAGGACATATCAGATTTTGTCCTGATATTTAAAATAGTAAAAACCTATAGTACGAGAGGTGCAAGAGAGGTGCTAGAACATGGGAGATTAAGTGATGGTATTTGAATAGAGTTTACTGAGTAATCTTAGTCACATAATCTTAATTGCCTCTCTATGATAAGTACCTTTGTCTTATCAGCACAAAATCAGATTTGCCTATTTTACTAAGCAAAGTAAAATTAATGCTTCACAATATTGTGCTGTGAGACCTTAAGATGACAATAAAAAACCTTATTTAAAAACCTTGAGATGACAATACAGCAGAAAACATAAGGAAATGCACGTTAGTTAAAAATCCAGCTGTTTATTGTTAGTTTACAGTGCATTACCTAATGTTAACAAGATTTTAATTAAGTATTAGTAAATGCTGAAATTAACAAAAAATAATAAAGGCTGTTTACGTGCAGTTCATTATTAGTTCATGTTAACTAATGAAACGTTATTGTAAAGTGTTACCAATTAAGACATAAAAACAAAAAAAAGTATAAAAGAGAATAAAGAAACAACATGAATTAAGATGTTTGTGACTGCTATCCAGATGTCACACCAAAGGTGAGTAATCCTGAAAAATGCAGGGAAACAAGTGTTAATAATAATTTAACAACATACACAAATAGCAAATAAACACTGGGTGCACATTAGGTATATTCACCATTATAAGAACAATCCTGATGAGGACAGTGCTGAGAGAGCTAGGGTGGGTATTGACCACAGATGATTGTTTTGCAATCATTAGCGTGATTGTAGCTGAGAGAGCTGTCTAAAATACAACAAAACAAGCATCATCCTTCTTCATTTTTGATACGATATGGGACATCTCATTACAACAACACTTGCTTACGTCAGTTAATAGTTCATAAACTATTGCTTCAACTAATCTCTAACTTCAGTTTACACCGAAATGAACGATTAACTGCACTTACCTCTGCTCAGCCATGAACTGGTCGAAAGCTGATGACGTAACATGCAGGTAGGCCCACCCTCACGTGATACTGATTGGTCGATTGATGAGCTTAAATCTGATTGGCTAAAGAGTACGACTGCTCTGTGTTACGAGTGAAGCGCTGCCAGGAAAGTCTCAAAAACACACACACACACACACACATGAAAGGCGATTCGTACGTGAATGACGATTTGCACATTCAAATTCAAGGAAACACTCGTACATTTTAAACATTCAAAGGTTTTTGTGCACAGTTGTATATCTACGAATTGTGTTTTGCATTTGTGAATGTATTTTATGAATATATAATTTTATTTTGCGCATGTGAATTGCTTTTTGTGAATTTTTTTTTTTTTCACGCACGTGAATTTTTTTGTGTGTATGTGAATTAGGTTTCACGCATGTGAAATTGTCTACGCATGTGTGAATCGTGTTTTTTGCGTGAATTATTAATGAGTCTGATCTGGCTCCATACCCTGGTGGCCAAGGGGCCCCAAGCAGCCGCTTAGTTTGCTTATGCCTCGGGCCGGCCCTGCCCTTCATCAAGTGCGCTCCACACGGCTGCCTAACAGCACACTAGAGCCCTGCGCACTCCACAGGCCCACTGCCGTCTGCCCTTCGAAGGGAGTAGGGCAAAGGCAAGCCCACGAGCAATAAGCGCGTCCCAGCCGGGTTCGTCACTTATTTGGTTCCCCTGGAAACATTTCCGTTGTGGTCTGTGTTATTTGCAGCGTTTCTGTATTTGGTTGTTTTGTGAGTATTTGGAGCACACGTGTGTTGTGAAACTGATGAAGATGTTTTTTTTTTAAATTTGCAGGTGTTTTTTCTATTTGCATGTGTTTGCTTCAGTTGCAGCGCGTTGAGCTGTCTCGGCCACCGTATACTACAGAGGAGAAATCTATTGTATTTATAATTTATTATCTTTATAATAGAATATGAATTTGTAGAGACTGATCGCTTAACTCTTAAAGGCACGACTAAAGGATAGGCTCTTTAGTTACCGCGGGATTACCCATATGTCCTGGAGGATGTGGGATAATTTGGAACGGTATTAATCGTGACAACCTTTACACCAGGCAATTCTGACTTTAAATCAGGCAATTCTGACTTTAAATCAGGCAATTCTGACTTTATATCAGGCAATTCTGACTTTATATCAGGCAATTCTGACTTTATATCAGGCAATTCTGACTTTATATCAGGCAATTCTGACTTTATATCAGGCAATTCTGACTTTATATCAGGCAATTCTGACTTTATATCAGGCAATTCTGACTTTATATCAGGCAATTCTGACTTTAAATCAGGCAATTCTGACTTTATATCAGGCAATTCTGACTTTATATCAGGCAATTCTGACTTTATATCAGGCAATTCTGACTTTATATCAGCCAATTCTGACTTTGACTTTGACTTTACATCAGCCAATTCTGACTTTGACTTTGACTTTATATCAGCCAATTCTGACTTTATATCACAATAATGATTTTTTAACTAACAATTTTGACTTTATAACTCGCAATTGCGACTTTATATCACGCAAATGTAAACTCGCAATTGTGAGATAAAAATACGCAATTACTAAAAGTATTTTTTATCTTCATTTTTCATGGCGGAAAAAAGCTTCCATGTATTTCTATCCCGCTGTAACCTCTAGATCCTCCTAAAACACTCCCATAATCCACTGCAATCAGATATTGGCCGTAGGCCTACCTGTAGGTCACAGATGTAGGATGTCGATCGGGGGCCTCGCGGAGCTCCAGCTCAACCCTGGGTGCGGGTGCCAGTATTAATACTCAATACAAAAAATCATGAAATATTGAGGGAAAAATTACTCTTAGACTTATTTAAAAAGTATTATGAATCACCACAACATGATTTCGTTTTATTTAAAAAAGATTCAGAATAATACAACGTCTTCACCCGAATTGCGGCGCCGAACAAACCTCTCCCAGGCCTTCTATACTGACCCTGTTCTGGGCCGCCTTCTAACCATCAGCCGTCACTATTGTACAGCTCATTCCCTTATAAAGGTACAACTCTGAACTAGTCCTTGAACATACCTATGCAGGACCTCATATTTTTACAATATCTATTTCATTTTTCACACCTAGCCTATTTACTGCAGCACAAACACAAAACAAAAGCTCTTTATGGTAAGTTTTCTGTCACAGCTCTTTTGACCATTCTCTATTTCACATATGTCCTGTGTCTGGGGGGAACGAGGTTCACAGTTCCCCTTTAATACATGCGACCCTAATGTGGCGGGTGGAAACTTTTCGTGGGAAAAAGGGAAACTTCTTCTCACCCTTGGGGGAGTGAAGCCCCTTTTTTTCACCTGTTCAGCGTCTTAAATTTTAATGAAAACCCCAACTACGCCACCCAGGGAGTTTCACCCCGGGAAATAGAGTTAAACTAGCTCAATGAGTAACTCCAAATTTACAGGAAGCACACAGGTTCGGTTCATGCATGAAGCCAGAGACGCAGTTCCAGTAAAACAATAATTTTATTTAGATCATTAAAATGGACATCAAATATAAAGTAGGTTTCACACTAACACAAAAAAAAGAAAAAAAAGGGAAAACGAGTGCTGAGGCTTTACCATTGGAGGAAGCCGGGTCAGAATGTGTGGGACCTCAGGGGTTAAACACGTACACACCAAAGTAACCACACTCCAAATACACAATAACAAAAGGGAAACAACACACAGGAGGAGACCCCACCACCAAGGACACCGACGCCACCACTTCTGGCACTCGGCACTAAAAGAAAACACATTCAATTAATGAAGACAGAAATCACACAATATACCAAAATAAATCAAACGAAAACAAAAAAACAAACAATCTTCTCTATAAACACTTAAACCAAAGAAACAAACTAATCAAAATCACTTAATCATAATCAAGCAACAAACACCTTTCACACACATACATTAATAACACCGATAGGCCAGAAAAAGGCCAAGCCGTCGGCTGTATCACAGTCACTGAAATACAGAATGACCAGACGCCCAATTGCGCGATGAATCCTGCGCTATAAAGTGCATCAAGGAGTCCCGAGGCCGGAATGAACTCCTCTAGCTCTCCCTCATGAACAGTCGATCAGTACACCGGAATCAGTTAAAACAGAGCAATCCGTAGAGACAGAACAGCAGCATAGCGGGAAATTAGAGACTTGTGCAGGAACCGGCGCCAGCAAGCGCTTCACGGTCCTAATGTACACAAATCACATTTAGTAACGGTCCTAATGTACATAAACAAATCACATTTAGTAATGGTGCATGATTAAATATACACACAATGCCGACTGGCTTACATACATACCCGTCAGGAAGCTGCGCACAGTGGTGGAAAGAGTACTGAAAAAGCATACTCAAGTAAAAGTACTGTTACTTGTCAAAAAATGTAGTGAGAGTAGAGTAAAAGTACCGGTCCTAAAAACTACTCGTAGGAGTAAAAAGTAGCCCTTTTAAAAGTACTCAAGAGTAGTGAGTAGTGAGTATTATGCTATGAATGTTAGTCCACCTTATACCCTGCAAATTGAAAATGTAGCTTACTCTTATCACAGATTCATAGAAAAAAAGAAACAGTATTTCAATATTTCTCCAACAGTTTTATTTTTGACTGCTAGCACTAAAAATACAGCGTTTCCCCTACCATTGTTTTGGACGACCCCCGCTGGTTTGATGCAAAGTTTTCCGCGCGCGATTTGACGGGAATCACGCATGGAGTCACATGATGACTTATTATAAAAATAAATATTAATATAAATGTAGCGACGGCAGGTTCAGGGAAAATAGCGCAGTAAAAGTACCGATACAGCACTTAAAATGTACTCAAGTAAAAGTAAAAGTACACTGTTTTTAAACTACTTAAAGTACAATTCCTAAAAAAAACTACTCAATTACAGTAACGAGAGTATTTGTAATTCGTTACTTTACACCACTGGCTGCGCATATATACTAATCGTGTCGTTTAGTACAGCTACACGAAACCTACAATCAAACGGCCCATTACTTTATACTCAATCACGCAGATGTTTTAAAGAGGAAAACAGATTCAACCTACCAACAGCACCATGCAACCCGGTTCCGTTACAGGAAAGATCGGTTTGTGACAGGAGAAACACTGCAAAAGACATTACACACTGTAATTCCCATTGCAACACTAACGAGACGAGACCTCTAGGAAATGAGAAAGTTAGCCACGCTCTACTACCTGTTTGATAACCGTAACTGCACCACGAACACGAGGACCCACCACGAAAATGTGCCTCTGATGGCAAAACCATAAAGTGTCACACAAGCCACCCTCTGCCCATATAGCATGCAGTTCAGTCCTGATTGGTCCAGAGAGTATGACCTACACCTGCTGCAGTCAATCAACCCGCTACACTAACAACCTAAACATGTCACACACATAACACCTCTAACAATGACCCTTAAGTTGGCAGGTCAAGGTCAATTTATGCTTTAAGTAGGCTAATTTGAGCTTGTCCTGCAAATTCAACACTTCATCCTCATTTGAAAAGTTTATTTTATTTTCAACCACTGCAATGTGGCGTCGTCCCTCCGGATGTTTAAGACTGTCCATAAAAATCAGTAACATTTCTTATTTCTGGGTCGTCTCCATCCGTCACATTCAAAGCATGCAGACAGTATTTAATATATACCGTTTCTTGGGAAATCATCAGAAGATTTATCAGAAGAATTCATAATCATTTGTTCTCCAATATTTATTACAATACGTATCACTTGGTACTTTTTACTTAGTGTGTCATCATTTTGACTTTTTATGTCATAAATACAAACAAACCATGTTTTTTTTGGTCGTTTGTGGCAATAACTGTTCCCCAAGCTGTGTGCCCGTCTGTTGGATGTTGCCTGTTATGATCCGTCGTGTGACGAGGAGGATCGTGTGGTTTAGTCAGCGGGCTCCTGGCATCAGAAGCTTCCCGATCCCATGTCCCATCTGTCCGCCCGGATCCCGAGCGTCCTCCTGGAGTTCTGGACAAAACACTGCGGAACGGGTGGAATAACAGAAACTGACGGGTGTTGTACACTTAACTTAACTATTCCTGCCGTTCTTAATTATATCGGTTACACTTTACAATAAGGTTCATCAGAGAACATTAATTATTCTATTAACTAACATGAACTAGCAATGAGGAATACATTTGTTACAGTATTTATTAGTCTTTTGGTAATGTTTGTTGATAAAAATACAGCTGTGTGTTCATGTTAGTTCACAATGCATTAACTGATGGAACCTTTGCTTTTAATAATGTTTTTGTAAATGTTGAAATTAATATTAACTTAGATTTTTAAATGCTGTAGAAGTATTGCTCACTCTTATCGTAAATTGTTACCATCATATCAATAAAAATAGTTATGTTTTCCGTGCACATCCCTAATTCTAACACTCTTTCAACATGCAGAATAATGGATGATGTTCTGCATGATGAAGGGAGAGCGAGTGTGTTTTCCCGGGCCGGAGACGGCTGTCCTCGTGACCTCGCTGTTCTCCGGCTCCGGCCAACAACAGATGGCAGATAATGATGATAAATCGAGTCTGTGGACGCTTGTGTCCGTTTACTCTCTGACCTTCACGGCACACAGTGCATCATGAGGCGGTGTAAGGCCAGACTTACAGGTGAATCCGGGGAGAAATGTAACCCGATGGATTCATCACTGTACATTAGAACAATTCTTTTGTAGACAGTATAAATATGCAAATGAAACCTTTTAATTAAATACACTAATTTGCATACATTTATAGAACTGAAATATGATCAATTGGATAAAGACAGGTTCAAACTTGTTTGATTTTGTTGACATATTACAGTTAAAGGTTTTTAGATTTTGTATTTTTGTTTTATCATTCTGTTTTTAGGCATTACATGTTGCATAAATCAGGTTGAATGATATATAAACAAACCCTTCAGTAAAAACCATCAGAATATAGACAGGAGTAAAACTGTAAGTTTTGGTGTATATAAGTTTTACTGAAGTGGAGAAAAAAATAATTTTGTGAAAACTGCCTTTAAAAATATGTATTGTAATCAACAGACGTAAAAAGATCAAGTGCAATAAAATAAACACTTAAATGCGTATTTTGGATGTTTTCTTTTACGTACAAGTGCGTGAAAATACAATGATTTTGCTATTAATATTCATTAAAATATCATGATAATCAAGAATTATTTTTATAATTATCAATATCACGGCTGATATTTTAAACCTATTTAAAAAAAAAAGGAAGTTCCAATCTTTCATGCTTCAAGACATAAACATTTTATTGTACAGTTGTAAAGATCTGTTTTAAACACACAAAATGTCTGCATGCCTTCCTTAAATTGGTGACTTTTGGTGAATCACTGCCATCTTGTGATACAATCCTTTGAACTGATATTTAAAATATTTGTAATTATTCAATTTAATTACCAAAAACATAGTATTTCATAGACATTTTTGTGTCCTTGTTCCCCCTACCAACCAAGTGTTTTTTTGTTTGTTTTTAAATGAGACATTTTATATTTGAGTCTTTAATATTAATTGTTTAAAAACTACAGAAATTATGTATTCTAAATTTTAAGGATACAAACCACATGCAAAATGACATCAGAAGAGCTTGTGTCATATTGAGCTCGACGTCCTGAGGTTGATGATCAGCACATTCATGAAAAACAAGCAGTTTTGTATCCCATTTTGTACCCTGAAAGTGCAATGTGACGTTAAAGGGTCTATATGTAAGAATGTATATACAGGTGAAACTCGAAAAATTTGAATATCGTGCAAAGGTTCGCTTATTTCAGTAATTCAACTTAAAAGGTTAAACTAATATATTATATAGACTCATTACATGCAAAGTGAGATATTTCAAGTTTTATTTGTTATAATTGTGATGATTATGGCTCACAGCTAAAACCTTTACACAATATTCTTATTTTGAATTTGGGGTTTTCATAAGCTGTAAGCCATAATCATCACAATTATAACAAATAAAACTTGAAATATCTCACTTTGCATGTAATGAGTCTATATAATATATTAGTTTAACCTTTTAAGTTGAATTACTGAAATAAATTAACCTTTGCACGATATTCAAATTTTTCGAGTTTCACCTGTATATCCCCCATTAATCATGTATTAAAGGATTAGTTCACTTCAAAATAAAAATGTCCTGATAGTTTTCTCTCCCGCACGTCATCCAAGATATTAATGTTTTTCTTTCTTCAGTTGAAAAGAAATTAAGGTTTTTAAAGGAAAACACTCCAGGGTTTTTCTCCATATAATGACTTCATGGGGTCCAAGACGAGCCTTTGAGGTTAAAAGTATATAAATGTGTATTGTGTTATAAATGTCCGCTGGTTTGTCTAGATCAGACTCTTATTCCTCGGCTGGATCGTGTCGAGACTTTGAAGCTGCACTGGAACTCACATCTGGACCTTCGACCCGTTGGACCCCATTGAAGTCATTATATGGAGAAAAACCCTGAAGTGTTTTCCTCAAAAACCTTCATTTCTTTTCAACTGAAGAAAGAAAGACGTGAACATCTTGGAAGACGTGGTGGTGAATAAATTATCAGGAAATTTTATTTCTGAAATGAAGTACTCCTTTAAGAAGCAGGTTCACTCATAAAGAAAGGTTGCCGAGGAACTTGTGAACGTTGTGCTGAATGTGTCCGTTCTATCAATGTCTCTGTTTTCCACACACACTTCTGTTTCTACAGGGGGAACACGAGGAACCCCGAGAAGGTGGAGTACTTCCATCCGCCCATCAGGTTTCCTCTCTCCAGTTTGAGCGAGGCTTTATCTCCTCTCTCCATGTTCACCAGACCGGCGTTGGTCGCCGCCTCGCGCGTCACGTCCTGATCGCCGGCGAACGCGGAGAACACCGGCCAGCCGTTCAGCACCAGACTCACCTGGCGGACAGCAGGACTTTTAATGATGCTAGTACTGTTATATTGTTTTACAATCGCTAGGACACCGAGATCCCAACATCAGTCTATGTGAGCTGAACTATGCATCATTTATCATTGCTTTGACACAAATACGTTCAGTGACAACATTTTCCCCCACTTAAACACTTCCAAAACTCAATGTGCCTACAGGACAACTTGCACGTTTATACTCTTCAAAACGGGTCAAATTTGCAACATTTCTACAGTAATACCATATCGAAATATCTAAAAAATTAAATACTGTCAATTCAATTCACGTTTATTTGTAAGCTATCACGCTTTTCACAATACACATCATTTCAAAGCAGCTTTACAGAAAGTGCACGAGTTACAGTGATCTGTTATCAGAGGAAACTGTCTAACATTATTTTAAGGTAAAAAATCTTCTTTAGTGTTGCTTTAACGTCAACTCACCATTCAGAAGAAAAACAAGTTTTTCATTGGTTTGGAAAGCCAGTGTAATAAATACTTGGACTGGGCATGGGGAAATGTATCGGAGTAAAAAGTAAACTTTGTCTTTAATATTGTAGTGGAGTAAGAGTGAAAGTAGATGCAAATAAAACATAGCCTACTCAAGTAAAGTACAGATCCCCCCCCCCCAAAAAAATACTTAAGTAAAGTAACAAAGTATTTTACTTCGTTACTTACCACCACTGATTGTGTGTATGATTATTACCGGCTTATGTCTTTTGTATTGTATTGTGTTTTATGCATGCTTTATGATATAACCTTATCTATACCATGCTTTCTATCAAAATAATCCTCACATTGTAACTTCCTTGATCATGACAGTCAAACTAACAT